>OZ038382.1:85674648-86162594 GCA_964036045.1 Eutreptiella sp. 'Long Island Sound 2002' | reverse complement strand
CGAAACGGTGAGGAGAAGTGCTTGTTGCTTGTTGTTGCTTGTTGTTGCTTGTTGTTGCTTGTTAGCTAGATTTAAGGGGAGAGGGGTGTAGTAATATATATATATATATATATATATATATATATATAATATAATTTATATATATATATATATATATATATATATATATATATATATATATATATATATATATATATATATATATATATATATATATATATATATATATATATATATATATATATATATATATATATATATATATATGGCACAAGTGGTCAACGGCCACCCCCCCCCCCCCCCCTAGGGCCCCACCGGGGAGGGTTGGGTGGGGACTAGGGACCCCCCCCCCCTATTTTGGGGTCGGGAATTGCAAAAAAACAGGTTTTGGAAGCATTCAAGACGGTGGTGGGCCGCTATGACACTTCGAAGTTGCTAAAAATAGGTGTTTCTTACCGAGTGACATCATCCCAAAAATAGCCTCAAAGTCCTAAAAATAGCCCTCTCTACGTAACAAACACCACCAACACCCCAAACCATTGCCGTTAATGCCTTCCATGGGATCCAATCATCACCCTTTTGCCTCACTAGGGGCAGGAGAAGGGCCACCTGTACCCTATCATACCATTTTTTGGGCCAACCTTGCATATTTGAGGCTATTTCGGGGGATGATGTCACTCGGTAAGAAATACCTATTTTTTGCAACTTTGAAGGGTCATAGCGACCCACCACCGTCTCCAATCACCCTAATTCCTATTTTTTTGAACTTCTCGACCCAAAAATAGGGGGGGGGGGGGGTCCTTGGTCCCAACCAAACCTCGGCGGGTGGGGCCCGGATGGGGGGGATGGCCGTTGACCACTTATGCCATATATATATATATATATATATATATATATATATATATATATATATATATATATATATATATATATATATATATATTTCTGGGGTTTTGGCGCAAAGTGGGAGGTTTTTCGGCCGTTTTCAGAAATTCTCATGGATGTCGGTGGGCCTACTAGTGAAAACATGGGACCCCCCTATTTTGGACATGGAGAATCCAAAAATCAAGGTTTCAGGCTGATTTGAAACGGTGGCGGGCCTGTGCGAAGGCCGGAAGTCAAGGTCTTTCAGCAAAAATTCCTGGTTTTCTGGGAGCAGGTCAAACAAATGCAGACGGAACGCAACAAAACTCAAGGGCACCACTTTACTTGCGTTTCACCTCAATTGGTTGCCAAGAAGAAGTTGCAGACAAAACATTGCAGGGGGCAAAAACAGGACGTCAACGAGCTGAAACACAGCAGAAAATCGCCACAACGTTGTCAGAAATTTGGGTAGGCAAAATAACCTGTCAAACGTCTGTGATCATCTTTGACCTCAGCAGGCTTGTATTTCAGGACCGTCGCAGGAGCCGGTTTCTTAGTAGTGCCATCCATCAAGACTCTGGGAGGAAGTGCAGCTGCCACCTTTTTGGCGGCGTCCTTTTGTTTCATGTTGATGAATCGCACAGGCACTTTCGGTCCAGCTTTTTTGCCCAGCATGCATTTCGTTGTGGCGCTCTGATGAGAAATGTCTGGGCTGCGCCAGAGTGTTTGGATGGCAGACACCTCTGCAGCAGTGACACCCCGACAGTTGGAGGGGGTCCAGCAAGGTTTGCACAGGTACAACCACTCCCCGTTGCATGTATTTTGCTCCCAGTGGTTGCGTCGGGCAGTGGCTGCATACACCCTGTCAACATGCAGATCCAGGCGGGCTGCCACCAGATTTGAACTCTGGTTGTGGGGGGTCCGTTTCACACCCACAGGGCTGCCTTCCACATTTGTTGGACAGATTGCAGCACAGAGCACCTCCACTACTGCTACACCCTGGGGACCTGTGTCCTTCTTGAGAAGGGTGATGGTGTCCTTGAGCCTGTCCACCAAAATGGTGTCGAGGAAGGAGTCCTGTTTCGAACCGAACAGGCGGTCGTCGACTGTGTCGTACAGAAATCGAGCAAGTCGTTGACTGCCTTCTGAGAAAGCGAGAAAACAGTTGAGGAGGGCCTGCACAGTGTGTCTCTGCCTGATGTCATTAAAATCAAAAATGTCTTCGTCGATGTCGTTGTGCATGTCCGCCAAAAGGGTCTGTTGACGTTCGTACGGGATCGCCTCCATAAGTGTTCTCCGGCTGATCCCCTTGTAGAAATGATATTGACGCCCCAGCAACTTGTCGGAGGGGCTGATTTTGCGTTTTTTTGGGCTAGGGGAACCCAAAATGAGTCTTTTGGCTTTGGGGGGCATTGTGGTGGACAAAAAACAACAAACAAAGTGCACCTGTGCAACAAACAGTGGACGGGAGAGCAAAATAGCACAGGGTGCAGGACACAGGCAGCAGGTACAGACAGTGCAGACCCCAAAAACCCCAAAACGCCCAAAAGTTCGGCCCCGGATCTCAAAAATGTGGCCTCCTACCCCCCCCCCCCAACCCATACCTTTCCGAAACGGCCATTTCTTGGAGATTTCGAAAAGGTATAACATACCCCCCCCCCCACGGAGCGACATTTTTGAGAAAAACGGCGAAAACTGAAAAATCTCCCACTTTGCGTCGGAATGACCCCCCCCCCCCCCCCCACGTAAAAACGCCCATATATATTAATTACTACACCCCTCTCCCCTTAAATCTAGCTAACAAGCAAGCAACAACAAGCAAGCAACAACAAGCAAGCAACAAGCAACAAGCACTTCTCCTCACCGTTTTGGCCATTGCTCCGCCTCATCGCTCCGGGCTCTACTCTACTCTAGCCATCCTAGAGCCTAGGTGGTGCCCTTGCGAAATCCAAGTTTTCAGCCAAAAAGTCACCGGTGGCGCCCCGAGGTGGGGGCGCCAAGTCGGGAGGTGCCCTCCCCAATGTGCGCAGTTTTGGGCCAAAAACAGCCATTTTTCGCCCAAAACAGCCCCAAAACCCGGGCGAAACGCCCAAACGAAGGGAAACGGTGACTACACTCCACGTGCGGCTTGACTTTGCCGTGTCAAAGAGCCCTGTAGTGCCCTTCATCTGCACGATATGTCCAAGAAACGGCCCCAAAAGGCGCCAAAAAGCCCCAAAAACCTGCGCAATGTGCACGAACACCCCGAAACCAAGAACGGGCCGTATCTTGGGCTACGTGGCTCAAATCTGAATTCCGAGGGCACCTAGTCCACCCGCAACCCCCCACTTTTTGTGGTTTCCAAACCTCGGAATCGCCCAACGAGCCACCCAGACCACCGTACCAGTGGTCACTTGGTGGAGCCGGAGGGCAGCCCGGCCCGCGCACGGTGGGGGCCAACGGTGGGTCCACCAGGGTCCCCGGGGCGAAAAAAATCATTTTTTCCAAATTTGTTCCTAGACCACTTGGGATGCTCAAACCGGTGTTTTTAGCCCGTTTTGAGCCCGTGGTGACGCGTTATGGGCCATGGAAAATCCCAAAATGCCTTGAAAATGGGCTGTTTTGGAACCAAAAATGAGTGAAAAATGGGTCAAAAACGCGTTTTCATTTTTGGGCCTTTTCTGGGACATATCGTGGAGCTAGAGAGCAAGAAAGGGCTCTTGTTTACGGGGCAATCGAGGCGCACGTGAAGTGTAGCAACCATTTGCCTTTGTTTGCCCGTTTTGACTGACTTTTAGGGCGGTTTTGGACCAAACAAGGCTGTTTTGTGGCACAAAATGCGCAGTTTTGGGAGGGCACCTCCAAACTTGGCGCCCCCGCCCCGGGGCGCCACCGCTGAGTTTTTGGCTCAAAACTTGGATTTGGCAAGGGCACCGCCTAGGCTCTAGGATGGCTAGAGCAGAGTAGAGCCCGGAGCGATGAGGCGGAGCAATGGCCAAAACGGAAAGGAGAAGTGCTTGCTTGTTGCTTGCTTGTTGCTTGTTGCTTGTTAGCTAGATTTAAGGGGAGAGGGGTGTAATAATGTATATATATATATATATATATATATATGTATGTATATATATATATATATATATATATATATATATATTACTACACCCCTCTCCCCTTAAATCTAGCTAACAAGCAAGCAAGCAACAAGCAACAAGCAACAACAAGCAACAAGCACTTCTCCTTTCTGTTTTGGCCATTGCTCGGCCTCATCGCTCCGGGCTCTACTCTACTCTAGCCACCCTAGAGCCTAGGTGGTGCCCTTGCCAAATCCAAGTTTTGAGCCACAAACTCACCGGTGGCGGCCCGGGGCGGTGGCGCCAAGTCGGGAGGTGCCCTCCCAAATCTGCGCAGTTTTGGGCCAAAAACAGCCATTTTTTCGCCCAAAACAGCCCTAGTAAGGGTTCAAAACAGCCAGGCGAAGGCAAACGGCGGCTACACTCCACGTCCGGCTTGACTTTCTCGTGACCAAGGGACCTTTGGTGCCCTCTAACTCCACGATATGTCCGAGAAACGGCCCAAAAAGGCGCCAAAAAGCCCCAAAAACCTGCGCAATGTGCACCAACCCCCCGAAACCAAGCACGGGCCGTATCTTGGGCTACGTGGCTCAAAAACGAATTCCGAGGGCACCTAGTCCACCCGCAACCCCCCACTTTTTATGGTTTCCAAGCCTCAGAATCGCCCAACGAGACACGTAGACCCCCGTACCAGTGGTCACTTGGTGCAGCCGGAGGGCCGGCCAGCCCACGCACAGTGGGGGCCAACGGTGGGTCCACCAGGGTCCCCAGGGCGAAAAAAATGATTTTTTCCAAAGTTGTTCCTAGACCACTTGGGATGCTCAAACAAGTGTTTTTGGGCCATTTTGAGCCCGTGGTGGCGCGTTTTGGGCCATGGAAAATCCCAAAATGCCTTGAAAATGGGCTGTTTTGGGACCAACAATGGGTCAAAAATGGGTCAAGGACGCGTTTTTCCAAAAATGATCCCGGACCATTTATGATGCTCAAACAAGTGGTTTTAGCCCATTTTGAGCCCGTGGGGACGTGTTTTGGCTCCTGGAAAATCCCAAAATGCTCTGAAAATGGGCCATTTTGGGACCAAAAATGGGTCAAAAATGGGTCAAAAACGCGTTTTTCCAAAAGTGATCCCGGACCATTTGGGATGCTCAAACAAGTGTTTTTAGCCCGTTTTGAGCCCGTTTTGACCGAGTTTAGCCTCTCCCACCACATGTATGCACCACTTTGTGCCGTTCGCACGTACCTTAGAGCCGTGTGGTGGAGCCACCTAGAGTTGGGAGAGGGGTGTAGATTGGAGGATATATATATATATATATATATATATATATATATATATATATATATATATATATATATATATAAGGAAGCAGGGAGGCAGGGACCAACACCGCAGCGAACGGGGGGGGGGCGGGGTGACAAGAGCCCGCAAGAGACGCTGGTGAGGTACCCGACCTCAGGGGTTTGCCCCCCCCCCCCCCCGGTGTCCGTATCGGCCCCACGTGAGCGCAGGCAATAAGGTGGGTTACGCCCGGGACCGTTGGCCAGCGGCCCGAGGTGGCACCGGCCTGGGGGGGTGGCCAATGGGCCTGACCAAGAGCACTCCCCACGGCACGTACTGCGGTTCGTGTCCTGTGAGGGGCTGCGGGTAGGGCACACCGTCCATCGGGGTAGGCAAGAGACGCGCCTATCCCGCAAGGACTCCCCAGAGACCCACAGTGTACCCGAATCTGGTGTGGGGAAGGGCCGACGTACCCGGTTACGGCGCAGGTCCATTTGTACGGAGCGGGTACAAATGGACGGCCCGTACAACAGAGTTACACCCTGACGGGGAGTGCATGCATCGGCCCCCCCGTGGGGAAACTCCCGGAGGGAGGGACCAGAGCCAGCGTCGGGCACCCCCCCCCCCCAACCATGCCTGGCAACAAAACCACCAACAACCGGGTTGAACCAAGGAGCACACCTAGGGGCCAAAACCGGGGGCAAAGGAACACGGAAGGGAAGGGGGGGGGGGCGCGCAAGAGGGGTGGGCAACTGTGTTGTGCGAAGTGTCGCGCATCCATAGGCCAGCAGCGAGCAGGACGGGCCACAGAGTCCACCCGTTCTCCCATGTCCATAGCTCACACAGCCTTCGTTAGCTAAATGTCGCTATCTGTCCCCACCAATCCCGCGGAGTTGCCAGCCTTTTCGGCGACGTGCCCGGCGCCTGGTAGACACGGTGTCTGATCTCGTCAGATAGGGGCCGCACACGTATGCGGCGTTCCAGGCGCGCGTGGACGCGGACCGTCCGGCCAGGGACAACGGATGGGACCACTTCGTCGACGTCTGCTTGCGGCAGATGTTGGCCCGCGATCCCCACCCGTACAACGCGCCTGACGTTCAGGCGCGGTTCGCAGCGGGCACGGTGCCGTTCGGGGTGCACCTGCTCAACCGACTACTCCGATGTCTACAAGATCTCGGGCAGCTCGAGGACGCGCAGCGCGGGCGGCCCCCAGTGGGACCGGCGGGGCGGCCGGGGTATGCAGCGCCGGTTGCGTTTCCGATGCCGCCGCCCCCGGGCCTTGGGCCCATGCCCTTCCCGCCTTTTGGGGCTCACCACCACCACCAACTCCATCTCCATCACCTACTTCATCACCCCGTCGGGTTCCCCATGATGCAGCATCAATTCCCACACCAACACGTACACCCGGCGGCTGTGCCACAGCTCCCCGTCCACCTTCACCATCACCATCACCCGGCGGCTGTGCCACAGCACCCCGTCCACCTTCACCATCACCATCACCATCACCGTCCGCACCAGCATGTGGAGTACCCGCATCCCCTGCCCCAGCAGCACCCACAGCCGCCTCAGCACACGGTACCGGTGCCGGTACCGGTACCGGTACCTGCGCCGGGGCGGGGCGCCCAGCAGGAGGGGGTGTCGCAAGGGGAGGCACGTGGCGTGCCCCCGGGCGAGGCGAGGAGAATGGGGGCGCCTGCGGCTGCGCCACCCCTGGCGGTGCCCCAGCCGGAGCATACCGCGGCGGGGTCACCACCGCGGACGGTCCAGGTGCCGGACCCAGCCGTGCCGCGCGGGGCCCCGCCCGTGGTGCCGACGGGGCTGAGCCGGTGGTGCCGGGTGGTGGTCCACCCCCGACGCGTGGGATGCAGGGCGCAGCCCCCATGGGGAGGCCTACGGCGGGGGAACAGGCGGGGGATGCGGCGCAGGAGGCGGCAGTGGCCGGCCCGCGAGACATCAGCGAGCTGCTCGCGCAGGCCCTGGAGGCGCACAGGCGGACAGCCGCGGGGAGCGATGGAGCCGCGCCGGAAGGGGCTGACGCCGGCGAGCTGATCGCGCAGGCGCTCGCGGCTGTCGCCCCGAGGGCGGAAGGGGCCAAGGAGAAGCCGTCGGAGGCGGTTGCTTCGGGGGGACAGGACGCGGGGCGGGGTGTGCCGGAGGCACAGACACCGGCGGAGGGTGGCGGGGTTGTGGAGCCCAGTGGGAGGCGTGCCAAGGAGGAAGGAGTGGAGGACTGGATGTGGGAGTGGCGGGAGTGGCGCCAGGTCGCACCCGGTCAGCCGTGTCCGGCGGGGCTGGCGTAGAGCATGGACCTCCATGCGGGCACCAGCTGGGCCCGGCTGCCCGACAACCTGCGGGCACGGCTGGACGCGGCGGAGGCGGCAAGGGGCGGAGGCGCTGACGAGCGGCCTCTGGCGCCCTTCCCGCCGCGGCCGGACACGCCGCCGGCGATGGTTGCGGCTGGAGAAGGGGCGGAGGGAGAGCAGGAGGCGGAAGGCGAGGGGGACGAGGAGGCGTACGGGCCCGGCGAGTCGGCGCTGGCCCTCATGTATGAGGACGACGCCGGGCCCGACGTCTACGCCGGCATGGACGTGGACCCGGCCAACGCGCCGCTGCGGCCCATGCCCACTGCGGTGCCGCCCCCTCCCCTGGGGAGCTGTGAGCGGCGGCACTGCAGGTACCATGCGGCCGAGGGCGCCCACAGGCACCGCCTCATGGGCACGGGGCAGCGGGAGGCAGGGATGCTGGCGAGTGCCCTGGAGCGCTACGAGCTCCAGCGCCCAGGGCAGGTCGCCCGGGAGGTGGCCCTGGTGGCCACGTCCCCGGACGACGGCCAGGTCCGCTGTGTCCAGCTGGGGGACGCGGCGGTCCTGGGTCACCACCCCGGTGATGTCCGGGCGGCCGAGCCCCAGGAAGGCCTCCCCCTGTCGGTGCGCCTGTCTTTGGGGCGCCTGCTGGATGAGGCAGGGCTGGAGGACGTGCGGCGGGACGAAGGCCTGTACGTGGCCTTGTGGCGAGGTGGGGCTGACGCTTGGCGTCGCGAGCAGGCCGTGCGGCCCCTCACACCCCAGGCGCTAGGATCCCATGCACTCCTGGTGGCGGTGCACCCCGAGGGTGCAGAGGTCGTGTTCGGCGCGGACCGCCTGCTGCTGACCGGGGATGGGGCGGTCCTCGTCCCCACCTCCAGCAGCTACCGCCTTGAGAGCCGCGGCGGTGACCTCAAGGTGCTGGTGGTGGTGGGCACGCGCCTCGACGAGAGCGCCGCCCCCCAGGGGTCCGAACACGCGGTACCGGTGGTGGGTGATGAGGAGGCAGGCCGTGACGGTGACGAGGTGGGGCAGGAGCAACCCACGGGGGAGGAGCAGCAGCAGGATCAGCCGGAGGTGGCCGGGGAGGAGGTGGACGTGCAGGCCGTTGTGGCGGCGGCCCTGGCGAAGTTCACGGATGCTGCGGGCCCGCCGTTGACGACGGAGGCACTGGAGGAGGAGGACCAACGCAGGAGGGGTGAAGAGGCACATAGCACCGTGGAGCAGGACGAGGAGCTGGAGATCGTGGGGGCGAAGGAGGCGCGTGAGGTGGGTCCACGGGAGTGGCGGACAAGGCTGGGCCGAAGGCGGGGGAGGTGGAAACCTGCAGGCACTGGGCCAAGGGGTGGTGCATGCGGGCAGATGCCTGCCGGTTCGCCCACCCCCAGCCGCCGGTGCCGCGGGGAGTACCCCAGGAATTACTCCTGATCCTCCAGGCCATGGCCCGTGTGGGGGCCCTGAGCGTGGACCGCAGCCAGAGCCACGGCCGGGGCCACGGAACGTTGCTGCAGGAAGTGGTGGTAAAGGCGCAAGGAGGAGGGCTTCCAGCGGTGGGGTATGCGGTGGAGAGTGGGGGCCTGACCGAGTGGGCAGTGGCGTTGCCATGTGGCATGGCGGCCCTGCTCACTCCGTTCCCGGTGGTCCTGTGGAGGGACGTGGTCACCGTCCAGGAGGCCAACCTGGGGTGGGTGTGCACGTGGCACACACATCCTGCCGGCATGGACCCTCGCGAGTGGCAGGCTAAGGCGGTCGTGACGTACCTGTCCTGGTCGTTGCCGGCAGCGCCGGGTGCGTGGGCGCAGTGGTGGGACAGGGCGCTCAGCTGGGCGAGGGATGGCAGTGCTCTGGCGGCTTGCCCTGACCTCCCGCGCGAGCCTGTCTTAGTCCAGCCGTGGACTGTCTCCTTGCATCTCCCCACGGTGGCGGCTCGTCTTGCGGCCACAAACCCGGAGGTCTTGCTGCTGGGAGACCGAGAGGGGCCAGGGCTTCGCCTGGGCTAGGGGCTGGAGGTTCGCACTGCCCGCCTCCCCAGCCCTGTGGACGGGGACGTCCTGGAGGGACTCCAGTTCACGCGGGCTGGCGGGGCTGATGTGTGGACCGCCGTCCATCGCCAGCTCCCAGACGCGTGGCCCCAGGTGTTCCGGCCCCCTGGTCACGAGCGTCTGGTGGGAGTGGAATGGCGCGTGTGGGCCGCCAACAGCCCATGCCCGCCGGTAGTGGTCCTGCCCAGGAGAACCAGCCACCCCAGCTGGAAGTCCGTGGCGGTCTTGTGGAGATGGGTGGCGGTCTGTGAGACCGATGGCCACGTCTTCACTGCCCCACGGGGCACGGTGATCGAGACCGACGGGGGGACGGCGTTGCAGCTCACGGCAGAGCCCCTGACCACGCATGTTGTGGTGGCCGTCCTCCAGTGGAGAGCAGACAAGCCACAGCCCTGGCGCGATCCGGTCGCTAGGGCTGTCTGGCGAGACCTGCCGGCCCTTAGGGCCGCCGTCTGGTCATGAGGAGCAGGGCGGCATCTCCCGGGCGCACTCCCCTGGCTGCGGGACTGCGGAGACGCCTCTCCCCCACCAGCTGAGTTGCGGGGCGCCCTGGAGCACCTGTACTCCAAGCCCAGGCACCAATTCGTGGTGGGCGCAGACCATGCGGTGGAGCTCAGCGACGACGTGGTCGCGCTGGCAGCCGACGTGGTGCAGTACCTGGCCCCCCACGCCATGATGCTCTCGAGGGAGGGGTGGGAGGGCCAGCGGCACGACCAAACCCCGGCTGCCCTCTTCATTGCGAGGTACGTCGAGCTGGGGGGCTCGGAGGCGGTGTACCTCGACCGGTCGGAGACGCCGAACATGCGGCACTGGACGGCCCACCACCTTCTGGCCCCTGACATGCGGTTGACCGTGGACCCGCTGGACCGGCCTGTGGTGTCGGGGGCCCCGCCCCAGTAGGGGCCTCCGGCCAACCACTAGTTCGGGGGGTAGTTGGCGTCCAAAACCGAGCCCCCCCCCCCCCCGTGAGTAAACGTAGTCCCTAGTTCAAATCCCGTAGCCTCTTGGGATTCATCTAGGATAATGCTCCACCAAAAGGTTCCAATATAGCAAGGAGCCCTTTTTCCTCTCCACATCCTCTACTCCCTTTTGTAGTACTCCTAAAGCACAATTTTTCGCCATGCGTTCATGTGGCTGACCATACTGTATGGGTTAGGGCCGATGTTAGCAAGTTGGAGGGGTGTTTGAATCTGGTTTAGGGGCCCCATAAGTTTGAGGGTGTTTCAAACTTAGAAAATGTATATATCATGGAGCCTGTGTTGCACAACACCAAGGGCAGTGCGTCGCGGCTTCTTGGTGTTATTGGGCGCACACTTCCGCCCGAGTCACAACACGAGTTGCTGCAAGTTACAGCCCATGTGGCTAGAAGATACAACCCTGGATCCCTACCACGTGATAGCCAGGAGCAACGGCGTTTAGTGAGGGGTGGTTTCGTGGCAGGGATCAACCGTGGGGCTTCGACAGTACTAGGGAGATTGGCAGTTGGCATGGTTCTGCCCATGCCCTTTCACTCACTAGTTGTGGCATATTGATGCACGGTGCACCCCTGTTATGGTTGCATAGGGGTGACCACTTGTTAATGGCGGGCTATGGGCTTGGTGTGCACACACATTGTGGACATCATCCGTGAATTCGCCGAAGAGAGTTGCTGTGTTACTCTATATATGCCACGGTGAAGCCACACATGGTCCACCCCTCGCACCCCCATGTTGCTCTCTGATGAGGCAGGGGAGAGGCACTCAAGGGTTGCAGACAGATAGGATCTTGTTGCTGGTACGCAACAAAATGGCGGCATTTCGGAACTTTTAAAACACGAGCTCTCCCAAAAGTCCGTGTGTAAGAAGCAAAAAGTTCCCTTTGCCCAAATTTGGCCCCTTGTCCATCAAAATGTTGTGCTGGTGGCTGCCAATTTGCTATAACGCACAATCTTTGCACGCTTGTCACACCATGTCTTTGAATTGCAAGAAGCTGGTGGATGTACTATATTAATGCACGCAGAAACTGGCTGTGTAAAATGCGCCTTCGTACGTGAGGAAGTGGATGTGTTTTGCGTGTTTGGGACTTGTGGCACAAAACGTGGCATACGGAGGTGGGTGTCAACCAAGTTGGAAAGTATCCCATGGGGTGTGCCACATTAAGGGGGTCAGATACCACCTTGATCCTAATGGTTCTCCCCGATTTTTGCCCCCCTTTTGGTTTTGATACAATGTGACGTGGGGCAAAATGCATTCGTCACACCCAGATTAAGGGGGTATACGGAGTGAGACGCCATCTCTCACAAAAAGTGCTCCATAGTAAGGGGGGCTCACATAAGGATACCTTACTTTGCACCCCCTTGCTGGGACACCCCAAAGGTTGGCCCGCATTGGGTTTGAAGAGTCGTACCCAATTTAAATTGTGTGCAGCACGTCGAAAGGCTCTAAAAACAAGCAAGGGAAAATGTGTGGTTGAACCAGCCCCCTAACCCTAACCCAAATGCTAGATCCATTGGCATTATGCCTCCCTTTGAGGGGGAGAATAGTGCAGCCTCATTTCAGGGCCCCGATGTACTTGCTACGGAAGGACATGTTCAACGTGCACAAAAAGCTAAGTTGATGGGTTTCCCCATTGTTGATAGTGACATTGAGCACCAATTAGTGGCACATGGTAGCAGCAATAGCAGCAGTAGCAATAGTAGGAGCAGCAACAACAGCAGCAGTAGTAGTAACAGCAGTAGCGGTAGTAGCAGTAGTAGCAGCATCAGTGATTGTAGAAGTGAAGGCCCCTCTGGCGCCAATTCAAATAATGATGGGCAAGACCGGATACTGGATACTTGGCTCTACTGTAAGTGCCAACGATTCTGATTCGTCCCCGTCATCAGGCAGCAGCACAGAAACCCCATTACGAAGCACGAAGTATCGCCGTGTGGCTGTACATATTGGAAAGGAGGTTGTGGATGTGGACGCCATGTCCAGTGATGCATCTACAGTACGTATGCTAAGCGAAGGAGAGTGCAGTGTTCACACTTCAAGTTAAGTAGAAACTTTATTGTTGGCTTTCTTTTCAATGTGTCTTTGCACCGCCTAGGTACAGTGGCATCTCCTATGGTGTGCAAGGATGTGGGATACACGCCTGGAAATTGTCAAAACGGCCCGGAAAAACGCTCGGAAGTTTTGGCTTGAGAAGCAGCTCAAAAAGTGCAACCAATATCCATAGCAGTGTCCCGGGGACTTTCCGGCCAAGGGGCCTAGGGGCGCTCGGAAGAAATTTTCCATGCTATGTTGCTTGCAATTTTTGAAATGCACCTTGGGATGTGAGTTGGATTTGGTGTGCATACACGGGTGGCATTTTCGAAAATCCCAAGCAATATGAGTCGCATTTTCCATCCAATTTTTACCTTCTATGCTATGCGTCTCAGCGACATGTGACACTAGCACGACTAGGGACATGTGCTTCACATATCCCCTCTTTACAACATTGGGGTGAGAAGATGGCTAAAAATTTTGGGACTCTCTGGCTGGCATGCAGTTCCTTGTCTGGTTTGACAACTCTTATAGGAAAATTTATTGTCCGGATTCGCACAACCCTAACAAGTCTCTAAACTGCACTTCCATTGTTGTCCTGCCACTTAGGCGCCGGTTGGATATCTATTCAGGTCTACCGTCCCTCCCCACTGCAAGGGCTATGCGTTCGCCACAACCTTGGCAAGCTTGGCGAGTGGACTTCCTTTCGCTCCGGCGAGTAAATTTCCCACAATTCCTAAAGGGTTCTGTGGGAGTGGTTGTCGGCCAATGGCACGTAGGGACCGTGGGGTGGAATTATGGGGAATTATGGGTGAATTATGGTTGAATTATGGGGAATTATGGGGAATTATGGGTTTTTTTTATCGGGAATTATGCGGATTTATGTCAGGCTTTCTGTTGATGCTAGTGTCTTTCTTATTCCTTTTCTGCTTGTTCCTGCAGACATGTCAGATTCGGATTTTCATGCTTTCAATAATGTCTTGTACATTCGTTTGTCATATGTGTACAAACCCCCCAGGGCGTACCTATCGCAGGGCCATCTAGCTGGGTTCATGAAGAAGCAAGACATCAAGTGTTCTGCCACCCGTGGCCATTTGACACGAAGCCATGTGAATGAATGTCTTCCCGACTTGTGTTGCACACGCATCCAAATATTTCCCCATAATTCCCTATAATTCCCCATAAACCCCATAATTCCCCATAATTCCCCATAACACCCCATAAAACCCCACAATTCCCCTAAAACCCCATAGTGCCCCATAATTCCCCATAATTCCCCATGTTTCCCCAAACCCATAATTCCCCATATAACCCCATAATTCCCCATAATTCCCCATAAATCCCCGTATAACCTAATGAAACCCCATAATTCCCCATAGAACCCCATAATTCCCCATGAAACCCCATAATGCGCCATAATTCCCCATAATTCCACATAATTTCCCATAATTCCTATCCTTTGGCGAGCAGACGTCTTCTAGCGCCGGCGAGCGCATAGGCCTGCATTAACATGTTGTTCGGTCTGTAAGGCTCAAGATGGTTCGTATGGTGTTGTGTGTGCACTCACTACAAACCCGGTTCGCTTTAAAGAAATCCGTTGTCCGCTTGATGTGCGCCGTACAAATGTGCGCAGTGTGCAATGGCAACCCTTTGTGCTCTCTCCCCGGCAGACCGGGACGCAGCATGAGTTGTTGAATCTCGTGGACATTTTGAGGAAGGTTCGGGCTCGTAGAGGATGTGGTCTGCCAATGGTTGTCGATGAGAAAATACACTACAGCCTCATGAAATTTTGTTACTTTACATCCCATGCAGGATACAAGTGGCGCTTTTTTTTTCTAGGTTGCTCGTACTTTTTGGCCCTAGAAGTATTGTGCCACTGTTCGTTGGCGCCTGTTTTACCCTTTGTGTGTTGAACTTGCCTATGGTAAACTACCCGTGGGGATACCCGTGCATGTGTATTCAGATTCTCCTTGAGCTGGACGAGGGCTTCAGTGAAGTACACCGTGGATCAATCCCAAGCTGTCAAAGAGTATCCCAATCGTTGGGGCTGGACGGTCGTCACACATTCGCGCTGCTGTGGCTCAGATCAAAGAAACTGATGGGGCTAAAGGCTGGTCTTGTGTTTCCATCTGGTTCTACGATCTCGGTGTTAGACACCCCGTTTACAGGGGTTGGGGACACATGCCATTGTAGGGAGTGCTGACAGGCTGACTACAAAGATTCCTAATTTCACTACTGTGCATGCAACACCGCAATTGGCCTTCCGGTTTTACTTTGCCACTGGCAACCCGGTGGTGTGATGTTTTTGCTGTTTTTGAGATACCCGATGAAGAAGTGGAGGACCCGTGCCATGCTACCTACATAGTTGATGTCTTGCCTCTGCAAAGCAGTCAATGTGTCGTGTGCCTTCACAGGGATGTATGCAGATCATCCTAATTCTGTGTCCCAGCTTCAAGGTAACATGTGTGAACTCGAGGCCTTATTTGTTGTGCCATGGGACACATGGAAGAAGCAGATTTCTGCCTGTGAACCAGTGGACCTCTAGGTGGCACCCGATGATGACAAGGATGGTACGGGGGAGGATGACCTCCCCGAGCAGCCCTCGGTTGATGAATCGACCAGAGCCAAACACACCCCCAAAAAGAGGAAGCAAACCGATACATGATACATTGCAAAGAGGGAGCCAACCCCCAACAAGAAGCGCGAGACCGCCAAAGCAGAAGATGCCTTGCGGGGTTGCATAACTGTATCCATGGCTCCTCTGGGCTGTCCCGAACCAGTAAGAGTAGTCAGTGACGGTGCCCAACACTTTCTTCAGCTGACGCGGCGATGATTTTTCATGATGCGCGACATATTAGATCGAGAAGGCTTTATTTGCGTCTAGTTTTACGGGCCCCATTTCACATCTCTGCTCTTAACATTTACGAGACGAGTCTTCTACTGCCATACCCTGCCGCATCGACGTAATTTTCCTTCATCAAGAGGTATTCTCCGTTCTTGCATCGCTATCAGGAAAGCGGAATTCTGTCGGCTATGCTGTTGTTGTTTCATTTATGTACACGTCCTTCTTCGGACCTGTGTCAGTTTACCTACCCATGGCATTCTGCCTTCAAACATTTGGTATGTGTATACACCAAAATACAATTTGCTATCTTGAACCATGAGGTCCCAAGTGTTCCGTGCTGTTTGGTTGTGGCCTGCTGCAAATGTGTACCCAATGCTAGTGACATGTGTTGGCATGGCAGTCCCTAGGGAGGGGGGCAGGGGGAGGCTTTTTGGGGTCAATTTTTCATGTTTTCCCAAAAGAATGCCGTGCAAAGCGTTTTTTCGTTCGGATCCACTGTTGAGGGGTTGTTTTTTGGATTGTTTTTTGTCATTCCTGTCTCTGCTAGCATGCACAAGTTTACGCGTACTCTCCTTGACAAAGCTTTTGGTTCTACGAAAATGTAGGCGTCTCAAAGGCGTGCCAAATTGCTCGTGTGTGCATACACCGTATTTGGATTAACATTTGTGACAAAGTTGCCTATTTACACCAAATTATGTTTAGTTGCCTTTTTCCATTGGGCAACAAACCACACGAAATTGGGCTATTTCATTGGAAAACGATACAATTATTCTTATACACGAATTTGGATGTCACTGTTTAACCCATGTTTTCCGGTGTTTTCACGCGACCTATGTTGTGTATTCACACCTATGCGTAACGTGCTGCCTAAGTACACTGCAGCTGGTAGGTGGCTAGAAAATGCCGACAATTGCCTTGCATTACGTCACCCCAGGTGATTCCTGGGTGTTCGAAGGGCGCCGAGACCAGCCAATCCCTGTGGTCGAGTTTGGCGCCATCCAGACCACAAAGGGCGCGTGGAGCACCAATCATTGGTGGGTAGCTTGGATCCCTAAGGAGTCCGTGATATACGCTTGTCCGACGTGACAGGGAAATCGTGGGTGCGCCCAAGAAGAGTAAAACGGGAGCCAAACACCAGAGAATGAGGGCACAGAAGACTCACAAGCCCCAGCATAGGCAACCAGTGTAGAAGACGACGACTCGGAAGGAGAGTGTCGTTTTGAGGAAAGAGATGACTGAGGGAGTATGGGGGTATGCCTGAGAGAAGATGGTCAACGATAGGGGCTAGGACGACACTCCCTGTGATGTGTGCAAAGTGCTGCCGGCGGTGGGAGACCAAGGTGGCGTGCTACCCCATCAACAACCCTGCCTGAACCCAGCTTTGCTCTTGTTGGTTCAAGGGGTTGCTGGCATATCCAGAGTGATGGGAATGAGGGAGTTCTGGAGGCCCTGGAGACATTGTCACAAGTGGGACTGTATCACGTGAGCATGGACGGCTATTATCCCGCGGAGGAGGAACCAAGCCAAGCGGGTCCAAAACTGGCTAGCACAGGCCTGGGGCCATTGGAGAACTTCAAGTGGCACCCAATCTGTGGCAGATTTGGGTACCGAAGGAGCTTTGTGAGACCTACCGTGAGTGGGAACGACATCACGAACCTATGAAGTCTAAAATGAGAGGGGTGCTAGAAATGTTCGTGGCGATCCGGCAGGCGGGGGGTCTAAAGAGAACAAGAGACAGGCAAGCCACGGGGACGGCGGTTGTGATTCCGAAGAATTGAGAGAAATGTAGCATGATATTTAATTGCAGAGCCTAGAACCATGCATTTAAATTACCACATATAGAGAAAACTCGTGAAAAGTTGTTGTTCAGCGAAGGCAAAGGTGGTTGGTGGATATGTAAGCTGGACTTGAGTAACTGCTTTTGGAGTATAGGGTTGCTTGCACAATGGAGACACTTTTTTAAATTTTTGTACTGAGGGGGGGTATAGAGGGACCAAGCTGCCATTTGGCTGGGCTTACTCACCGGTGGTTTGCCAAAAACTGGTGTCGGGTATTGCGAGCGGGGCCCTGTCAAAGTTGGAGTCAGAGGGGTTTGTGTATTTAGATAACATCCTTTTGGTTGCCCGAAGAAAGAGGGTGGGAAGGGATGCAGTGTTCGTGGCTCAGAAACTCAAAAAGGCGGACTTCTTGATTAGCCCAAAGTTGGTCGTGGAACCGACTCAGCGGCTTGACTTCATAGGGAAATGGTTTGATTCGGCAAGGGTAACATCAGCAACAAGCAAGGCCTAGTGGTAGGCATTGTTGGCCTGTGGGCATCAGTGGTGGTCCAGCCTTTCAACGATAGACTGATGTCTAGGCTGTTGGGGCGGTTGGAGTGGGCCCTGAGACCCAGTGCAAGGGTCTCTACTTTTTTTTGCTAGCGCTAAACAGTGGAAATTGCGTGGCAATTCCTTACGCGGTTTTGCACTCCTGAGGTCGTTCATGACCGCTATTATATTTGCTATTGTTCCGCAGCGATTTTTGACAAAGAGTCCTCCTATTTTGCCAACGTGTGGGGTTGCTTATGTACTTTTTTGTGACGAGGCACCATGTGGAGAGGGCCGCCAATTTTCAATGGGTGTGTATTTGCCCCGTGACGTCGCTAGCTTTGCCCCCGATGGGTAGATTCTTTACAGCACGCAGAACTGTTAGCAAATATGTGTGCCTTCCAACCGGCGGCCTTTATCGGTTGGCCCGGGGCATACCTGGGTTCAAACAGTTTTGTTGCGCGTGCACAGATGACAGCCCTTCATGCCAGCACGCATTTTCAGGTGCAACCGCGCATTTTGAGACTTTTCTTTTGGTTCCCTTCCTAGGCTTGGCTGAATATGACAATCTTTTGGGTTTCTACTGACCTGAACCCTGCTGATCCACGAAGCCGGGCCGGTGAGTTTTGAGTCAGTCATGAAATTTGTAGGAGTGCAGACGGTAGGTTCAGAGCTTGGCAATTTTGCACAACTGATTTTTGATAGCACCCAAGTGCCACCATTTCCATGGTGGGCTTTGCGGGAGTAAGTGCATTCAACCGCCTGGCCAGTTTTGGTGTCGGCATTCGCTCAATCATAAACAGCCAGGCAGGAGAGGCATTGTGGTTTGACTGCGGCTGGCTTTGCTATGCCTATTGGGTACGGAGGGATGTCACGTGCTGAATCTTTTTTGCCAATCAGCGAAATCAACCATGAAGTTTTGGGTCCACCAAGCCATGGGATGTCACGTGCCGAAATTTAGTTTGTTAGGAGAACTGGAGTTCGGTGCAAATCTAATCCCTCTGCATAGCATGCCCCTGTGTGTCTTTTTGGTTACACTGTCTGTAGTCTTGTTGTCTGTTTCTCCTCCTGATTGCCAGTGTTTGTTTTCTCTGAGATGGTGGGCCCACCCACCCACCTAGAGGTGCAATAGCCGGGAATGTTGTTTCCTTTGCTTCGGCAAGGGCCAGAGGTACCTGCAGCAGGGGGTCACAGTCCGTGAACACGTGGCCGGGCAGGAGAGGCCTTGTGGTTTTACAGCAGCTGGCTTTGCTTTGCCTGTTGGGTACGGAGGGATGTCACGTGCTGAATCTTTTTTGCCAATCAGCGAAATCAACCATGAAGTTTTGGGTCCACCAAGCCATGCACAGCATTACACTGGATGGTCCACAAAATTTCCCACCGCCTTTTCAGCGACCTCTGCAAAATTTTGTGCTGCGAAATTTACTGCTGCAGAATTTTCAGGACATGAACCCCCCCCCCCCCTGTACATTGTTGTTCTCCGCATCTCAGAAGTGAAAGCATGCCCTCTCCTTTTTCAAAATGCAATGAAGGATCCATGGCACATTTCCACCACAGCAGGCTCTCAGGCTTCAGCAACCCGCGCTTTGCTCCCTTAGGAACTTTGGAACTGCTTACCAGTGGCCACAATCATCGACGGCCTCGCTATCGTGCTGCATGGGGGGCTTTTCCGCCAAGATGGCGTGACATTGTCCCATTTGAAGGCTCTGCCTCGAGTCCCTTGCAATTTACAGCCCAAGAATTTCCAGGAGACTCTGATGGTGGATTTGTTGTGGAGCGATCCGAGTGACACAGTGGGCCACGACCGGGGCGTGCGAGGCGGCAACACTGTCAATTTCGGCCCAGATGTGACACACAAATTTTTGGCGTATGTGCCCGAGGCTGTTTGATGATGGTAGGCAAGTGGCAGTAGATCTGCTTCTCCCTTTGCTCTTAGCTGAAGGGGCTGAGGCGGACTCTCAGAGAACAGAATGCAGCCGTTTGCAAGAAATCACCTCGAAGAGAGGTTGTTAGATCAAGCGCAGGCGCGGGCGTCGTATACCCCCGAAAAAAGGGGGTCCGTGGTAAAACTGAGTAAAAAAAAATTTTTTTTTAAAAAAATTTTTTTTTACTCAGTTTCAAACTGAGTAAAAAAATTTTTTTTTACTCAGTAAGTGGGGTTTCTACTCAGTTGCGAAACTGAGTAGAAAAAAAAATTATTTTTTTTACTCAGTAAAAAACTGAGTAGAAAAAAAATTATTTTTTTTTACTCGGTAAAAAACTGAGTAGAAAAAAAAATTTTTTTTTTTACTCAGTAAAAAACTGAGTAGAAAAAAAATTTTTTTTTTTTACTCAGTAAAAAACTGAGTAGAAAAAAAATTTTTTTTTTACTCAGTAAAAAAATTAGTAGAAAAAAGCCCTTTTTTCTGATTTTGCCCCCCGCTCTGAAGCGGTGGGGATCCCCGATACGGCAGGGGTGAGGTAGCCACTTTGCCCACTTGTGGGCCACTTCTGATTTTGCCCCCCGCTCTGAAGCGGTGGGGATCCCCGATACGGCAGGGGTGAGGTAGCCACTTTGCCCACTTGTGGGCCACTTCTGATTCTGCCCCCCGCTCTGAAGCGGTGGGGATCCCCGATACGGCAGGGGTGAGGTAGCCACTTTGCCCACTTGTGGGCCACTTCTGATTCTGCCCCCCGCTCTGAAGCGGTGGGGATCCCCGATACGGCAGGGGTGAGGTAGCCACTTTGCCCACTTGTGGGCCACTTCTGATTCTGCCCCCCGCTCTGAAGCGGTGGGGATCCCCGATACGGCAGGGGTGAGGTAGCCACTTTGCCCACTTGTGGGCCACTTCTGATTCTGCCCCCCGCTCTGAAGCGGTGGGGATCCCCGATACGGCAGGGGTGAGGTAGCCACTTTGCCCACTTGTGGGCCCCTTCTGATTTTGCCCCCCGCTCTGAAGCGGTGGGGATCCCCGATACGGCAGGGGTGAGGTAGCCACTTTGCCCACTTGTGGGCCACTTCTGATTCTGCCCCCCGCTCTGAAGCGGTGGGGATCCCCGATACGGCAGGGGTGAGGTAGCCACTTTGCCCACTTGTGGGCCACTTCTGATTTTGCCCCCCGCTCTGAAGCGGTGGGGATCCCCGATACGGCAGGGGTGAGGTAGCCACTTTGCCCACTTGTGGGCAGGAGTTCAAATGGCGGCTGAGCAACCCCACCTTTTGCACCACCGTTGATTGTGGCGCAGATATATAATTCGCGTAATTTCCATTGGGTGCTCCGCTTGTTGCTGATTGCCCCTACCCGTGAATACCTTTGCCTTAAGTTTGACCCCCTCCTTGACAAGCCACACATTGTTGGGGCAAACAAGGAGGAGTTGGCTGTTGTCGATGAGCTTGCGGAGCGAGAAGGCATCCAACCACAACCGCGGAGGAAGTGGGCAACGTTTTTGGATGCTTTCGGTTCCCTTGCATTTGCAATTGCACCCCTGTATTCCACCTTCATCAGGCAGGATGATTTTGTCAGTTGCCATCCGGCATGTCTGTTGATGTTGCATTGTGCCTTGTCTAGACGTGTTGTCAAAGGCGATTTGCAAGTGCCACAGGATAGATTGTGGTTATTGCGTGAGATGGCACAAGCTACTTTGTACTACAGTGGTTCCAAGTTGGCCCCCACACCCCGGACCCGGTCAATGCATTGGGAGGTGTCTCGGTTGTACCCCACGCCCAAATCTGCAGACCCCCCTGACACATGCTTTTTTTGCGATGGCACACCCGCCATAGCGTGTCAGGAATGTAAGGTTCTTCATTGTACCTTCCATACCACTGTCTTGTGTCAGTCCGAGATTTGTGTAGGATTGCGCCAATTCCGGGCAGCCCCCGTTGCTGCTGCTGCTGCTGCTGTTGTTGCTTTTGCTGCAGTTACTGCTGCCAATGCCACGCATGCCACTCCTGGCAATGCCAATGCCACTGATGACACCCGTCCCGGTGTGTGGATCTGTCGGAAGTGGTATGCGTTGCCTCCTCAATACCCCCAAAATGCTGATGGTCAATTGGAAAATGACCAAGCATTTTGCAGACAGCTGCATCTGGAAAAGAAAGAAGATCTTTTTGAGAGATGCAAGCTGAATCCTACCCCGAGAGGCAAGCCTCACAAGAGAGATACTAAGGCCGACTTGATCTTCAAGCGTGTCTTTTGTAACTACTTGTAAGTAGTTGGCCCCACCCTCCCTCCCTCCTCTGTGCATGCATGCATACGATACTCAACCCTCTTTGGTGAAGTGGTTGTGTGATCCCTCCCTCCTCTGTGCATGCATGCAGACGGTACTCAACCCTCCTTGGTGAAGCGGTTGTGTGATATATATATATATATATATATGATGGTTTGGCCCGGGTGGGGCGCCACTAACACAAGTGGCCGGGAATCGACTCGGGGGCCTTGTGCCCTTAAACAAAAGTACCACCTACCATCAAAGTGTGCAGTTTTTTGTGCATTTTTTTTCAAAAAAAATTGTCTTTTTACTGAGTAAAAAAAATATTTTTTTTAAAAAAAAAATTTTACTCAGTTTTACCTCAAATCTACTCAGTTTTACCACATTTTACTCAGTTTTACCTCGTCTGGTACTCAGTTTTACCAAATACCCCCTTTTTTGGGGTCATTCGCGTAGCATACCCCAAGGCATGATATTGGATGTCCAACCCCTTTTAAAATCAGTATTTTGCCCAATAACACCATCCCCCAATGGATTTTTTGATTCTGAGGCCTCTATCCCCTAAAACTGGATATCACTTTTTTGAGGGGGGGGTGGGGGGGGGGGGTCAAAAGTTTTTGCTCAGCTGGCTCCAAGCAGTGGGGAAGCATAGTGCTATCACATCCACTGCCGGTCGAATGGTAACACAGCCGACGCAAAGTTTTTGGTCGGCGGTTCGAATCCTGGTTGGTCCACTGCCGGCCGCGGCGGCGGCGCCGTATTCACCCGGCTGGGGTTCGAACCGCCGACCATAAAGACCCCAGTCAGCTGCATTACCATTCGGCCACTGCTTGGTCTCAGGCGAAAGGTCTCCCCACTGCTTGGGGCCGCGTCTGCCACTGACAAAAAACCCAAAATGTGTTTTTCTATCTGACTGACTGCTGGCCTGGCTAAGGGACTGATTGGCTGACTGTCAACCTCTCTTCGAGGTGCACTGCCGAAGGCAATAGAATTTAAGGCAGCTTTTCACCGCGGGGCAAACAAGGGTGCCATGTGCTCCATTTGGCCATTCCAGCGCCGCCTGTGCCGCGGTCTCTTTTTTTTTTATCTCCCTACTGAATCAGAGCCGGGTGAGAGCTTTCCAGCAGCCGCTGAGGGAACAGGCAGAAGACAAGGGTGTGCATTACAGTGAGGGTGAGCCAAGTGAGACACAGTTAGGAAGAGAGAGAGAGAGAGAGAGAGAGATAGAGAGAGATAGAGAGAGTGAGAGAGAGATAGAGAGAGTGAGGGAGAGTGAGAGAGTGAGAGAGAGAGAGAGAGAGAGAGAGAGAGAGAGAGAGAGAGAGAGAGAGAGAGAGAGAGGTCTGGGGGCTGCAGGTTGCATCCAAACCTCCATCTTCTCCAGTTTTGGTGTCATCCTCTCAGCCAAGTCTCAAAATTCAGTACCGAAATATTGCGAATGTCAGGAATGAGAGGAATGTGAGCAATCAGCGCAACCTGTTGTTGTGCTCATGTGGGTTGGGCAGAAGCAGGTTCAGGGATGGCAAAGTGGTCACACAAAGCACAGGTTCACACATCACACACCAGAACTACCATGCGCTTAATCAAAGGATTCCTCGGGCAGGCGACAAAACACCCGTATCGTGTAGCTCATCCATTCATCATTCCTTCCTTCCTCTTCCTCTCCCTCCTGCTCTCCCTCTGCTCTGCCTAGGCTCAACAACCTAAAAATGCTCATCCGGTCCCATGAGGTCCCTCCCAGCAACAAAGGCTACGAGGTGCGGCACAACGGCCGATGCGTGACCGTATTCAGTGCCAGCAATTACTGTGGACACCGAGGGAATTCTGGCGCAGTAATGGTGTTCCAGCCCGATCTGTATGCACTGTCTCGTTTGCTGCGTGTTGTCATTGGAGAGTTGCTTTGGACACAATCAGGGCGCAATCATCGAGGAACAGTCAGCAACAGTTAGCAAATGTTCTCTTCCCATCCAGCAACCTTCACATGTTGTATTGTGGTTGAAACTCATGACGTGGGTGTGTGCGCAAGCCATGAGAAATCGTACCAGGTTTCTTCTTGTCAGAATTGGATATCGAACCCTCGTTTAACCCTTGACTCATGAAGGGTACCCCAGCATCATACGCATTTTAGATTCAATGAAATTCAATTCAACAACCGTACTCGCGCATTTTTGCGAAAACTGCGACTACAGTGGCACACCAGGGCTATAGCATTTGTCGTACGAAATTGCGTATGATCTGCATGAAGGTCTGGGCTATGCTTTGCTGATTGATCGTGGAGACGTGGGACCTGGAGACTGAGAAACGACAGGCGCAGTCTATGACAGAAACCCGTGTCATTTGAACGATAGAGGCACCTGCAATCTGGAGTGGCGGCATCCTTGTTCAACTCACTCTAGACCTGGTTTGCATGAAGTACGATTCATGACCGTAAAAATTGCAGGGGGATTGTGCTGCCTCCGGACGCCAAGAATTTCGTTCCAATCCAGCCGGGAAAAAAAACGAACCCCGATCGATTGTGAAACAAATGTGCTCGGCAAACAAGAGATCATTGTAAGGCCACAGAGCCCATGGCACCTCGGTGGCACCAGTTTTTGCAATTTTTTGGAAGAAATGTCTTGCCTGCATTTCTGATGATTATGCATTTTTGGATTCTGGTGGAACACTCTGCCGCATCATTGTGAGCATTCGTGGGTATGTCACCAAATTTTCATGTGTGCCAGGAGATCTACAATTATGACATGAACCAACGGGAAAAAGTCTCCCATGGCTGAAAAAAAAAGCTGAATCACTTAGTTTTTGGACAGAATTCATTGCATCAGACCCCACCCACCCCAATTCACAAATCTGTGGCCAAGTATCTGTAACTGCAAGCCCCAACCGAAATGGATGCAAGCAGGGTGCAAGGCCTCCTGAAAGTTGGGCTTGCAAAAGCTGGTGAGCACCCTAGTCCTCACCCATGTTCGCAGCAGCCCTGCTTTTGCATCTCAGGAAGTACTCTTTCCAGGAGTATTGGGCCCCGGCATTGGATACATTCTTGAAGGACACGGTGCCCAAGTGCCCACCAAAGAGGCCCGCCAGTGGAGAGTCAGAAGGGGCCAGGCAGGATGTGATCCGGCAGGTGAAGATGCTTGTGCTGGAGCACAAGCAGGATTTGCAGTGGTTCTTCACGTCAGAAGGTGTGCAGTCGCCGGTTTCGCCGGTTTCGCCGGTTTCTCTGAATTGGCAGGTGTATTGGTTCCTGAGAAGGGTGACAGGGCCGTGTTGAAGGGGCCATGTTGGTGTGAAGGACAGCGATTGCTTACCTGCCACTTCCCTGCTCCGCCTCACAGACGTCCTGCCATTCATCTTGCCACGCACTTGCACTCTGCATTAAAAAATGTTTCCTGCCACTTACCTGCACTCTACATTACACGTTTCGTGTCATTACCTGCACCCTGCCTCACGTGTTTCCAGGCTCTTTTCTGCTCGCTCCGTGCACATTTTCCCTATTCGTTCCTGTTACATCCTTGTTGCATGTGTTGCCCCGGACCTGGTAGAGAGCGAAACGCATAGTACTATTCTGCTGCCTGGTTTTTGCAGATGAGATGACAAAGGGCTTCATCACCATTGAGGCGTGGCGACGTGGCATGAACGCCATTCTGAAACTGGATTTGCCCTGGGAGAAGTACGAGGGGGCAATGCTTTCTGTATGCTGTGTGTTTTAGCTGCAATGGCTGGTTCTTGAGTTGGGAAGGCAAATGTTGTGGTTGGCGGTTGGGGGCATTAGCGATTGATAGCTGGTCAACAGTGAGAGCCAGTGGCAGCTATTTGGCATTGGTTGACGGTTGGTTCCAATTTAAGTGTGGGCTGCTTTGCAGGGGTATTGTCCATTAAGCCGTGTAACCACCTTTGGCAATATCCAGGGAAACCAGTGTGTTTTGGTGGAAAGGAGTTGATGGGCGCGCAATAATATGTTCCCACCAGCACGTATCCGTGTAGATACATGCTTCCACCCGTGTGTGCTTTCATTTACCTGTGCCTCCACCGTATGGACACGTGCCCCCATCAGCACGTGCCTGCATGGATATTCTCTTGGCCATAACATGCTTATGCAACCCTGACCCCTCCCCCCTCAGTTTTGATGCTTTTGTGTGTTTCGCGGGTTATTCCCCCAATTCCCCGTGGTCCAAAGCTGGTTCAAGCCCAAGAGTTACATACAAGACGAATCTCCAATCCTGGTCCATGCACATTGAGGGTGATTCTATTGAGTGTGTGGATTTCCAGTGCAGCACCTTGCCAGGTTCCAGCTCCACCATGGTCACTGGGAGTTGATGGCAGTGAGCAGTATTCACAGGTATAGGGCAGGAACCCAAAAGCACCTCCCTCAAAGGAGAGGAGGGAGGGAGGGCATAATTACCCTCACACAAGTGCGCCTCTTGCAGCACACCCTCATGGAAGCGCAATGGGACCTTGCACTGTAGATAGGACCCCGAGTTGCTGCATGGTGCCAAGTACCAACGCAGACTGTCCAACACATGTTATTTCACCTCTGCCGATCACAAACCAAATGGTGGTCCATTGCAGGACGTCCGCATGCCAGGCCGCCCCAGACAACGCTAGACCACCCAGCATGGTCTAGCCCTCCAAACCACCCTCCTTAGCTACTGACTGAGCCCTGTCGCTTTCCCGCAATGACACAGTCACCCCGGCATCCCAGGTTCAGCCATCCAAAGGACACCAGGCCCTCCAGGCCCACGATAGTGCGGCGAGGTCAAGGGCTTGAGCCAACATTGAGAGTTCATGGACGAAATTTTTTTGCAGACACGCATCATGTATATGTCACTGCCACTGCCTTCCTGGCTGTCACATTTGCTCTCATGATTGTGTTCCCTTTGACATGTAGACAGTGCAAATAAAGTAGATTTGAATATAGATTTTCGATGCATGCACTGTTTCCTGCATTTTTAATCCCTCTTTTTAGCTTTCTTTGCGTTGTCGCAGCATCCAGAAGTGTACAATTTCGCAAATTCCGGTTTTGCAGACCAGTCATTTTGCATTAGCGCATGCAATTCAGTTTATCTTTAATTTGAATCTCTATTTTCCATTGTACTATGCTTCAATGGCTGTCGTGTTACACACAACACATGCAAGAGAGAAGGGACGTGGCAATTTGGTTGCCCCAAGGTGCTGGTGGGGGCACATATTCCCACAGGTAAGTGCTCATAGGGTCACATATCCATCCAGGCCAGCACAACCAGAATTGTTTTGTACACATTTCGGATTCCCATGTTGTTCCAGTGCTGCCTCGAAGCCAGGGATTGTACGTCCTTTTACTCTTGACAGAATTGCCTAGACAGCGCCGGCCATGTGCTATATAACAAGTTCTTGAGCCAGTTCAGAGTGGAGGTCAAGCCGGAGTACTCACAATGGAAAAATCAAGTTGTCAAGCGAGTGCATGATGCATTGTTGGCGGCAGACCTCAATTTGACGGAGATGGTCAACGTATTTGACCATAACAACGATGGTTTGTGCTGCAGTGCACTTTCGGGGGAGGCGGGAAGTTGGGTTACCGCTGCAGTCCACTCCCTGCTGGATCACAATGCAGTAGCACGAGACTAGGAAATTCAGAACCTGTGTTCAGGTGGTATCGCAGCACGTAGGAGGTTGTTGTGGGGACCCGCCCGACAGTTGGGGTTCCAGGTGGAATGTTGGGCCCATGGTGAGGAAGACAGCCGCCTTAGAACACCCGTCTGCACGGCAGGGCTGGTGCGATGTGCAGGACCGCTCATGGTTGGTAATGGGGTGCTGATGTCCTGGCACCGCGAACACCCATTCCAGCGCCATCTACAGACACGCCCGCCCGCCCGCGCACACACACGTTGGTTGTCATTCAGGCGTGGTGGATGTTGACGAGTTGTCTAAAGTGTTCGGCCGCCTGAAGATCCCCGTGACACGGGAACAAGTCGAGGAGCTGCTGCAGGACGTTGTTGTGAGCGGGAAGGTGAACGTGATTGCACTTATCGAGAGCCTGCAAGTCAAGCGTGATCCCCGTGCCCCAGATGTGCAAGAGGCATTGGACAGGTGCGCCGCACCGCTCTTCCCGGTGGTGTCTGTGGGCCGCGGCGTTCCCTCTACGTGATATCTTAAGTGGCATTGGGAAGCCCCATGTGTGGTGCATTATCCGAGGGGTCAAGGGGAGCACGACCCAGTCCTGGACTTGTTGGAGAACCAGGAGTTCAGTGTCAAAAAACATGACGTGTCTCTGAACGGCACTGCAATGGTGTCAACCTGTAATATCAGTAAACGGGAGGAGTATGGCAAGTCCAACCTGGCTGCTGCAGGGGTGGCACATCGTTTGCTGTGGTTCTGGCGGTGTGTTCGATTGGTTGAGTCACGCCGCTCGGGTGGTCAGCACAGAGCGCCGCAACCAAAAGTGCTGTCGGGGTCGATTGACGGTCGCTGATAGTCAACCAAAGCTTGTGCCCCAGCGGTGTGTGGATGTCTCAGCCGAGCTGTGGGGGGTCAAAAGTCTTGCTCCCACCCCCACCGAAGAACAAGGAGCATGCTGCGTGGGAGAAAGCTATGAGAAAGGGTCCACCTCAAAACTGGACTCTCCAGGGTTCACAGCAGAAGCAGCACCTGCGACCACAGCAGGAACCAGCAGCAACAATATCAAGAAACACCCAAAACACGTGAGAATAGCAGAACCTCCCCCCAAAGCCCCCAAAGGCAGGACCACGCTTAGCTGCTGGCATGTATCACTGGGGGGGGGGGGGCATTATTTCCTTGGTGTACGGTTTTTGTTTGATGTTGCGCCCCAGTCCCCAAGTGTGGTTTTTGTTTGATGTTGCGCCCCAGTCCCCAAGTGTTCATAGTGGGGGTCTGGGCTGGTTCTTTCAATTTCTTTTGCGTGGGTGGGTACAGAAGGGACCTCTACTAAACAATGCCTGTACCTGACAGAATTCACTGGTTGGGTGGGGCTCTCCACCAGGGACATTCTGTTGGTTCTGTTGTTTCATCATCAAGGACACCAGGGCTATTTATGTCTGTCCCCCCAACCCTACCCGCACTCATCTAGGTGCATTTGCTCGTGCCCATGCCCATGCCCATGCCCATAGCCTTCCCTATGCTAGGGGCACGGTGCGTGGGTAGGGTCAGGATGCCTGCACTTATGTGCATGCCAACTCTGATTTCCTTTTGCCAGCTCTGATTTCCTGCTGCCAGTTGCCTCCGCTTTTGTCAGGCTTGGGAATTTATTTGCCGGAGGGAAACGATTTAAGGACACAGTGCAGATGTTTGAAAACTTTGATGAGAACGGAGATGGCAAGGTATGTAGCTTGCTTTGCCTTTTTCCTCAACGTGTAGCTTTCATCTTCACTCTGATGTTGCCTGATTCATTTTTGCCCAAGAAAAGTGTGGGGGTTGAAGATCATCTGAGATACACCCGAGGGAAAGACAAGTGTGAACCATGTTGGCAGTCGCGGTAAGCGGTGGACAGTTTCACGGATCCTGAGTGAGGCAGCAATTTTGCTGGATTTTTTCATATGAGAATTTGTGAATCGTTCTTTCTAGCGTGCTGATTCATGCAGCTCCACACCTCCAGCAACAGGAGTGACCAGGTTTTCCTCACACGCTTGCTCATAGGGTCCCATGGTGCAGGTTGGCCAAGAAGCAGGGCACATCAGTGGTTCATGAGCCTTTGAAATGGCACACCCCACTGCCACAACCGCCATTTTTGAAAAGTTCCAGGCACTGCGCCGCTATGAGTGTTGCGTCTGTGTGCCCAGATCCAACATAAAGAGTTCATGGCTGTAGTCAAGAAGTTGGTGGCAGAGGACCAGAAGAACAATCCGGGCAATTCCCTTGAAATTTCGGATGAGATGATCAAGAAGATCATACACGTGATCGATGCCAACAATTCAGGTCCCTCCTCGTGCCCTTCCCACCGCGCCATTGCACGTGTGCACAGTGAAAGGATCCCATAGTTGTCCATTTATCTTTCCCTTGGTTTGCTTTGTACCTCTCTCTCTCTCTGTGTGTGTATGTGTGTGTGTGTGTGTGCGCGCGCACGCCCCCCTGATGCATAGGTAATTGAGCCGTTGTGTCCACACAAGCCTCGGTGGGTCTGAAGTAGCTGCAGGGTGGGACAGGGCCTGACTCTCCCATTTATCCGCGTTGCCATCTTGGTTCCAACATTTCTGGTATCCTGTGCAGGCTTCTGGTTCAGCAACGCTGCCAGAGGCCGCCCTGTTGCTCGTCTGGACCGATATACATCCTCCATGATGTGGAGTTCTCTCTGTCACACACTGTACTGCAGAAAGGCGCCTATTGGCGTTGAACATGCCCTGTCTTGTTTGACGATCCAACTGACGAGGATTCTGGCATTCGGAAACCGAGTTGTGCCCGTTTGCCTTGCAATCGTGTGTGTGTGTGTGCACGCTCCCTGTCGCACAGAGGCCTGCTGCACATGAACCCGACACCAAGGGAGGAGGGGTGGGCTCTGTGGACCCCAAAACTGGAATCTGTGTGTTATGTGTGGGTTCTCAGTGCCATATGGGTCAGTTTTTAGCCACACTCAGCCAGCCCGCCACCCCCCCAAAAAGTCCCTAATTTGTGTCATTGTGTGCTCAGCAATACATGTTTTGCTGTTAGAACTTGTGTATGCGAATGAGTGTGTCTCCTTGTCCCAAATCTGTTTGCCTCTGCACACAAGGGTGCCTGATTTCAACACACAAAATGCGCAGGCTGATTTTGCGTTCTGTCACAGAGAAGGTAATTAATGTGATCTATTGGGGAGACCCCACAGCAAAAACTGAAAGAGAAAGGCGGCAAACTGGACCTCTAGGAGGATTACCCTTGTGACCGTGGGCAACACTTGGTGTTTGTGAAGCGGTTCCAAATTAATTAATGTTGAGACTCCCATACATAGAGAAGCACAGTTGCAGATTGCTCAGCTGCAGATTGCTCAGCCAGAATTTTATGGCTGAAAAGGTGCAAACTGTGCCAAGTGGGTTGTGCATTTGAGCAGAGAATCATCAGTTGCATTACATGCTCCACAATTGTCGGTTGGGCCTACTGATTAAGGCATGGAGGCAGTGGGTGAAATCGATGGCAATCGGTGTTGTTTGTCCCAATTTCTGCCAAAAAACAATTGACACTAGCCATTTTTATTAGCTATTTCTTTTTGCAAGACATATTTTTGGGGGACTTTGCGATACATGTATCGGGGGCATACCCAATTGTCCACCTATTCCCTTTGAGGCATGATGTTTTCCCACCCGCCCAATGCAACACTACGGCGTAACCACAGGCTGACTAGCATTCATTGCGAGCTCAATTTCACCAAAGGACAATCGCACTCATTTATGGTGCAAATTCAGGGTGTACAGGCATTGTCCCAAGGCACAAGAGGTCTGAAAAAAGTTGGGTAAAAAGCTATGTCATTGGGAATGCTAATCCTGTGGCACGCAATTTGGGTAATCATCCCAGAATACAAGCGAATGGTGGTGCATACATACACGCACTTTTTACATACCGTGTACCCCCACAAACCATTTTTTCTCCTATTTTACTGCTGCATTCTCCTTTTTGGGGGCCTCTCTGTTCACAAAGGTGCATTTGTTTTCCATACCCAATACGGCATGGGTTCTTGAGACAATAGTGGTCAAGTAGCGGCTTCTGACCATGTGCTTGCCCCCAAGACGGCATGGTTATGTAGCCATCTTGCTCACATGTGTGCCCCCCGGATCAAGAAGGGGGACGTGATGCACTAGTTGAGCCTCGTCTCAATTTTTGTTTGCATCTCCTCTTAGGCAATTTTTCTGTCTTTTTTTTTATAAGTGCCATGGACGGGCATGATATGCAACGAGGACCCAACTCAGATCCAAACCCACCTCGACAGCAACCACTGAGGAGCAACTGGCAGCAGGGGCTAGAGAAGTTCAGTAGCTTTGGGAGCAGCTCGCCGCCCGGGCGTCCATGGAGGAGGGCCCTGCCCTCGTGCCCTTAATTATCCCGAGATTAACAAGGCCCTAGAGCACCCCCAGCTAACACAGTGGATGCGGCTCATCGTGTCCATCTTGAAGGCGTATGTCCGAGTCCGTGCAGGAGAAGTCTGTGAGATACCACGCCCGGTGGAGTTCAAGGGTCGGGTGGCCAACGACATGGTGGACCCGGGTGAACAGTGGGCGTGGCGCACATGGGACTGTGTCAACCAGTCGCAGTCGGCATACACTAGGCGTTACACAGGTTCCGCGGGAAGTGCCAAGCTGGCACCACAGTAGTACACTACTTTGGAAGAAGCCCAAGAAGCGCTTGGAGATAGCTTCGTTTGCAGGGGTGTCAATTTCCGAGAAGAGGGGGGTGTTTTGCACTTGCAAAGGCGCCAAGGTGAGTGGATTCTCGTCGAATCCCCACCAAGTGGGGACTGCCAGAGCTGCGCCCAACGGGGCATTGCTCCACGGCGCCATTGGCATTTCCACTGCCCCCACTAGCCCTCACAGGACACCCCCCTGCCCCGAACCCGGGGTCGCCGGGGCTGGGGACCCTAGCGCAGCCACAGTGCTCGCCGACCTCGCCAACCGCTGGATTCGGGCGTCCCAGGCGGACGAGCATAGCACCCCGGACGAGAGCGCTATGCTCTCATGGTGCCCCTGGACGTGGGCACATACGGTTCCCGGTTGCTCGCCTCTGCCGCCTTCGCAACGAGAGCGCGCCCTCCTGCTGTTGCTGAGGCACTGGCAGGCTTCGTGGCGGAGCATGCGCAAATGGGGGCCTCTGCCTTAGCCCTTTGGCGCATTACCTCGGCCATCAGGCGAGGACCCGCAATGGCTGCCTCCATCCGTCACAGCCCTCCACAAGCGGATTGCGGTGGGCTCTACAGCCGCTCTACAGCCTTACCTCCCCCCCTTGGCGTTGGTACTTGTTGTGCAGGCCGCCGTCAACTCCAGGTACGGCCCACTCTTTGGGGTTTTGGCGGTGCTTAGTTGGGTGTGCTTCTTGTGAGTCGGAGAGACGGCCACGATCAGGTTGGCTGACATCGCTGCAGGGATGCATCCAATTGTGGAACAACAAGAGGGGGGGATAGGGCTATAACACCCGGCCCCTTTGCCGCTATGCCGATGAAATTAGGGTTTGGGCCCACGCCTTCATGGTGGGCCAAGGCCGCAGGTCCGAAATGCTGGTGGGGCAAGCTGGAGAATCCGGCCTGAAGGCTGGCATGGCCGAATGCCTGGCTGGGACCGCCTAAGGGCGAGCCAGGTGGCATGCCCTGCACCGCGGGGGGGCAGCAGCTTGCTGGGCCCGCGAGCCCGACCTCGCCTACTACAAGTGGTGGCGCCGTCGGCAAAGCACGGCTGTCGCCCTGCAGTACACCAGGATTGTGTGTAGCGACCAAGTTGGCCATCAGACATCAGACATTGGACCTTTATAGACCGCCCTTACCCAACCCTGAACCCCCCTTCCCCAACCCCTCTGTTGATCCACTGCATCAGACCCCCCCCAACCCTTTTTGTTTGATGCACATCAAACATCCCAACCTGAAGAAGCCCCCCCCCCCCAACACAATGGTCACCCCCCCCCCCTGGATTGGTCAAACCCCCCCCTTCATCCACCTGTCTTTTGCCCTTCTAATTCCTTCCATTCCCCCACTTTGATGCAACCCCCCCCCCCCCCTAGGAAAACAACTGCCATGGAAAGCACGACAACCATTGTCACCCCCCCCCCCCAAAAAAAACGGTTGAAAAAAGATGAACCCCCTTTTTTTACTTTGTGGTCAATTTACTTAGTACATATGTCTCATTTGTTTGATGTTCTTGTGGTTACCATGACTTCGTCATTTGTGAAACCGAATTCCATTGATATAATTTGCATTGGTCATTATGCTCACCCCTGAGGCAGCATAGCCGGCCCGCAGTTTAAGCTATGACGCTGTGACTGTAGGTGCATTGTAGGTTTAGAGTGTCCCACATTGGACGCCCCCAATGGCTTAGGCCACGCTAACTACCCATACCACCCAAACATGTGCACTTTGTCGCCTTTTTTGTGTCTTGTTTTTGTGTCTATGTTTTCCATGTGTCGCTTGTGTGTAATAGGTGGTGAAGAATAATTATACATTGTGTGTCGACATTGTGTGTCGTATGCATACACACTTTGAAACTCAAATTCATTGTCTCTATTTGCCAATTTTCCCAGACCTGGGCGAAATTTCCCCCAGCCCCCCCGGACAGCAAAAAAGGTAGACATATTTTGATGTCTCGATGACCCTAGGCGAAATTTCCCTCAGCTCCGCCTCTTCTGCAAAATGTATAGGTCAAAAACACCAATCAGTGATCCTTGGCGAAATTTCGCCCAGCTTTCCGATGAAAGTGAATTTCATAGCCTTCAAATTCACTGTCTCTATTTGCCAATTTTTCTAGACATGGGCGAAATTTCCTCCAGCCCCCCCGGATAGCAAAAAAGGTATACATATTTTGATGTCCGGATGACCCTGGGCGAAATTTCCCCCAGCTCCGCCTCTTCTGCAAAAATGTATAGGTCAAAAACACCAATCACTGATCCTTGGCGAAATTTCGCCCAGCTTTCCGATCAAAGTGAATTTCATAGTCTTCAAATTCACTGTCTCTATTTGCCAATTTTCCCAGACCTGAGCGAAATTTCCCCCAGCCCCCCCGGATAGCAAAAAAGGGATACATGTTTTGATGTCTTGATGACCGTGGGAGAAATTTCCCCCAGCTCCGCCTCTTCTGCAAAATGTATAGGTCAAAAACACCAATCACTGATCCTGGGCGAAATTTCTCCCAGCCCCCCTCTTGTTGTTTCTTTGCTTGTCCTGTGCCTGGTATGTTGCCCTTTGCCTCACTGTCACTCGAAATGCTTGATGAGGAAGAGGAGTCGGGACATAGTACACAGGGTTGGGTTTGATTTGACTGTGTTATATGCTATTGTGCTTCCAGCTGGGCGAAATTTCGCCAAGGCGCCCGACTTTCATGATTTTGAGCCTGGTATTATTTGAAACTACCAGACCTCGGCGAAATTTTGCCCAGCTTTCTGATCAACGTGAATTTCATAGTCTTCAGCACTGTGTCATCCCTGTTGTACGGCAGTTTCTGTTTCTGAACCTAGTTTCTCCGAATTTCATCTAATTTGGCTAATATCTCTGTCTGAGCACCCGGATGTCCTCATGTTTACACTCTGCATCTGATGTTTTCTTACCTTTCAAGCGATGTCTTCTATGGAAGTCTCTCAAAATGTTGGTACACAGCCCGAAAAACTGGTGAATGATGAAGAGCATGTTAGTGGAAGTGAGGGAACTGCTGCTGCTGACGCCCCCGCACCAAAACCACAGCCCAAACCAGCCGCCAAACCGAAGCCAAAGCCAAGGCACCCTGACGAGTGCCACACCTATTGAAGTGTTCTGTCATTTGCTGTATGCATTAGATTTAATCCCGCCGAATAGTACATGGGTAATGGTTTGCACACAACAGCCACATTTTTCTACAGCCCTGTCCATTCAAAGCATGTTCCCTGTGAACATTGCAGTTGCATGGTTGTCTGAGGAGAAGTCCGTTCCTGAGTCATTTGTTACTAATTTGACGGCCGTTGTGTCCAACTGCGACACTGTGGCACCAATCGAGTGGGAACGAGTCTGTAAACCAAAGGCACCTGGCCTGAGGAAGCGGCGCTCGAGTGACAACGGTGTGTGCTCTGACTGCTGTGTTGTATGTTTTCCCAGTTACACGTCTGAATGTCCTTCTGCGCTGTTTCTACAGATACTATTGACGTTTTGAGCACCGTTTTTTTGTGTTTCATTAAAGCTGAAAGAAATTTCGCCCAGGTTCAGGTATTTCCCGGAATACACGGTTCGTTTTTACATTTTTGTAAAGCTGGAAGAAATTTCGCCCACAGGTCTCAAAAAATTGCAAATAGAGACCTCGATTATGATGCATGAATTTGAGTGACTGTCAATTGACAGTTATTGGGCACACACAGGGTGCATCAATCTTTGCCAAGTGTGTGCTACCCTACTTCTTGCAGTGCATCGCTTCGGTTGATGATACATTTGTGTGTAACACTGGAAAGGTTTGTTGTATTCCACAAACCTTCTTTCTTCCTCTGCCTCTCCAGTATGCATGCATGCTTATTGTGTTTTGACAACTGGGGTGTGATTACATGAGAATAGCATTTTACATAAATAGAGATACTCATTTTTTCCTACCAGGTCCAAGGGGTCCCCTAGGTGCAGGAAATCATACCCTGTTTTTGGGTGTACTCACAAGGGGCCAGTATGGCCCCGCGGAGCCCATCATGTGGATAGGGGGGTGGGCAGTTAGCGTGGCCTAAGAAGGGAAGACCCCCCCCCCACCCACAATGGTTTGCCCCCCCCCCCCCCGCCTTTCCCCAGTTCTTCCGACCCCTCCCCCCCCTACAACATAAAATATGAGAAGGGGCTCTGCATTGGTTGATGTATTGTGTGCCCCCCTCCCAGATATCAGACTTGTGCTCCGCCCCCTATATCAGACTTGCCCCCCCCCCCATCACCCCATTCCTCTTGCCCAGATTGGCATCTTGCTTCCATTGGAGACCATAACCGTAGGTATGAACTAGGTATGGGTCAGTTTTGTTGGTGGGGGGTGGGGTTCGTGATGGTGCAGCGTGGGCCGGAAGTGTGGACAGGGGGGGTGAGTGGGTTTCGAGCACGGCACAACACGGCACACCACAACGGAGCACAACACAACACATCACAGCACAACATACAACATAACGCAATACATTACACCACAACACAGCACAACATAGCCCCCACGGCTACCCAAGAGAACCTTCCTCTCTCCCTCCCCCATTCCCCTCCCTCGCTCCCTTCCACCCTGTCATCTCCGTGCTTGCGTGGTTAAGGTTAGGGAGGGTATGCCTCTTTTTCTTTTTCACGTGATGCTATGCTATCGTAGGATGAAATGATGAGATCAAAAATGATAAGATAAAAGGATGAGGTATGTTACTCGTTTCCTAAGGATTAATGGGGCACCGCATGGGATTTACACGTGTGTACACTAGTGTACAGGTGATGCGGCGATTCGTTTGAGGGTCTAGACCCCTCAAGCATTCACAGCATGGGGTTTACACTGTTGTACACCAATGTACAGGTGATGCCGTGGATCTTTGAAGGGTTTAGACCCCTCAAGGAGTGATCGCATGGGGTTTACACTAGTATTCACTGGTGTACAGGTGATGCGGTGAATCCTTGAAGGGTTAACACCCTTCAAGGATTCACTGCATGGGGTTTACACTAGTGTACACTATAGTCCAAGTGATTCGGTGAATCCTTGGCGGGTTTAGACCCCTCAAGGATTCACCGCACTAGGTTTACACCAGTATATAGTAGTACAGGTGATGCGGTGAATCCTTGGAGGGATTAGACCGATCAAGGAGTCACCGCATGCAGTTTACACTACTATTCACTTGTGTATAGGTCATGCGGTGAATCCTTGGAGGGTTCACACCGTTCAAGCCTTCACTGCATGGGGTTCGCACTAGTGTACACTATTGTACATGTGATACGGTGAATCCTTGGGATATTCACACCCTTCAAGGATTCACTGCATGGAGTTTGTACTAGTGTATACTAGTGTACAAGTGATGCGGTGAATTGCTGAAGGGTTTAGACCCCTCAACCATTCACCGCATGTGGTCTACACTTTTGTACACTAGTGTACAGGTGATGCACTTAATTTTTGGCGGGTTTGCACCCTTCAAGGCTTCACCGCATGCGGTTTGCACTAGTGTACACTAGTTTGTCGTTGCGGTGAATGCTTGGCGGGTTTAGACCCCTCAAGGAGTCACCGCATGGGGTTTACACTAGTGTACACTAGTGTACAGGTGATGCGGTGAATCCTTGGCGGATTTAGACCCCTCAAGCATTCACCGCATGGGGTTTACACTAGTGTACCGTAGTGTACAAGTGATGCGGTGAATCTTTGGAGGGTTTAGACCCCTCAGGCATTCACCGCATGGAGTTTGCACTAGTGTACACTACTGTACTGGTGATGCAGCGAATTATTGGAGGGTGCACACACTTCAAGGATTCGCTGCATGGCGTTTACACTAGTGTACACTAGTGTACAAGTGATGCAGTGAATCCTCGGAGGATTTAGACCCCTCAAGGATTCACTCCATTGGGTTTACACTAGTGTACAATAGTGTAGACCTGATGCGGTGAATTCTTGGAGGGTTCACACCCTTCAAGGATTCACTGCATGGGGTTTACACTAGTGTACACCAGTGTACAGGTGATGCGGTGAATCTTTAAAGGGTTTAGACCCCTCAAGGAGTGACCGCACGGGGTTTACACTAGTGTACACTAGTGTACAAGTGATGCGGTGAATCCTTGGAGGATTTAGACCCCTCAACGATTCACTCCATTGGGTTTACACTAGTGTACAATAGTGTAGACCTGATGCGGTGAATCCTTGGAGGGTTCACACCCTTCAAGGATTCACTGCATGGGGTTGACACTGGTGTACACCAGTGTACAGGTGATGCGGTGAATCTTTGAAGGGTTTAGACCCCTCAAGGAGTGACCGCACGGGGTTTACACTAGTATTCATTGGTGTACGGGTGATGCGGTGGATCCTTGGAGCGTTAACACCCTTCAAGGATTGACTGTATGGGGTATACACTAGTGTACACTATAGTCCAGGTGATGCGGTGAATCCTTTGGCGGGTTTGCACCCCTCAAGGATTCACCGCACTAGGTTTACACCAGTATATAGTAGTGTACAGGTGATGCGGTGAATCCTTGGAGGGTTTAGACCCCTCAAGGAGTCACCGCATGCAGTTTACACTAGTATTCACTAATGTACAGGTCATGCGGTGAATTTTTGGAGGGTTCACACCCTTCAAGGATTCACTGCATGGGGTTTGCACTTGTGTACACTAGTGTACAGGTGATGCGGTGAATCCTTGGAGGGTTCACACCCTTCAAGGATTCACGGCATGGGGTTTGTACTAGTTTATACTAGTGTACAGGTGATGCGGTGAATCGCTGAAGGGTTTAGACCCCTCAAGGCTTCGCCGCATGGGGTTTACACTTGTGTACACTAGTGTACAAGTGATGCGGTGTTTCTTTGGAGGGTTTACACCCTTCAAGGATTCACCGCATGCGGTTTACAGTAGTGTACATTGGTGTACAGGTGATGCGGTGGATGTTTGAAGGTTTTAGACCCCTCCAGGAGTGACCGCACGGGGTTTACACTGGTATTCACTAGTGTACAGGTGATGCGGTGAATCCTTGAAGGGTTATCACTTTTCAAGGGTTCACTGTATGGGGTATACACTAGTGTACACTATAGTCCACGTGATGCGGTGAATCCTTGGCGGGTTTAGACCCCTCAAGGATTCACCGCACTAGGTTTACACCAGTATATAGTAGTGTACAGGTTCTGCGGTGAATCGTTGGAGGGTTTAGACCCCTCAAGGATTCACGGCACTAGGTTTACACCAGTATATAGTAGTGTACAGGTGATGCGGTGAATCCTTGGAGGGTTTAGACCCCTCAAGGATTCACTGCATGCAATTTACGCTAGTATTCACTAGTGTACAGGTGATACGATGAATCCTTGGAGGGTTCACACCCTTCCGGGATTCATTGCATGGCGTTCGCACTAGTGTACACTAGTGTACAGGTCATGCGGTGAATCCTTGGAGGGTTCACACCCTTCAAGGATTCATTGCATGGGGTTCGCACTAGTGTACACTAGTGTACAGCCGATGTGGTGAATACTTGGAGGGTTCGCACCTTTCAAGGATTCACTGCATGGGGTTTGCACTAATGTACACTAGTGTACAGGTGATGCGGTGAATCCTTGGAGGGTTCACACCCTTCAAGGATTCACTGCATGGGGTTCGCACTAGTGTACACTAGTGTACAATTGATGCGGCGAATCCTTGTAGGGTTCACACCCTTCAAGGATTCACTGCATGGGGTTTGTACTAGTTTATACTAGTGTACAAGTGATGCGGTGAATCGCTGAAGGGTTTATTCCCCTCAAGGATTCACCGCATGCGGTTTACACTTGTGTACAGTAGTGTACAGGTGATGCGGTGTTTCCTTGGAGGGTTTACACCCTTCAAGGATTCACCGCATGCGGTTTGCAGTAGTGTCCACTAGTGTAATGGTGATGCGGTTAATCCTTGGCAGGTTTAGACCCCTCAAGGAGTCACCGCATGGGGTTTACACTAGTGTACACTAGTGTATAGGTGATGTGGTGAATCCTTGAACGGCTTAGACCCCTCAAGCATTCACCACATGCGGTTTGCACTAGTGTACACTCATGTATAGGTGATGCGTTGAATCCTTGACGGGTTTACACACCTCAAGCATTCACTACATGGGGCTTACACTAGTGCACGGTAGTGCACATGTGATGCGTTGAATCCTTGGAGGGTTTAGACGCCTCAAGCATTCACCGCATGCAGTTTGCATCGGTGTATACTACTATACTGGTGATGCAGCGAATGCTTGGAGGGTGCACACCCTTCAAGGATTCACTGCATGGCGTTAGTGTACGGTAGTGTACAAGTGATGCAGTGAATCCTCGGAGGGTTTAGACCCCTGAAGGATTCACTGCCTTGGGTTTACACTAGTGTACAATAGTGTAGAGGTGATGCGGTGAATCCTTGGAGGGTTCACACCCTTCAAGGATTCACTTCATGTGGTTTACACTAGTGTACACTAGTCCACAGGTGTTGCGGGAATCCTTGGAGGGTTTAGACCCCTCAAGCATTCACTGCATGGGGTCTACACTATTGTAGAGGGGTGTACATGTGATGCGGTGATTCTGTGAAGGGTCCAGACCTTTCAAGGATTCAGTGCATGGGGTTTACACTTGTCTAGAGGAGTGTACTAATGATGCGGTGATTCTTTGAAGGTGTAGACCCTTCACAGAATCACCACATGGTGTGTACACTGGTGTAGATGGGTGTACATGTGATGCGGTGATTCCCTGAAGGGTGTAGACCCTTCCGGCAATCACCACATGGGGTGTACATCGGTGTAGAGGGGTGTACATGTGTTGCGGTAATTCCCTAATGGGTTTAGACCCTTCATGGAATCACCGCATGGGGTTTACACTCGTGCAGAGGGGTGTACAACTGATGCGGTGGTTCCTTGAAGGGTTCAGACCCTTCACGGATTCATCGCATGGGCTGTACACTCACATGTCGCAAATCGCTTTGCTTCTTATGTCCAAATCCCTACCCATTTCCCACAAAATTTAGCAAAAATACCCGGGTATACGCGCCGGGATTCGGAATCATCGCTGCCAAAATGCTTAGGATAAATCCTGACCCGAAAAACAACGCTCGGGATATATTCTGTGGCCGCTCGGGATATCGCTTGGGATTTCTCCACTGGCCGCTCGGGATATCGCTTGCGATTTATCCGGTGGCCGCTCGGGAAATGGCTTGGGATTTTTCTTGTGGGCGCTCGGGATATCGCTTGGGATTTATCCGGGGGCCGCTCAGGATCCTCCTCAGGGATTTTTGCCAACGTGCCTTACCCAATCGGTAGGCGTTTTTAGAAAAGTCAGGTCGTGCCCAACCCATTGAACACCCCACCGGATGCATTTCCCAATCTGCCAAACCCACGATCATTCATTTGTTTGACAGATCTTTTGCTACATAACCCCCGGCCTTAACATCCCTCCTCCCTCCACATGCCCTGCCCAATGTGCACTGTGCATCATCATTGTTGTTCTTCACAGATATTTTCTTGACCGGAGAGCCCATTAAGTGCCGGCCACGTCCGATGAAGGTGCCTATTTGTACGGCACTAGAGGGATGGGGGACCATGGACCATGGTAAGGTAAGGTGAGTAAGCCCAGGAGGGGCAACCCCCTGGTAGAGTCAAACAATGATTGTTGTGGATGGTGCCTGTGCATGCACATGACGCATTAGAGGGTAGCCCACGGGTGGTGCGCTCCGTAAACCCTTGTTTAGGTTACCCTGGGGCTCCGCCCTACGTTGTATAAGAAAACGGGCGGAGTTCCTTAAGCTTGCTTTCTTGGAGGGACCTGTTTCGGGGCAGTGTATTATTTTCCACTCGAGGACCCGTATAATACGGTGAGGGTGGTTAGGTTCCAATACCCGAAACAGTGCCAGCATGTGTATTTTTCAGGTGGTGTAGGTCAGGGTGATTGGTGCACTTCGTTGTCTTTGACAGCGCAATTTTTCGCCCAGCAAAAAGGGCGCTGATCACACCAAACATTGGGAAGAGAACATGCACAACGACTTCGCCATGAATGACACGTACTCACGTTGCGCCACAGTGCACTCCTTCACTCCAAGCCCTGGCAGGGGTACGCGTAATGGCGTCCCCGTCAGGCCACAACCGCTTAGCAGCGCTGTGCTCGCTCGCAATTTCGTAGGTAGGCCACTAGGGCCTTCGACTTGTTCAAGTGCAACTCCAAGTAGCGTGCGTGCGTAGGTGTGGCAGGCCTGGATGGTGTCATCCTTCGAAGGCTGGGTCCACAGTAGGGTGTATAGGACCTGTAGTGCGTGTGTCACTGTCCCGCTAGTTCCCTGGAATTTTTACACAGTTTTTGGTGGGCAGTGGCACTGGTAGCCGTGGTTTTGGCCACATAGCAAACAGGCGTTCTTTATGTCTTCGTGTTTGCATGTTTGTAGGTTCATGCCCCCCCCCCCCCCCCAGGCCAGTTTGCTACAGATCCCCCCATCACGGGGGACCCTTTCGGTTAGTTACAGGCACACATACCCCTTAAACCCTTCCCCCTTGCTCTCGATCCGTACCCCGAAGCAACCAGCCCCTGACAAGGAAACAAACAAAAGTCAGTTAAACACACGGGGCCACTGACAGCACCGCTTTGCAAATTTTCATTTTTCATTTTTGGCGAACCATCCTTTCTCAGTTAAACAGGTGTTGTCCGATGGCTGGGTGCCTGGGCAGGCAGGTTTCACCTTCTTGCCCTATTGGGGGGGAGGAGAGGACGCCCATGCACCCAAGGGGTTCAAGAGAACAGGGTGGGATTTCAAAATAAAAACCTGTAAGTTCCTCTGCTACCCGCCCGCCTAGGCCACCCCCGCCTTCTTGCCCCCTGCCTTCGGGTTCCACACAATTCACAACTTTAACAGGTTAGGGGAGTTGCAGACAATTTAAATTTTTTTGTGCTGTTTGTGTGAGGTGCTTTGGGTCTTTGTGTTGAATCGAATACTAGACGGATTTTTCCGGGCCTATACTGTTGAGTGGGGGGGCGTAAGAAGGGTGAGCAACTGGATGTTTTGCTATTGCATTAGTTTTGGATTTGTGCTTGCTATGCCCCAACCTTGTCCTGTCCTCACAGCCATGGAATGGATGTTTCAGCAACAATTGCCCGATTGGTTGTCACCACCATCACCCCTAGCACCCCAACCCCAGCCTCTGACTGTGACATCCCTGCCCAGCCCCCCATCATCCCCATCACACCGGACTCCGTCACCCATACCCCTTGTGCCCCATGCGGTTTCCCCTCCACCACCACCTCCCCAACTACCCCCCCCCCCCCCCCGAAATTCGCCCCCGCACATGTCCCCACCCCGCCCCTAGCCTCGGGTAGTGACCCCCTTCCCCCCGGACTGAACAGCTCCTGCGACTACCCCTGCCGGAGCTGGACAATCGGTTCGACATGGGATGGTGGCACTACGCGTTTGCCCTGCGCCGTCATGGCCAGGTGCAGATGTGGCAGCGCGGCCAGCGCCTCAACCGTTCGCACTTTCTCAACCGCTCGCTGGAGCGTGCGAGGCTCATAGCTCGGGTGACCCAAGCCCCAAAGCCCCGAACTTCTCTGTTGCCTGTGCAGCCTGCCACATGCCTGCACCTCCCCATGGTCAGCCAACGTTGCCGGATATGGTTCAGCACCGACGGGTTTCCCTGTTGCCTATGCGGCCTACAACGGCCCCCCCTCCCCCTCCCCCTCCACCCCCACCCCCCACTCGACGTGCCCTGGTCTCCAAGCGGACCTCGTAAGGGAGCCCAACCCTCACGGAGATGCAGAGAGGGAAGCTGCGCCCACCCACGTCCTCAGCCCTGCTCCCCGCTCCCCAATTTTCCAATTGGTGGCGCCCATACCCGCGCCTGGGATTTCCTCCCCCCCCCCCCCCGTCAACCCCGCAGCAAGGAGACCGCCGAGCAGGGCAACGCACGTACGTCCGGCGCCCCTAGGCGGAGGCCAGGTCGCTTGCGTCACAGCTTGCACAAGATGTTGCCCTTCCGTTGACTTACCATGTGTTGTTCCTCTCGATCTATCACATCGTTGTTGTAATCTGTAGTGGTACCCTACAAATACCCACCAGTGAATGGCACATCTGGGGCCTGCTTCATGTGTTTCTGATGCACCTTATCCTGGAATAGGAAGGTAGCACACAGACCCTGTATTGGCATGGTATGGAACATGTTTTCCAGCTGCCTCGGTTACCGATGGGCTGTACAGATGAGGCCGGAGAGAGGGATCTGAGGCTTTGCAAGCGCTTTGCCCACCTCACCTCCACCTTGGCAGACAAAAGTATTCAAGAGACGTTGGGGCATGAAATGTATGTGAAATTCCTGGGGCGCCGTGCCCGTTGCTGTGAGGTCCATCTGTGGCACCCCGAGAGGTGGGGGGTGGTTTTGGAGCAGTGTGTGGTCACTCCCCCATGTGGAGGGCAGTGTTCGAGCGATTGCTTGCAATAATTTTGGACAACAATACGTTTCTGGTGCTACATGCATATGAGCACCCGGTCAATATATATAACCAGTGACACCTGCAAGCCGCAAATGGATGTGTACTGCATGTCTGGCCGTTGTGGTGCTGAGCGGAGTGGACAACGGCGCTGGACCCTTGCAATGATGGCAGCGGTCCGGTACCGGACTACATTCAACTATGCCAGTGCGAACCCTTAGCTAACCAAAAAAAAGCGGAAACAATTGGCCAAAGAACAGGCAACAGATAAGGCAGAGGTAGGTAAGCATAGTACAACCCGGGAACAGGGGACGAAGGTGACAGTGGTGACAAACAGTGCCGAGGACTCAGCCGCATCCTTTGATATTGGTCCTGTGTCGGACTCGGCCACGCAGCGGACCCAACCAATGCGTGCTGTCAAGCTGCACAGGCGCATTGTTGTGGATGCAAAAAATTCGTCATACCCTGACCCAACAGCTTCAGACAGCTCTAATAATTCCTCTATGGCATCCAGTGACGCATCTTCACATACGGATAGCGGTGAGTCTACAAGTACTGGCACCCCCAGTACGACTAGCAGCAGCAGCAGCAGTGACTCCCTTGTCCCGGCGGCACCACCTACAAAAAAAATTCGCCGCCGCGGCGTCCCAAGCAAGCCACGTGTGACGGTGGCGTGCATTGATGTGGATGACGCATCCTCAAGCGCCCCCCCTGCCACCTTGCTTCGCGAAAGTGACCATTACCCTACAAACTACGTTGACCGGTAACCTTTGCTTACCTCTACCTCAGGAACCCACTCCTTGAGGTCCTCGGTGCGGCCGGGGTATTCCCAAACCGATGTCACCCACCCTGTTTTGGGGTGGGTCGGTGCGAATGTCGGACTTCAGCACCTGGGCCGCATACCCAACTGTTCGGAGGTGCCCGACACATTTTTTTTGTGGTACTTTGTACAATTTTGCAATTATTATTATTGCAATGCTCACATTTGCGAATTTGCGAATTTGCGAACGAAAGGGATGTTGCATTAGTGTGAATTTGCGATTGAAAGTACGGATTTCCTTTGGGCAAAAGCACTCAAATACCATGGTGGAATGGCCCAAGAGACATGGGATGTTGCAGAACTGTGATTTTGCGATTGAAAGTACGGATTTCCCTTGCCCAAAAGCATTCAAATACCATAGTGGAAAGTGCGGTTGACCGTTAACCTTTGCTGACCTCTACCTTAGGATCCCAGTCCCTGAGCTCCTCGGTGCGGCCGGGGTATACCCAAACCGATGTTACCTAGCCTGTTTTGGGTGGGGCGGTGCGAATGTCGGACTGCAGCACCCGGGCCGCATACCCAACTGTTCGGAGGTGCCCGACACATGTTTTTTGTGGTACTTTGTTCAATTTATCTTTTTTTTTCTGTTAGTACGCGCCACGAGCGATTTTTTTTTTTGGTGCCCCAAATCTCACTGGGGATTTCTCCACTGGCCGCTCGGAAAAACGCTTGGGGTTTATCCGGTGGGCGCTCGGGATATCGCTTGGGATTTGTCCGGGGGCCGCTCGGGAAATCGCTCGGGATTTTTCCGGTGGCCGCTCAGGAGATCCCCAAGCATATTCGGTATAGCCTTGGGTGTATCCCAGCATGTTCCTAGGCTTTTCCGATTTAAAATCCCCGGGGATTTGGACATAAGAAGCAAAGCGATGGAGCGACATGTGTAGTCTACGGTGCATGCGCTGAATCCTTGGGGGCTCTAGACCCTCCTAGGATTCATCGCGTGGGTGGTAACCCCCCCCCAAAAAAATAGGAACCGGTTCTTATTTTTGACCCAGTTGGTGGCGGTAGCAGGGGGGTTCTTATTTTTGGGGGCGCCAAGCTACCATCACTTCCTATTTCCGCAAGTAACTGATGCACAAAAAACTCTTCAATGTTCCCCGCTTTCGCTTGTGTCCAAGGTGGTTCTTATTTTTGGCCCGCTCGGTGGAAAGCCCTAGGTGGATCTTATTTTTGGGGCGGTTCTTAGTTTGGGGCCAGTTCTTATTTTTTTGGGGGGGTTACACTAGTGTAGAGGGGATGCCATTGATTCCTAGGGGGTGTAGGCCCTCCAAGGATTCATCGCATGGGTTGTAGACCGGTGTACAGTGGACGGGATCAATCCCCAGGGGGTGTAGACCCTCCCAACATTCATCGCATGGCCTGTACACCGGTCTACAGTGGATTGGATGAGTCCCTAGGGGGTGTAGACCCTCCAAGGTTTCATCGCATGGCCCGTACAGTAGTCTAGAGGGAATGCGATGAATCCCTGGGGGGTGTAGACCTTCCCAGGATTCGTTGCGTGGGTTGTACACTAGTCTGCAATGAATGCGATGAATCTCTAGGGGCTGTAGACCCTCCAAGCATTCATCGCGTGGGTTGTACACTAGTCTAGAGGGCATGTGATGAATCCCTTGGGGGTGTAGACCCTCCTAGGATTCATCGCATGGGTTGTACACTAGTCTAGAGGGGATGCGATGAATCCCCCGGGGCTCTAGACCCTCCTAGGATTCATCGCGTGGGACGTACACTAGTCGACAGGGGATGCGATGTATCTTAGGGAGGTGTAGACCCTTCAACACATGTATCCTACGGGCACAGCATAGAATGCTGAGACCCGGGGCATGTTTGTCAGCGTTGCCTGGCACGTGCCCTCCGATCTTTACAGGTTAATTGTCAGTGCTGCTGGGAATATTCCTCCCAAAAACGCTTCCGATATTTTTCCATCCTGAGGGATTTCGGAAGCCAGGCTGCCAAAATTGGTCGGGGTGATCGCCTCCGGCGTCGGAAGCGATGCTTCCGACGATGGGTCGGAGTTCACCTAAGCACATACTAGCAGCATTGTTTCCAAAATGCTCTGGCACATTGCTTGGAATTGTCAGGAGCTTTGCATCCCCAAATGCTTGCTAAGTCCCATGGAAATTCCAAGGGTTTTTGTACAAAAGTCACCATCGGACCAACTATACACATTGAACATTTCCCCCCAAAGGACCCTGGTTTCTGCCGGAATGCCATACTATTTTTTACTTGTGCGGTGAACGGTCAAAGGAGGTACTACCCCACTTGTGTATATTCAAAATGCTCAGAATGCAACAAGGAATTCCAAAATGCGCCCAAACCCGAAACAAAACTATTGACCCCCCCCCCCCCTGAACCCCCTGCCCACACCGCGGGGGTTGGCCTCCAGAAGTGAACTGAATCACCGCTTGTGGTCTTAAATTTTGTATCTGTGAGGGTGCGTGCCGGTTTGCCCTGATGTCCTTCCCCCTAAGCCTTCCCCTCCAAGCCTCCATTTCATACAATTTGTAGCCATAGTGCCGCAGTATGCGGATCTGCAGAAGCATCTGGACAGCTTCCGTGACTGGGAAAGAACGCAGTGCCCCAATACCGCCACGGTCAACCCACGGGCCCTAGCGGAGGCCGGCTTCTACCATCACCCTTTCCCCCAGGACCCTGACCGTTGTGCGTGCTTTTACCTTGGAGAGGCACTGTGCGGATGGGAGCCCAACGACGGCCCGGCGCGTTGGTTTTGTCGTGTTCGGTCGCGTTTTCGATCGATCCGATGTGTTTGGGTGTGTTTCATTACATTTGGTTGTGTGTACCCTTGTGTAGTTGGGTGTATTGTTGAGTTTTTGGTTTCGTTTTGTCTTAGAAGTGGGTGCAAATTAGAGTTTTGTAAGCTCTCCTGTGTGTTGTCGGGGGCGTGGGCATGCGCGTGTGTGTAGTGGTCGAGCGTGCACCCCTTACGCTTCTGTGTAACCACCGAAGGAATTTTTTTGTAGTGTTTTTTGTATGCATTCATGTGTTTTTTCAAAAGTGACTTTAGTTGGTATAGAACCGGCTCCACGCATTCAGCAGGCGGCCGTTGTAGCGTAGCTGTCGACCCCCTAGGTTCAAACTCCGGGGTACCTCGGTTCGAACCCCGGTATGGGTATATTTTTTAACCCCCGGTTGGGTTTACCACTTCGCGCTTTTTGGATTTTGAGATGTAGGTGAGTCGTTTTCGTGCAGTTTGTGTGCGTTTGTGTGCGTCCAGTGCGTGCGCCACTGTATATGTGTTCGCGGCGCTCGCGGGTGTTGTTTTTGGTCGGGTTTCGAACCCGAGCGGGGGTCGTTCGTGTGTACCAGCTTTTTCGAGTTTGTGGTGTCGTTTGTTGGCGGTTTATGTGTGTGTGTGTGCCTGGACGCGTTGCGAACGCAGCGTCGTGTCGCCGGCGATTGGCGACGATGTCGGGGTGGAGATTTTTGGGTTACGGGTATTAGTACCCATTTCAAACCCTGCTAAGGTCAACATTTCTCAGTTTTTGTTAATTTTTTTTAGTTCTTTTGGTCAGTTTGTTTTGTGTTTTTGTGATCATCTGTGTGTGTTTTTAGTGTGTTTGAGTACGTTGGAGTGCTGCAGGCACGCGCGTGTGCTACTTGCACGCGGCCTGTACTTTTTATTGGGCTTTCTAACCCTTGCATGGGCACTTAGTCTCAAATGTGCCCAATTTCCAAACTGAATTTGGTTGAGTAATTTGAGCGTGCCACGTATGTGAGTAGTGTGTGTATTTGCATGCGAGTGTGCGTGTCTCAGGTACCGTGGCCTAGGGCATCTTGATTGCCCATGGAAAGGGCCCGAAGTCAATTTTGGTATGTTTTCATGTTTTTGGAAATTTTGTGTTTTTGTGAATTGGGATTTGTTGCCGGGACGTAAGGGAAGATGAGTTGGCCATGATGGGGCCCAAAACTTTTTCGTTTGAGTGGCTTGTACATCACTCCCAATTAGTTTTTTCAATGTTTGAAGCGCCCGCCAAAAGTGTTTTTTTCCCAAAGCACTCACAGAGGGAGTACCTTTGGGTCATACCACTGGGGTGCAACTTGGCACACTGGGGTTCAATTCTTAGTTGGTACATGGGAAGTACCGCAATTTTGCACTTCGAGGTAAATTTTTTTTGCTGATTTCGTTTTTATTTATGTAAGAAGGGTGTAAGTGGTGTAAATGCCCAAATACGTGTGTGGGGGGGCGGGGTCGATTGTTTCTTCATCCTTGGCGTTTTGGTCGGAAATCGCCCCCGAAAACGCTTCTGATATTTTTGCATCCCTAGGTATTTCGGAAGGCTCCCTCCCTACTTCGGCCGGGGTTTCGGTCGGAAAAACGCTTCCGATATTTTCTCATCCCTAGGCATTCCCGGAGCGATTGCCTCGCATGTCGGCTGGAAAATTTGTAGGTCGATCGTGAGCAACGCTGGGAATCATGCCAAGATTTTCGGTCCAAAATAAAAATTCTACGCTTTGCGTTTGAGCGACATGTGAGGATTCATCGCATTGCCTGTAGCTTAGGCTAGAGGTGATGCGATGAATCCGTGGGGGGTGTAGAACCTCTTAGGATTCATCGCATGGGTTGTACACTAGTCTATAGTGGATGCGATGAATCCCCGGGGGCTCTAGACCCTCCTAGGATTCATCGCGTGGGACGTACACTAGTCGAGAGGGAATGGATGAATCCTAGGGAGGTGTAGACCCTCCAAGGATTCATCGCATTGCCTGTACAGTAGGCCAGAGGTGATGCGATGAATCCCTGGGGGGTGTAGACCCTCCTAGGATTCATCGCATGGGTTGTACACTAGTCTATAGTGGATGGGATGAATCCTACCGGGGTGTAGACCCTCGAGGGATTCATCGTGCGGGCTGTAGACTAGTCTAGAGGGGATGCCATGAATCCTCGGGAGGTGTAGACACTCCAAGGATTAATCGCGTGGGTTGTACACCAGTCTAGAGGGGATGCGATGAATCCGTGGCAGGTGTAGAACCTCCAAGAATTCATCGCATGGGCTATACACTAGTCTGGAGGGGACGCAATGAATCCTAGGGAGGTGTAAACCCTCCAAGGAGTCATCGCCTGCTTGTACACTAGGCTAGAGGGGATGCGATGAATCCCTGGGGGATGTAGACCCTCCTGGGATTCATCGCATGGGCTGTACACCAGTCTACAGTGGATGCAATGAATCCTACGGGGCTGTAGACCCTCCAGGGGTTCATCGCATGGGCTGTACACCAGTCTAGAGGGGATTCGATGAATTCTCGGAGGGTCTAGATCCCCCAAGGATTCATTGCGTGGGTTGTACACCAATCTAGAGGGGATGCGATGAATCCCTCGAAGGTGTAGAACCACCAAGGATTCATCGCATGGGCCCTACACTAGTCTAGAGGGGATGCGATCAATCCACGGGGGTCTAAGAACTCCAAGCATTCATCGCATGGGCTGTACACTAGCCTAGAGGGGATGCGATGAATCCTAGGGGGTGTAGACCCTCCTAGGATTCATCGCATCCCCTCTAGACTAGTGTACAGCCCAGGCGATGAATGCTTGGAGTTTCTACACCCCCGTGGATTGATCGCATCCCCTCTAGAATATTGTAGGGCCCATGCGATGAATGCTTGGAAGTTCTACACCTTCCAGGGATTCATCGCATCCCCTCTAGATTGGTGTACAACCCACGCAATGAATCCTTGGAGGATCTAGACCCCCCGAGAATTAGGATTCATCGCATGGGCTTTACAGTAGTCTAGCATGGATTCGATGCATCCTAGGGGGGTGTAGCCGCTCCTAGAATTCATCGTGTTGGCTGTACACTAGTCTAGAGGGGATGCGATGCATCCTAGGGGGGTGTAGACCCTCCTAGGATTCATTGCATGGGTTCTCCACTAGTCTAGAGGGGATGTGATGAATCCTTAGGGGATGTAGGCCCTCCAAGGATTCGTCGCATGGGCTGTACACTAGTCTAGAGTGGATGTGATGAATCTTAGGGGGTTGTAGACCCTCCTAGGAATCATTGTATGGGCTGTGCACTGTTCTACAGTGGATGCGATGAATCCTAGGGGGGTTTAGACCCTCCAAGGAGTCATCGCAAGGCTTCTACACTAGTCTAGAGGGCATGTGATGAATCCTAGCGGGGTGTAGACGCTCTTAGGATTCCTCGCATGGGCTGTACACTAGTCTACAGTGGGTGCGATGAATGTCCGGGGGCCGTCGACCCTCCTAGGATTCATAACATGGGTTGTACACTAGTCTAGAGTGGCTGCGATGAATCCTACCGGGATGTAGACCCTCCTAGGATTCATCGCATGGGCTGTACACTAGTCTGTAGGGGATGCGATGAGTCATAGGGAGGTGTAGACCCTGCAAGGATTCATCGCATGGGCTGTACACTAGTCTAGAGGGGATGTGATGAATCCTTTGGGAATGTAATCCCTCCAAAGATTCATCGCATGGGCTGTACACTAGTCTAGAGGGGATGGAGGGTGTAGACCCTCCTAGCATTCATCGCATGGGTTGTACACTAGTCTAGACCGGATGCGATGAATGTTAAGGGGGTGTACACCCTCATAAGGTTCATTGCATGCACTGTACAGTAGTCCACAGGGGATGCGATGTATCCGTGGGGGGTCTAGACCCTCGTAGTATTCATCGCATGGGTTGTACACTAGTCTAGCGTGGATGCGATGAATCTTAGGGGGGTGTGGACCCTGCAAGGATTCATCGCGGGCTGTACACTAGTCTAGATGGGATGTGATGAACCCTAGGCGGGTTTCAACCCTCTAAGGATTTATTATATGGGCTGTAAACCCCCCCCAAAAAAAATAAGAACTGGCCCCAAACTAAGAACCGCCCCAAAAATAAGAACCACCTGGGGCTTTCCACCAAGCGGGCCAAAAATAAGAACCACCTTGGACACAAGCAAGACAAAAGCGGGGAACATTGAAGAGTTTTTTGTGCATTAGTTACTTGCGGAAATAGGAAGTGATGGTAGCTTGGCGCCCCCAAAAATAAGAACCCCCCTGCTACCGCCACCAACTGGGTCAAAAATAAGAACCGGTTCCTATTTTTTTTGGGGGGGTTCACACTAGTCTAGAGGGGATGCGACAAATTCTAGGGGTGTAGACCCTCCTAGGATTCATCCCACGGGTTCTACACGAGTCTAGAGAGGATGCAATGAATCCTAGGGGGATGTAGATCCACTTAGGATTCATCGCATGGACTCTACACTAGTCTAGAGGGCATATGATGCCTCCTAGGGGGATGTAGACCCTCCTAGGATTCATCGCGTGGGCTGTACACTAGTGTGCAGGGGATGTGATGAATTCTAGGGGGGTGTAGATCCACCTAGGATTCATTGCATGGGCTCTACACTAGTCTAGAGGGGATGCAATGAATGTTTTGGGGGATCGTCGTGCGGGCTGCGCACTAGCCTAGAATGGATAGGATGAATCTTTGGGGGGTGTAGACTGTCCAAGGATTCATCGCATGGGTTCTACACTAATCTAGAGGGCATGCGATGAATCCTATGGGGCTGTAGACCCTCCTACCACTCCTCGCATGGGCTGTACACTAGTCTAGAGGGGATGCGATGAATCCCTGGGGCCTGTAGACCCTCCTAGGATTCATCGCGTTGGCTGTACACTACTCTACAAGGCATGCGATGAATCTCAGGGGGGTGTAGACCCTCCTAGGATTCATCGCATTGGCTCTGCACTAGTCTAGAGGGGATGCGATCAATCCTAGGGGGATGTAGACCCTACTAGGATTCATTGCATGGGTTCTACACTAGGCTAGAGTGGTTGCGATTAATCCTAGGGGGGTGTAGACCCTTCTAGGTTACTTCGCATGGGCCTAGGGGCCTAGGGGCACCTATGCGAACCTATGGGAACCTATGCGGGCCAAGGGACACGTATGGGGGCCTATGGGAACGCAGGGGCACCGATGGGGACCTATGGGGGCGTATGGGGACCTATGGGGGCCTATGGGGACCTGTGCAAGCCTCTGGGACCTATGGGGAGCTGTGGGGGCCAATGGGGGCCTATGTGGGCCTATGGGGACCTATGCGGGCCTAGGGGCACCTATGTGGACCTATTGGGACCTATGGGAACCTAGGGGCACGTGTGGGGTCCTATCTGGGCGTATGGGGGCCAATGGGGGCCTATGGGGACTGATGGGAACCTATGAGGGCCAATGGGGGCCTATGGGGGCCCTTGGGGCCCTATGGCGGCCCATGGGGACCTTTGGGGATCCATGGGGACCTATGGGGGCCTATGGGGAGCTATGCGGGCCAATGGGGGAATATGGGGGTGTACGGGGACCTATGGTGACCTAATAGGACCTATGGGGACCTACGAGGACCTGTGGGGACCTATGGGGACGTACAAGGACCTATGAGGACCTATGGGGACCTGTGGGGACTATAGGGGCGTATGGGGGCATATGAGGGCCTATGGGGACCTATCCGGGCCTATGGGGGGCGATGGGGACGTATCATTGCCTCAGGGGGCCTATGGGGAATCTTGAGGACGTGTAGGGACCTATGGGGGCCTTCGGTGGCCTATGGGTACTTATTGGGGCCTCTGGGGGCCTATGGGGTCTATGGGGACCTTTGTGGACCTATAGGGACCTATGGGGGCGTACGAGGGCCTATGGGGACCTATGGGGACCTGTGGGGATTATGGGGGTTCATGGGGGCCTATGGGGACCTATCGGGGCCTAGGGGCACCTATGGGGACCTATGGGGGCCGATGGGGGGTGATAGGGACGTATGAGGGCCTCGGGGGGCCTATGGGCCCCTATGGGGACTTTTGGGGACCCGTGGGCACCTATGGGGGCCTTCGGTGATCTACGGGTACCTATTGGGGCTTATGGGGGCCTATGGGGTCTATGGGGACCTTTGTGGACCTATAGGGACCTATGGTGACCTATGGGGACCTATAGGGGGCTATGGGGACTTCCGGGGACCCATGGGGGCCTTTGGCGGCCCATGGGGGCCTAGGGGCACCTACCGTGACATATGGGGAACTACAAGAGGCCTATGGGGGCATATGGGGACTTATGGGGATCTTTGGGCACCCGGCCCCATAGGTCCCCACGGGTGTCAATAGGTCCCCATTTGCCCCTGTAGGTCCCCATCCGTCCCCATGGGTGCCCCTAGACCCCCATAGGCCCGTATAGGTCCCCATAGGCCCCCGTAGGCCCCCATGGGTCCGCATGGGTCCCCATAGGCATCCATATGTCCCCAAAGGTCCGCATAGGCCCCCATAGGCCCCTATAGGCCCCCATAGGTCTCCATAGGCATCCATAGGTCCCCAAAGGTCCCATAGGCCCCCGTGGGTCCCGACAGGTCCCCATCGGCCCCCATACTCCCCCATACGTCCCCAAAGGTCCCCCATAGGTCCCCAAAGGTCCCCATACACCCCCATATTCCCCCATAGGTCCCCAAACGCACCCACAGGACCCCACATTTCCCCACGGGTCCCCAAAGGTCCCCATTGGTGTCGGCGCCTGTGGGGACCCAATGATGAATTAAGTACTGGCCAGGCCACTGGCCAAATGGCAAATAAACGCGTTCATGCGTTTATTTTTCAAAAAATGCCCTTTTTTGGGGATAACCGTTGTTTATTGACGTTTATTGGTGTTTATTGACATTTCTACATTCGTTGCTAATAGTGTTTGTCCCCCTTCTGACGCATCTTTACATCATTTGTGCGTTTTTGCATCTTTGAGGGTATCAAACTTGGAATATGTTGCAGGTGAAGGGAGGTGATTAGCACTGTGTGTCACCCGGCGTGGTGCATCATAGTGGGAACATCTGAGATGTGGGTGATGGCATATATGCACACATAGACACGCCATGTACACTCATTCATGTCATGCACTTTTTTGACAAAAAACACAAAAAAGTCAAAAATAAACGTTGAAATAAAGAATCTACTGGCCACTGGCTAAAAACCTCATGGCCAGTGTTTAATTCATCCTTGTGGGAACCTATGGGGGCCTATGGGGGCCTAGGGGCACCTATGGGGACCTATGGGGCTTATGGGGGCCTAAGGGCATCTATGGGGACCTATGGTGTCCTAGGGGCACCTATGCGGGCCAATGGGGGCCTATGGGGAAAGATGGGGACCTATACGGGCCTATGGGGACCTGTGGGGACTACGGGGGCCTATCGGAGCCTAGGAAGACCTATGGGGAGCGATCGGGGCCAATGGGGGCCTATGGGGACCTATGGGGCCACATGCGGACCTTTGGGGACCTGTGGCGACCCATGGGACCTATGGGAGCCTATGGGCGCCTATGGGGTGTATGGGGACCTTTGGGGACCTATGGTGACCTATGGGGACCTATGGGGACCTATTCGAAACTGTGGGGACCTATGGTGACCTATGGGGACCTGTGGGGACCTATGAGGACCTATGGGGGGCCTATGCGGGCAACTGGGGACCTATTGGACCCTATGGGGATCTACGAAGGCCTATGGCGGCCTATGGGGACCTATGGGCACCTATGGGGGCCTATGGGGAGCGATCGGGACGTATGAGGGCCAATGGGGGCCTATGGGGACATATGGGGGCCTATGGGGTCTATCGGGGCCTATGCGGACCTTTGGGGACCTTAGGTGACCTATGGCGGCCTATGGCGACCTATGACGGCCTATGGAGGCCTATGGGGACCTACGGGGGCCTTTGGGGACCTACGGGGGGCTATGGGGCCCTTTGGGGACCTATGGAGCCCCATGGGGACCTTTCGGGACCCATGGGGACCCATGGGGGCCTCCGGGGGCCTATGGGGACCTATGCGGGCCTATGGGGGTATAGGGGCACCCATGGGCACGGGTGGGGACCTATGCGGGCATATGGGGACCTATTGGCACCCCTTCGGGGACCTACGGCGGCATGTGGCGACCTATGTGGGCCTATGGGGGCTGAGGGGCACTTATGGGGACCTTCGGAGACCTATGGGGGCCTAGGGGCATCTATGGGGACGTATCGGGACCTAGGGGCACCTATGCGGGCCAATGGGGGCCTATGGGGAATGATAGGGACCTATACGGGCCTATGGGGACCTTTGGTGACCCATGGGGACTTTTGGGGGCCTATGGGCACCTGTGGGGGCCTTTGGGGACCTATGGGGGCATATGGGGGTGTATGGGGACTTTGTGAGACCCATGGGGACCCATGTGGACCTATGGGGACCTATGGGGGCGTTTGGGGACCTTTGGTGACCTATGGATGCCTATGGGGACGCATGGGGGCCTACAGTGGCCTATGGGGACCTATGCGGGCCAATGAGGGTCCAGGGGCACCCATGGCGACGGATGATGACCTGTGGGGGCGTGTGGGGACCTATGTGCGCCTATGGGGGCTTAGGGGCACCTATGGGGACCAATGGGGGCCTATGGGGCATCTATGGGGGATATGGGGACCTAGGGGCACCTATGCGGGGCCAATGGGGGTCTATGAGGAATGATGGGGATATATACGGGCAAATGGGGACGTATGGGGACCTATGAGGGCCAATGGGGGCCTATGGGTACCTAGGGCCAATGGGGGCCTATGGGTACCCATGGGGACCTATGGGGGCCTATGGGGACCTATGCGGGCCTATGGGGGTCTAGGGGCACCCATGGCGACGGATGGTGACCTATGGGGGCGTGTGGGGACCTATGTGCGCCTATGGGGGCTCAGGGGCACCTACGGGGACCAATGGGGGCCTAGGGGCATCTATGGGGGATATGGGGACCTAGGGGCACCTATGCGGGCCAATGGGAGTCTATGAGGAATGATGGGGACATATACGGGCGAGTGGGACCTATGGGGACCTATGAGGGCCAATGGGGGCCTATGGGTACCCATGGGGACCTATGGGGGCCTATGGGGACCTATGCGGGCCTATGGGGGTCTAGGGGCACCCATGGCGACGGATGGTGACCTATGGGGGCGTGTGGGGACCTATGTGGGCCTATGGCGGCTCAGGGGCACCTACGGGGACCAATGGGGGCCTAGGGGCATCTATGCGGGATATGGGGACCTAGGGGCACCTATGCGGGCCAATAGGGTTCTATGAGGAATGCTGTGGACATATACGGGCGAATGGGGACCTATGGGGACCTACGAGGGCCACTGGGGCCTATGGGTAGCCATGGGGGGCTATGGGGGCCTATGGGGGCCTATGGGGACCTATGAGGGCCTATGCGGACCTTTGGGGACCTATGCGGGCCTTTGCCGGCCTATGGGTATCTGTGGGGGCTTATGGGGGCCTATGCGGTCTATGGGGACCTTTGGGGACCTATTGGGACCTATGGTGACCTATGGGGACCTATGGGGACCTATGGGAACCTTTGGGGACCCGATGAGACCTATGGGGGCCATCGGCGGCCTATGGGGACCTATGGGGGCCTTTGGGGACATACGGGGGACCATGGGGGCCTATGGGGCCCTTTGGGGACCTACGTGGACCAGTGGGGACCTACTAGGGCCTTTGGTGGCATATGGGGACCTTTGGGGACCAATGGGGGCCTATGGGGGCCCATTGGCACCTTTGGTGACCTATGGGGACCTCTGGGGTCCTAAAAGCACCTATGGGGACCTATGGGGGCATATGGCTGCCCAAGGGGACCTATGGGGGTCCATGGGGCCTATGGGGACCTATGCGGGCCTGTAGGGGCCCAAGGGCACCCATGGGGACCCATTGGGGACCTTTGGATGACGTATGGGGGCATATGGGGACCTATGGGGGCCTATGGGTGCCTTTGGGGACCTACGGGGGACTATGGTGATTTTTGGCGGCCTATGGGGACCTATGGGGACCTGTCGAGAACTACGGGGGCCTTTGGGGGCCCATGGGGGCCTATTGGCACCTTGGGGAACTATGGGGGCCTATGGGGACCGATGGGGGGCGTATGCGGACATGTGGGGACCTATTGGAACCTTTGGGGACCTGCAGTGGCCTATGGGGACCTATGGGGGCCTAGGGGCACCTCTGGGGACCTATGGGGGCCTTTGAGCACCTATGGGGACCTTTGGGGACCCATGGGACCCTACGGGGGCGTATTGGTACTTTTTGGGACCTATGGGGGCCTATGGTGATCTATGGGGACCTATGGGGGGCCTATGCGGGCATGTGGGCACCTATTGCAACCTATGGGGACCTATGGGGGCCTATGGGCACCTATGAGGGACTACGGGGGCCGAAGGGGACTTTTCGGGACCCATGGGGACCCATGGGGAATTATGGGGACCTATGGGGAACTTTGGGGACCTATAGATTTCTATGGGGACGCATGGGGGCCTGCAGGGGCCTATGGGGACCTATGCGGGCCTATGGGGGTCTAGGGGCACCCATGGCGACGGATGGTGACCTATGGGGGCGTGTGGGGACCTATGTGCGCCTATGGGGGCTCAGGGGCACCTACGGGGACCAATAGGGGCATCTATGGGGGATATGGGGACCTAGGGGCACCTATGCGGGCCAATGGGGGTCTATGAGGAATGATGGGGACATATACGGGCGAATGGGGACCTATGGGGAGCTATGAGGGCCAATGGGGGCCTATGGGTACCCAAGGGGGCCTATGGGGACCTATGCGGGCCTATGGGGGTCTAGGGGCACCCATGGCGACGGATGGTGACCTATGGGGGCGTGTGGGGACCTACGTGTGTCTATGGGGGCTTAGGGGTACCTATGGGGACCAATGGGGGCCTAGGGGCATCTATGGGGGATATGGGGACCTAGGGGCACCTATGCAGGCCAATGGGGGTGTATGAGGAATGATGGGGACATATACGGGCGAATGGGGACCTAAGGGGAGCTATGAGGGCCAATGGGGCCTATGGGTACCCCTTGGGGCCTATGGGGACCTACGGGGACCTATGGGGGCCTATGAGGGCCTATGCGGACCTGTGGGGACCTATGCGGGCCTTTGCCGGCCTATGGGTACGTGTGGGGGCTTATGAGGGCTTATGCAGTCTATGGGGACCTTTGGGGACCTATTGGGACCTATGGTGACCTATGGGGAGCTATGACCTTTGGGGACCCGTGGGGACCTATGGGGGCAATTGGCGGCCTATGGGGACCTATGGGGGCCTTTGGGGACATACGGGGGACCATGGGGGCCTATGGGGCCCTTTGGGGACCTACGTGGACCTGTGGGGACCTACTGGGGCCTTTGGGGGCCTATGGGGACCTTTGGGGGCCAATGGGGGCCCTGTGGCACCTTTGGTGACCTATGGGGACCTCTGGGGTCCTAAGGGCACCTATGGGGACCTATGGGGGGCCTATGGGGGCATATGGATGCCTATGGGGGCCCATGGGGACCGATGGGGGTCTATGGTGCCTATGGGGAGCTATGCTCGCCTGTAGGGGCCCAAGGGCACCCATGGGGACCCATTGGGGACCTTTGGATGACGTATGGGGGCGTATGGGGACGTATGGGGGCGTATGGGGGCCTATGGCAACCTATGGGGGCCTTTGGGGACCTACGGGGGACTATGGTGACCTTTGGCGGCCTATGGGGACCTATGGGGACCTGTCGAGAACTACCGGGGCCTTTGGGGGCCCATGGGGACATTTGGGGACCTATGGGGGCCTATTGGCACCTTGGGGGACCTATGGGGGCCTATGGGGATCTATGGGGACCTATGGGGGGCCTATGCGGACATGTGGGGACCTATTGGACCCTATGGGAACCTATGTGGGCCTATGGGGACCTATGGGGGCCTAGGGGCACTTATGGGGACCTATGGGGAGCTTTGGCGACCCATGGGGACCTATGGGGGCGTATTGGCACCTTTGGGGACCTATGGGGGCCTATGGTGACCTATGGGGGCATATGGGGACCTATTGGCACCTATGGGGGGCCTATGGGGGCACATGGGGACGTATTGGCACCTATGGTGGGCCTATGGGGGCATATGGGGACCTATTGGCACCTACGGGGGGCCTCTAGGGGCATATGGGGACGTATTGGCACCTAGGGGGGGCCTATGGGGGCATATGGGGACCTATTGGCCCCTATGGGGGGCCTATGGGGGCACATGGGGACGTATTGGTACCTATGGGGGGCCTATGGGGGCATATGGGGACCTATTGGCACCTACGGGGGGCCTTTGGGGGCATATGGGGACGTATTGGCACCTAGGGGGTGCCTATGGGGGCATATGGGGACCTATTGGCACCCTACGTCCCCATATGCCCCCATAGGCCCCCCATAGGTGCCAATAGGTCCCTATATGCCCCCATAGGCCTTCACAGGTCCCCATAGGTGCCCCTAGGTCTCATAGGTCCCCATAGACATCATATGCCCCCATAGGTCCCCATAGGTGCCAATAGGTCCCCATACGCCCCCATAGGCCCCGATAGGTCCCCATAGCTGCCCCTAGGTCCCCACAGGTCCCCAGAGGCATCCATATGCCCCCATAGGTCCCCATAGGTGCCAATAGGTCCCTATATGCCCCCATAGGACCCCCATAGAGCCCCAATGGGTCCCCACCGGTCCCCAGTGGGTCCCCATAGGCCCCCATAGGTCCCCATAGGTGCCGATAGGTCCGCATATGCCCCCATAGGCCCCCCATAGGTGCCAATACGTCCCCATATGCCCCCATAGGACCCTGATAGGTGCCAATAGGTCCCCATATGCCCCCATAAGCCCCCATAGGTCCCCATAGATGCCCCTAGGCCCCCATTGGTCCCCATAGGTGCCCCTGAGCCCCCATAGGCACACATAGGTCCCCATGGGCCCCCATAGGCATCCATATGCCCCCATAGGCCCCCCAAAGGTTCCCATAGGTCCCCATAGGTCCCCACACATCCCCAAAGGTGGCAATAGGCCATAGACCCCCATAGGTCCCCATAGGGCCCCATAGGTCCCCAAAGGTCCCCAGAGGCCTCCAAAGACCCCCATAGGTCCCCATAAGCCTCCATAGGTGCCCAAAGGCCCCCAAACGCCCCCATAGGTCCCCATAGGCCCCCATAGGCCACTAAAAGCCCCCATTGTTCCCCATAAGTCCCAAAGGTCCCTGTAGGCCCCCATAGGTCCCCATAGGTCCTCGTAGGTCCCCATACGTCCCTAGAGGTCCCCATAGGTCCCCCATCTTCGCCATAGCTCCCCATAGGTCCCCAAAGGTCCCCATTCACCCCCATATTCCCCCATGGGTCCCCAAAGGCCCCCACAGGTCCCCATACGCCCCTATATGCCCTCACAGGTCCCCATAGGTGCCAATAGGTACCCATACGCCCCCGTAGGCCCCCGTGGGTCGCCATAGGTGCCCCTAGGTCACCAGAGGCATCCATATGCCCCCATAGGTCCCCATAGGCGCCAATGGGTCCCCATATGCCCCCATAGAACCCCCATAGGTCCCCAGTGGGTCCCCACAGGTCCCCAATGGGTCCCAATAGGCCCCCATAGGTCCCCATAGGTGCCCCTATGTCCCCATAGGCATCCATGGGTCCCCATAGGTGCCAATAGGTCCGCATATGCCCCCATAGGCCCCCCATAGGTGCCAATACGTCCCCATATGCCCCCATAGGCCCCCCCCGATAGGTGCCAATAGGTCCCCATTAGCCCCTATAGGCCCCCCATAGGTGCCAATAGGTCCCCATTAGCCCCCATAAGCCCCCATAGGTCCCCATAGATGCCCCGAGGTCATAGGTCATATGGTCCTAGGGCATATGCAGACCTATTGGCACCTATGGGGACCTATGGGGGCCCATGGATGCCTATGGGGACCCAGGGGCACCTTTGGGGACCTATGGGGGCCTATGGGGACCCATTGCGGACGTGTGGGGACCCATTGGGGACCTGTGGGGGTTCTATGGCGGCATATGGGGACCCATTGGCACCTATGGGGACCTATGGGGGCATATGGATCCCTTTGGGGACCTAGGGGCACCTATGGGGATCCCGGGAGGCCTACGGGGGCGTATGGGTACCTGTTGGCACCTATGGGGACCTATGAGGGCATATGGGGGCGTATGGGGACCTGTGAGGGCCTTTGGGAACCTATGGGGGAATATGGGGGTGAATGGGGACCTTTGGGGACCTATGGGGACCTTTGGCGAATATGGGGGACCTATGGGGACCTTTAGGGGCGTTTCGGCGCCTTTGGGCACCTATGCAGGCTTATGGGGACCTATGGCGGCTTTTGGCGGCCTTTGGGCACCTATGGAGGCTTATGGGGACCTATGGGGGTCTTTGGAGGCCTCTGGGGACCTTTGGGGACCTATGGGGCCCTATGGGGACCTATCGGGGTCTATGGCCTATTGCCACCTTTGGGGATTTGTGGGGACCTATGGGGTCCTATGGGAACCTTTGGGGGGCCTATGGGGGCATATGGATGCCTATGGGGGCCCATGGGGACCTATGTGTGCCTATGGGGGCTCAGGGGCACCTATGGGGACCAATGGGGGCCCAGGGGCATCCATGGCGGATATGGGGACCTAGGGGCACCTACGCGGGCCAATGGGGTTCTATGAGGAATGATGGGGACATATACGGGCGAACGGGGACCTATGGGGACCTATGAGCGCCAATGGGGCCTACGGGTACCCCTGGGGGCCTATGGGGGCCTACGGGGGCCTATGGGGACCTACGGGGACCTATGGGGGCCTATGAGGGCCTATGCGGACCTGTGGGGACCTATGCGGGCCTTTGCCGGCCTATGGGTACGTGTGGGGGCTTATGAGGGCCTATGCAGTCTATGGGGACCTTTGGGGACCTATTGGGACCTATGGTGACCTATGGGGACCTATGACCTTTGGGGACCCGTGGGGACCCATGGGGGCAATTGGCGGCCTATGGGGACCTATGGGGGCCTTTGGGGACATACGGGGGACCATGATGGCCTATGGGGACCTACGTGGACCTGTGGGGACCTACTAGGGCCTTTGGGGGCCTATGGGGACCTTTGGGGGCCAATGGGGGCCTATGGGGGCCCATTAGCACCTTTGGTGACCTATGGGGACCTCTGGGGTCCTAAGGGCACCTATGGGGACCTATGGGGGGCCTATGGGGGCATATGGATGCCTATGGGGGCCCATGGGGACCTATGGGGGTCTATGGGGCCTATGGGGAGCTATGCTCGCCTGTAGGGGCCCAAGGGCACCCATGGGGACCCATTGGGGACCTTTGGATGACGTATGGGGGCGTATGGGGACGTATGGGGGCGTATGGGGGCCTATGGCAACCTATGGGGGCCTTTGGGGACCTACGGGGGACTATGGTGACCTTTGGCGGCCTATGGGGACCTATGGGGACCTGTCGAGAACTACCGGGGCCTTTGGGGGCCCATGGGGACATTTGGGGACCTATGGGGGCCTATTGGCACCTTGGGGGACCTATGGGGGCCTATGGGGATCTATGGGGACCTATGGGGGGCCTATGCGGACATGTGGGGACCTATTGGACCCTATGGGGACCTATGGGGGCCTAGGGGCACCTATGGGGACCTATGGGGGCTTTTGAGCACCTATGGGGACCTTTGGCGACCCATGGGGACCTATGGGGGCGTATTGGCACCTTTGGCGACCTATGGGGGCCTATGGTGACCTATGGGGACCTATGGGGGGCTTATGCGCGCATGTGGGGACCTATTGCAACCTATGGGGACCTATGGGGGCCTATAGGGACCTATGCGGGCCTAGGCGCACCTATGGGGACCTATGGGGACCCATTGGGGACCTATGGGGGGCCTATGGGGGCATATGGGGACCTATTGGCACCTATGGGGGGCCTATGGGGGCACATGGGGACGTATTGGCACCTATGGGGGGCCTATGGGGGCATGTGGGGACCTATTGGCACCTACGGGGGGCCTCTAGGGGCATATGGGGACGTATTGGCGCCTAGGGGGGGCCTATGGGGGCATATGGGGACCTATTGGCACCTATGGGGACCCATGGGGACCTATGGGGGCCTATGGATGCCTATGGGGACCTAGGGGCACCTATGGGGACCTATGGGGGCCTACGGGGACCCATTGGGGACCTTTGGCGACCCATGGGGGACCTATGGGGGTCCTATGGGGGCATATGGGGACCCATTGGCACCTATGGGGACCTATGAGGACATATGGATGCCTATGGGGACGTATGGGGACCTAGGGGCACCCATGGGGACCTATGGGGCCCTATGGGGGCGTATGGGGACCCATTGGCACCTATGGGGAACTATGAGGGCATATGATGCCTATGGGGACCTATGAGACCTAGGGTCACCTATGGGGACCTAGACCGACAATTTTTTGGACTCCAAAATTAGGTGAAAACAATGAAAATGTCAAAAAAAAAGGTATGGGCCCCCGAGTTCGGATAGGGGGGTCCAGGTTAGACACCTCAACCCCCCCCCCCCCCCCCAGCAAGGGTATCCCCCTCTTTTTTTTGTTCTAGCCGCTCTAGCGGGTTCTAGGCTAGAACGAGATTGGGTCTTCTAGCGTGTACCAAGGGGCTACAGCGCCATCGCCGCCTTTTGTCCAATCACACGCGACTATTACGTGCTGCATGCGATTCAGTTTTTTTTACATCACCATATTTTTTCTTTGAAGTACTGCGATATTTTAAGTACCCTTCGAGAATATATCTATAAACCTTTGGTTTTTCTCCGGGGCTGTGTAAAGAAGAAGAAGAAGACAACGCTAGCAACCACGCACGGTGAAAAACTTCATCATTAGAACTCCAAAAGGCTATACACAACGGAGAACAGTGCACTGTGCGCACCAGGCATGGTCCTCGGGAAAAATTACTTTCACACCACGGGGCACCTGTCTGTCTTGTGTCTACAAGCCCATGCCCTTTCTGTTTCTCACCTCCCATCCACACCCTGCATAGGGCCCAGACATGACCCTGGAAGTGCACAGAGGTCTTCCCACCCTCATACTCTGCACTATGCATCAGGTCAACAGTGGTGCACAAAGCCTTTCTCATACGACATGTAGCTGGTCTGTAGGGCAGATTCCACGCTACTCAGTGTCTCTCACTGAGCAGGCAGGGCAATGCAAGCACATTCAAAAACACCAAAAGGCTACCCAGGTCCAAGGTGCCGGCTGGACCACTCCCTCCCTATCGACAAGCTCATAAGGGGCTCAAACCAGCCCTACAGTGCGCCACACATGCATACTGGTCACAACAGGTCAGGCATCCCTGCCAGCGCCCACGGCCTGGGCTTGCCCACGCGCTCCTACACTCTGCCCCCGCCACATGCAGCTCTTAGCTCGCCCAGGGCTGTCCGTCGTTCGCGACAATGGTGGGGTTCTCATCCAATCGGCGCCGTACAGCCGCCCACACCGTCGCAACACAACAGATAGGGCAGTCACTCGCCGTACGGCCATGCCCCACACCACCCAACCCATCATGCAGTGCTCTGGTCATGACACTCGCTCATCGACGCTGAAGCCGGCTCTCTGGACTTAGCCCTGCAGTCCTTATACCAGCCCTCGACAACTGCTTCAGGAAATCCGGAGCAGAGAGCATGCCTGGTACAAAATCTGTCCACCTAGGGTTTCCACTAGCGATGCGCATGCCCCAGCACCCCAAACCTGCATAGAAAGGAGCGGACATTAGCATATACATCGCGCCACTGTAGCGCAAACCAAAGAAACTTCTGTAGAATATACGGAGCCTGCGCTTGCATCGTAGGCCCTGCGTTCGGCGCTGAGGCAGGTAGCCATCGGGACCACTCCGGCTCGTCCTCAGAAAAACACTGCAGGTCGAGAACTACCCCTTTACGGACTAGGCGGAGCTCACGTGTGTCAGGGATTGCAGACTCACACCACTTAACCGTGCCCCATGCACTTCTCACTTAAGTGGGACACCATACATAGCACACAGAAGCTGAAAAATAGTGGGGTGCACCACCGCAGCCAGAGCATCCGACACATTAATCAGAAAAATATAGACGTTGTCCCGAAACCTCGCCAGGAACACCATAGCTAGGAGATGTAGCCTCCTCTTGTGGCAGCCGCACACCCAGCTCACCGAGGACAAACTCCAAAGGGGCAAACTGAAACAAAAAGTCAAGCACCCGGCCTTATCCCTTCTCGGGGTACGCTGAACAATGTGGTGGACCCTGCCAGGGGACAACGCCCAGAAGAGGGATATCTACACACGCCACCGTAACCCAGGCAAGAAGCCGGTCAGCAGGGGCCCATGAGCCCGTGAGGCCACTGGACCGTACCCGATGAGTGTCATCCCAAAACCTGTCCCTCGACGCCCACACATCCCCAAACAGCTGGTGCGTGGAGCCCGAGCGAAAACATACTAAAGGGTCCGCTCCAGGCACGACCACCGTGACTGGCTCACTCAGGTTCAGACCATCTACCCTCTTCCGCCGGTCCACCTGTCTATCTCTCCTCACGCTGGACTCGACAGAGAAGGTCAGGTGCTCCGAGTACATAGCCCAAAATTCGGCGATATGCGCGGCCAGCTGACCCCCTATGGGCACCCCTTGCTTCCCTTGAGAAAGGAGGACAGGCCCACACACCATCAGCGTATTTTGAAACAGGTCCCAGCTGACAAAGTACAGTAGCTCTTCCTCTGTGAGGATCCGAAACTCCTCTGAGGTGGAACTGCCAATCCTGTCTAACGACTTATCACCCCCTTTATGAAGGGCAAAGACCATGTTCTTCTCCCTACGGGAGTCCTTAGCCACACACAGAGCATGTGAAATTGCTGACATGCACACCTCTTTATCCAATTCCCAGAATATATCATCCACATCCGCCTCCAAGGGACACACATTGGACTTCAAGCTCTGAGCCCTGGACACTGCACACACCGGATCCCGGCTCCAACCATAACCGGCAAGGCCAGAGACGAAAGTGTAGTGTACGTATCATGTAGAAGCACCCTCAGCGCCCTACCCACCGGTTTCGCCAAACTCTGAGCCACAGCATTATTGAATGCAAACACGTCACACCATTTAATCACAGGGGGTATAGCCATCTCTTTAGATCTCCATTTGAGCAACGCAAAGGCCGCTGGGGGTTGCAGACGTCTGGAGTTATTGACACCACACCTCCGCTGTGCTCTGTCCTGTCCTTTCCTGACACTTCTTGGTCTCGGCTGTCACATCCCCTGCCCTTGATACACGCTAGAAGCCCCAATCTCGTTCTAGCCTAGAACACTCTAGCCTAGATGTTCTAGCCTAGATTAGATCAATACTAGAACGATATAATGTCTACCCAAATGTGCCAATTTCTTCATTGTTGCGCTGTGCATGCTTGCTATTGTCCGTAGTGCATTGTTCCATGGTTCCTTCTTTCCCGCTTAGATATTACACATTTCTTTGCAATGAAACGCCCCGCCACTTCCACCCTTGCTCCCTCCTCAACCGGGAAGGATACTTCCCTCTTGTCTAAGGCACTACGGGAGTTGAGTGGGGCATCTAACCTCAAGGATGAGCGGGTGGGCCATTATTTGGCCACGTGGGCGCTATCATGCCCCCTAGCACGGCGGCAATTCAACAACGCCGTCCAATATGTGAACTCCGCCACTTCTACCCATACCACGGGTGAGGCATGCAAGGCCGCCGTTGAGGCATACGCCACCTCCCTTCTCCCCCCCACCGCCATGTGTGAACTAGTGCTCAACATGAGGGCCCCCAAGTCCTCGTGGAGGACCCTCTCGGAGCTCTACACGCTCCGTAAGTTGGAGTATCACCGCACCGTCCCCGGTGGCCCCTACTCCCGTCCAATTTGTACCGAGCGGGCTTTCCAAGCCCGTTGAAGGGAGTTGGTCGCTGCGGTGCAATTGGATGAGCCCGTTGCCACGGTGTTGCCCAAGGCCACCGGGATCTCATGGCCCTTCGCCTCATGGGTCACGTACATTCTCTCCCGGCCGGGCTTGGTGCGGTCAATCAACCGCAACTTCCCGTTGACCTTCATCGTCCGGGGAGATGCCTACCCCGTGGCCGGGGGCAATTGGACCCAACTCACCATCTCCTTGGCCAACTTCGACCGCTTGGCCCGCTCCCCCGCGGGCCTTTGGGTGTTGAGTGGTCAATTGCGATGACAAGGCCATGGACACCCTTGGGACGTTGTGGAAGAGCAATTGGGAGGTACTCCTCTCAATTAGTGCCTTTGGCTCGTTCTAGTTTTGATCTAGGCGGCCTCAAACACCACTCGCTAGACGCTATATTGGACTAGACTAGAACTAAATGAACCACCCCCATGTCTCGTGTTTAGGTGATTCAAGATATCATCGACACGGGGCTGGTCCAATGGGGGGCCTCCAAGGAGGAGGCAAACGTGATCCTCGGGGGATCAACCGTGGACGCGAAGGGTGATTGGGGTGTCTACCCGCCCCCAAGTGGGCCCCCTGTTCAATGAGGGGATATGGAATGCCCAAACGAAGACTTCGGAGGGTAGTGCTATCCGGCGGACCATGGAGGGTGATGAGGCCAACTACACGGCCTTCCTCCTTGGGACGCCTTCTTTGCAAGCCGCCGGCTGCAGTACGGAGCGCATTTTCAAATTGCCACGTGCGTGGGTCGTTTTGTGCATTTTGCACTTGACAATGGCCATGGGCCACTTGTTGGGGGAGTTTGTCGACCGGGAGGCTAGGTCAGTCACCCCTACGCTCGACAAAAGCTGCAAGTTCTCCTGTCGGAGAGGCGTGCAGGATGGAGCGTTTATGGGTTAGCTTCCCCGGACGGGGAAGAGACGGGTGTAGGGGGTGGACGAGGTGTCGGGTCTTCGGTGGTCGGCCATCCACAGGGAGGCCAATGCGCAAGCACAGTGCATGACATGGCTGTTTGCATACTTTGACGTGTCGTGGGTTGTGCATGGGGGGCCGCGGTCGCAAGTGCCATGCTCGGGCAGGGATGCCATGGATGTAAGGAGGGGCTAGGGCCACATGCAGGCTTCCCTGAACCAGACTATTGAGCAACAAAATGGTATCGCACCACTTGATGGACGAGCTGCTGCGCCAGGTATATTGCCTTGTTGTGCTTTCTAGCGCTGATCTAGGGAATTGTTCTAGTCTTGATCTAGGCAGCACGATCGGTCGCTAGACTGTCGCTAGAACGCCGCTAGAACGGTTGCCTAGAACGTCGCTAGGACGCTCCTTTGTTTCCTATAAAATGCGGCGACGCGGGCGCTGATTGCGCAAGTGGTGGCGGCGTAGGAGCACGCACGGCAAGCGCAGCCCGAGGAGCTCGAGCCGAAGGCCGAGCAGGCCCCGAAGGGCAAGGAACCCCCCCTCTCCAAGCCCAAGGCCAAGCCCCAGCCCCAACCCCAAGCCCCAGCTCCACCATTGCCACCCCCTCCCCCGTTGGCGGCGGCCCCCGCGGAGCATCGGGAGGTGGAGGAGCTGCGGGGGGAGCTCAAAGGGCTCTCGGCTTCCCTCGTAGCCTCCAAGGGGGCCAAGGCCAAGGCTGAGGCCAATGTCTCCCCATGGGACACCAAATTGGCCGACCTCTAGGCGGGGGGGGATGCGGATAGGATCCGCTTGGCAGAGGACACCCTCCGCAAGGCGAAGGCGACTGTGGCGGAGAAGGAGGAGGCAATCGAGGCGCTCGGTCGCGGGGTGTGGACGTCGGAGCTGACGTTGGCGGCGATGGTGGAGAAGGTGAAGGTGGAGGAGGTGGACGAGGTGGTGGAGGTGGACGAGGAGGCGGGGGAGATGGAGCAGGGGATTGTGAAGGAGGAGGTGGAGGCGAAGGTGGTGGTGGAGACGCCGGTGGGGGGGGGGGGGTGAGCCGGTGGCTCAAGGGGATGATGGGGTCGAGGGATGTGGTAGCCCTCTTGGTGTTGCCATGGGACCCGGCTGTCCTGGCTGGCCCCAACCTCCCAAACCTGGACACCCCCCTCCTCGTCGCCCCGGAGAGTCCGGTTTGGACTCTCCAGTTTTTGTTGCAGCGGGTGCACCACCGGCTGTTGCAGGCGGGGCGGTGGGTATGGGTGGACGAGGGAGGGGTTGTCCACATGGATAGGCCCCTGCGCCTAGGTGTGGTCAACAGGTGGTGGGGGTGGCAACGTGAGTTGTCGGGGCCGAGGAAGGGATGGGGGGAGGCCCCCCCCCAAAAAAAAATGGGGGTGAAGTTGTTCGAGTTGGCGCAAACCAACATCTTCACCCCCGAGAAGAAAAAGGGGGGGGCCACCCAGTGGCGATTCGTCGCCAACTGCTGGCAGGGGCTGGGCTTGGGGGGGGTTGAGTATGGGGGGAAGGCCTGGACGCCGACTTGGTCGGCGATGATGGACTTCGGGGGTTTCAACCCCGAGGGGGCGAACCCGGGGGCGTATGCCGGGGTGGTGCACGGCATCGCCTCCCGGCCCAAGTCCAAGCCCAAGCCCGCCGCAACCCCCGCTGGGAACCCCCCGCAGCCAAACCCCCCCCAACCCCCGGGACGCGTTCGCCAAGGCACTGGGGGCCATCCGCCCCGCCCTGGACCCCCAAGGCACGGTATGTTGACTGCGTTCTAGCGTTGATCTAGCGAACCGTTCTAGTCTTGATCTAGCCACCGCCGTGCCGTCGCCGCTAGGACGTCGCTAGAACGCCGCTAGAACAGTTGCCTAGAACGCCGCTAGAACACATCTGCATTATGTTTCTGTCTTCGGATTCTCAGCGTGCAGACGTGTGGAGCCGACCCCCGCGGGTGCGCGTGGAGTGGCGCGATGGCGGAGGGCGGACGCGCCTCGTGGGGGTCACCGAGTTGATCCGGATGATGGGGACAGACCCCAATCTGGCCCTCTCGGTGTTTTAGGGGTTAGGTGGGAATTGGGCAGGAGTGCGGGGGGCATGGACCCGCAGCGCAAGGGTTGGGAGCGGTTGCAGGACCGGGCGGAGGAGATCAGCAGCAGCAGCAGCAGAAGCAGCAGCACCAGCCGGGGGAGGACACCCCCCCCTCCCAAGGCCCCCAAACCCCCCCCAAGGCCCCCAAGAAAAAATCCCGCCACTTCGAGAGTAGCGACGAAGAGCCCCCCCCCCCCCCAAGGCCAGCAGCCCCGCAAGCCCAAGGCCAAGGCCAAGCCCCAGGCCAAGGGCAAGGGCAACCCCCCCCCCCCCCAAACCCCAAGCCCCCCTTTGCAAGATAGGGGCCCGGACCCCTATGGGAACGTGCCGGGTGTGGGGGACACCCGGTATGTTCCTTCGGCGGAGGGGGGCAATGGTTGGACCGTCAACCAAGTGACGGTGTTGGGGGATTGGGATGACGAGTTGGACCCGGGGGAGTTGTGGGTGGTGTCGCAAGGGTCCAATGGGGAGGGGGAGGGGGGGAAGAAGGAGAAGAAGGGGAAGAAGAGGAAGCAGGAGCAAGAGGGGGGCACCTTCCGGGTGGCCGGGGAGGCTTCTCTTCCACCTCCGGGAGGCCTTGGGAGCGGGGGACGACGGGGATGACGGGGATGACGAGGGGGACGAGGGTGGTGACAAGAGGGAGGGGGGTGACAAGGAGGGTGAGGTAGGGGGTGAGAAGGGGGGTGAGAAGGAAGGGGACACGGGGGGTGAGAAGGGGGGTGCCGGGAGCAAGGATGAGCCCCGGCAACCCCCCACCACACAAGAGGGGTAACGTGCGTGTAGCGACTCGCGAATGGGGGCCTAGGGGGGCAGGAGGGCTAATCGGGCTAACCGGGCTAATCGGGCTAACCCACCACCAAGTGGCCCGGCGCCGGCCCGCCAAGTGACCTTCCAAGTGACCTATGGGGTGCAGTGGGGGGCTAACCGGGCGAACCGGGGGGTGGGGGGGGGAACCCGGCGCTCCGTGAGTCGGGTCAAGCATCGGGACCCTACGATTGGCCACGGCCGGCCATGGTAGACGGGGTAGATTCTCTTTGAGGAGTGGCGGAGCAATCATATATGTATTGTTGTAGCGGCGTTCTAGCGAACGTTCTAGCGGCGTACTAGCGACGTTCGCTAGAACGTCGCTAGTACGCCGCTAGAACGCCGCTAGAATGAAAATTTTTTGGACTCCAAAATCAGGTGAAAACAGTGAAAATGCGGGGAAAAAGGGTATGGGCCCCCGAGTATGGATAGGTGGGTCCAGGTTAGACACCTCATGCCCCCCCCCCCCCCCTTGCAGGGGGGGTATCCCCCTCTTTTTTTCGTTCTAGCCGCTCTAGCCGGTTCTAGGCTAGAACGAGATTGGGTATTCTAGCATGTACCAAGGGAGGTGCCAATAGGTCCCCATATGCCCCCTTAGGCCCCCAATAGGTGCCCAATGGGTCCCCATAGGCCCCCATAGGTCCCCATAGGTGCCCCTAGGTCCCCATGGGTCCCCATAGACATCCTTAGGCCCCATATATCCGCATAGGTTCCAATAGGTCCCCATATGCCCCCATAGGCCCCCCATAGGTGCCAATAGGTACCCACATACGCCCATGGGCCCCCCATAGTTCCCCAAAGGGTCCCCATAGGTGCCCCTAGAGCCCCATAGGTCCCCACAGGCCGCCCTAGGCCCTCATAGGTCCCCATTGGTTCCAATAGGTCCCCAGATGCCCGCATAGGCCCCTCATAGGTCCCCATTGGTCACCATAAACCCCCATAGGTCCCCAAAGGTGCCAATAGGCCCCATAGGTCCCCGTAGGTCCCCAAAGGTCCCCAACAGTCACCAGAGCCCCCCATAGGTCCATATAGGTCTCCATACACACCCATTGGCCCTCATAGCTCTCCATGGGTCCCCATAGGCCCCCACTGGCCCCCATACGCCCCCATAGGTCCCCATAGGCCCCCATTGGCCCCCACAGGTCCCGACGGGTGCCAATGGGTCCCCATATGCCCCCAAAGGCCACCCATAGGCCTTCAATGGGTCCCCATGGGTGCCTCGAGCCGACCATGGGCCTGCATAGGTCCCCATAGGCCCCCGTAGGCATCCATATGCCCCCATAGGCCCCCCATAGGTCCCCATGGGTCCCCATAGGTGCCCTTAGCCCCCAAAGGTCGCCGTAGGTCCCCAAAGGTCCCAATAGGCCCCCATAGGCTCCCATGGGTGCCCATGGGTCCCGATGGGTCGCCATAGGTCGCCATAGGCCCCCAAAGGCCCCCACAGGTCCCCAAAGGTCCGCATAGGCCCCCATACGTCCCCATAGGTCACCATAGGTTTCCATAGGTCCCCATAGGCCCCATACGCCCCCTTGGGCGCCCATAGGTACCCATAGGACCCCACTGCCCCTCATGCGTCCCCATCGCTCCCCATAGGCCCCCATAGGCCCCCGTAGGTCCCTATAGGTGCCCATGGGTCCCCATAGGTGCCCCGAGGCCCGATAGGTCCCCATAGGCCCCCATACGCCCCATAGGTCCCCACAGGCCCCCATGGGTCCCCATTGATGCCAATAGGTCCCCATATGCCCCCATAGGTCACTATCCGTCTCCATCGGTGCCCGTATACCCCCATAGGCTCGCATAGGTGCCCATAGGCCCCCGTAGGCTCCCATGGGTGCCCATGGGTCCCCATTGGCATCCATAGGTCCCCATAGGTTCCCATGGGTCCCCGTGGGTCCCGAAAGGTCCCCATCGGCCCCCGTAGTCCCCCATAGGCCCCCATAGATCCTCGTAGGTCCCCATAGGTCCCCAAACACGCCCATATTCCCCTGGTGAAGGTCCCCAAAGGCCCCCACAAGTCCTCACAGGTCCCCACAAGCCCTGAAAGGTCCCCATAGGTCCCCGTGGGTCCCAATAGGCCCCCATAGGCCGCCATTCGCCCCATAAGGTCACCACATGCCCCCATAGGCCTGCTGTAGGTCACCATTCGTCCCCATATGCCCCCATAGGTCCCCATAGGCATCCATAGGCCCCCATAGGTCCCCATAGGTGCTAATAGGCCCCCATATGCCCCCATAGGCCCCCCATAGGTGCCAATAGGTGCCCATATGCCCCCATAGGCCCCCCCTCGGTCCCCAATAGGTCCCCATAGGTCCCCATAGACCGCTATAGGTCCCCATAGCTTCCAATAGTTCCCCACATGCCTGCATACGCCCCCCATAGGTCCCCATAGCTCCCAATAAGTCCCCATAGGCCACCATAGGCCCCCATGCGTCCCGACAGGTGCCAATAGGTCCCCATAGGTCCCCAAAGGTCCACATAGGTCCCCATAGGTGCCCTTAGGCCCCCAGAGGTCCCCATACGTTCCCATAGACCGCCATAGGCCCCCATAGGTCCCCATAGGTTCCAATAGGTCCCCACATGCCCGCATGGACCCCCCATAGGTCCCAATAGGTCCCCACGGGCCACCATAGGCCCCCATAGGCCCCCCATAGGTCCCAATAGGTCCCCATAGGCCACCATAGGCCCCCATAGGTCCCCAAAGGTCCCAATAGGTGCCCATAGGCGCCCATAGGTCCCCATAGAGCCCCATGGGTGCCCTTGGGCCCCCAGAGGTCCCCACAGGTCCCCAAAAGATGCCAATAGGCCCCCATAGGCCCCCATGGTCCCCATGGGTCCCCAAAGGTCCCCATAGGCCCCCAAAGGACCCAATAGGTCCCCACAGGTCCCCACAGGTCCCCAAAGGCCCACATAGGTCCCCATAGGCCACCGTTGGCACTCATAGCTCCCCAGGGGTCCCCATAGGCCCCCACTGGCCCCCATACGCCCCCAAAGGCCCCCATAGGTCCCGACGGGTGCCAATAGGTCCCCATATGCCCCCATAGGCCAGCCATAGACCGCCATAGGCCCCTATAGGCCCCCCATAGGTCCCCAATGGGTCCCCATAGGTCCCCATAGGTCCCCATTGACCGCCATACGCCCCCATAGATCCCCATAGGTTGCCATAGGTACCCACATGCCCGCATAAGACCCCCATGGGTCCCCATAGGTCCCAATAGGTCCCCATAGGCCACCATAGGTCCCCGCACCTATGGGGGGCCTATGGGGGCACATGGGGACGTATTGGCACCTATGGGGACCTATGGGGGCCTATGGATGCCTATGGGGACCTAGGGGCACCTATGGGGACCTATGGGGGCCCATGGGGACCCATTGGGGACCCATTGGGGACCTATGGGGGTCCTACGGGGGCATATGGGGACCTATTGGCACCTATGGGGACCTATGAGGGCATATGGGGGCGTATGGGGACCTATTGGCACCTATGGGGACCTATGAGGGCATATGGGGTGTATGGGGACCTGTGGGGGCCTTTGGGGACCTATGGGGGAATATGGGGCTGTATGGGGACCTGCGGGGACCTATGGGGACCTATGTGGACCTACGAGAACCTATGGGGACCTTTGGGGACCTATGGGGACCTGCAAGGGTCTATGGGGACCTATGGGGACCTACAAGGACCTATGGGGACCTATGGGGACCAATGGGGGCCTTTAGTGGCCTGTGAGGGCCTATGGGGACCTATGGGGGCGTTAGGGGGCCTTTGGGCACCTATGTGTACCCTTCGTGAACGGCCGTTAAGTGGCCGTTTGAATAATTGCGTGAATTTCACGTGAATTTACCCAAATTTTGAGGTTTTCGGGGGAAATGCCATATTCTTGGTTCATTCCAAGGGCTTTGAGGGGCCAAAATTCCTCCCCTGGCTTTGTTACGCATCATCCAATGAAAGTCCCGCCCCAAAAGCATCCATCATGTCCGAACCGTGCCCAAAACGAGAGGTGCCGGAACCCGGCAAGCCTATAGGCGATTCACAGCCGTGAATTCACGTGAATTCGTTCGAAATTCGCACGAATTTCGTACGAATTTCACGTGAATTCACGTGAATTTACACAAATGTTACCGGTGTGCACCCCCTGATTTGTCCTCACACCCCTAGCAAGCCCCCCAGCATGCACCCCGGTCACAGGCAACGATGGTCTGGGTTCGTAAGGTGATCTCATGTCCGTCTCTTGCGGCAACGGAACCGCCGCTGTAGAGTCTGAAGGTGCTGCATGTCGGTTAGAAGCCGTCTTCTTGTGCGGCTTGCATACGTTTGTACACCTATGGGCCCTTGCCCATGTTGAGCCCTTTTGGTCGCATCCCACCCATGCAACCAAAGGCTATCGTCAATGGTGTGGTTGTCCACAACCACTTGCACCCCTAGTCTCCCCCGGAGGAGGCTTAGGCCCCCGCTGTTGCGCAACATGCGCTTCAGCCTCCGGTGACTTCCCTCCATGGCAAAGCAAGAGAACTTTGACAAGATTCTCCACTTCTTTGCAAAATAATACATGTGGTCGATCCAAAGATGCGTCCACAGAAGTTTGCCCCACTGGAGCTCATTGTGGGCAGCGCCCATGGCTATGCTATGGTTCCGGAGCCGCCCCAAGTCGGCCCCGGAGAACCATGCGGAACGCCACGCGTATACACACATGCTTGCAAAATTCTCCCACCACGTTTTGCACACCGACTCCCAACTTTTTCCCCCTACTTGATGCTGCCTCACACTAGGCTGCTCTAGGCAAGCATCTATGATCTTCTCCCAACCCCTATTCCGCATGAAATGGATGGCAGCAGCACACTCCATTCTCACCTTCCCCTTGCTGTTTGCCTTGTCATTATTTAATGAGGCACGGGTGCAAGTTCATGCAGCAAGCCGTGCCTCATCTAGAACCGGTCGCAGCATGGTGCGTGCCACAGTGCCCGGTGCCTTCCCTGTCAATTGTACAACTAGGTCCCGTGTCCCGTTGATTGCACACAACAGGACGCGAAGGACCCCATGGAAGCCATAATCAGGCACTCGCCTATCACTCGTAATGGTCCTATATATAGCATTTATGGCAACGGCCGGTTCCCAGTTGCCGTCTAACGCACTTGCTGTGCCAAAGGTAGCAAGGCACAGAGGACGGTTACACGTGCAGACCCAACACACAGTGGCACCAGGGGATTCTCCCTTCCAGTTTTGGCAGCCCGCCATGAGCACCTGTGCTTTACCATCTGCACACAGAAAAAAAAGGGACTGCCTATCGTTCCGTGCCGTATCCTTAAAACTTACGGTTGCGGCCTTGCGCAACTCATCATCAAAATCAATTTCCTGGGAGGCCGCGTAGAGGGTCTCCCACTTTTCACTGCCCCCTAGTAGCCACCAACTAGATAGTTGGTTGGGGCTGGCGGTGCCACCAAGCGTGCAATGGACGTACGAGGCCTCATGCCTCGATGTACCGTCCACCGCAACAGGCAACCAATGCAGCCGTCGGTCCCCGGGCTGCATGATGGCCGAGGGTGGGGGTGGTCGACACTCGAATAGGTGGCCGATGCGGTCAGGTAGGCAACAGGCCGCACCATTGATGGCCGTGTCGTCTCCCGTATAGGCGGTGAACGCCCGGGACTCCGGCAACGCTAGCTGCCGAAGCATGCCGTACACCTGGTCCCATACCACACCGTACGTCATGCTCCCCACTAGGTACCGGGACTCCGTCCTAGAGAGGTGCAATGACCGCATCCTCTAGACGGCCATAATCAACCTCTCCTCCTGGGTGGGCTCAGGTTGGACGGTGGCTACAACTCTTGTTCCGGGGGTAAGCACTATTTGCCCCGTGTCGGGCAGGTACTTGACGGTGTAGGGTGCTGCAAGCTCCTTGGTAACAACCTCCTGGAGCTCTTGTAGGCGCCGCCGTCGTGTACGATCCGCTAGCAGATGGAGGGGCTCCTTCGGCCGCGGCATGGTGTGAGATACAAGACGTGTTGAATGGGGAGGCAGTCATCGCAAGGTTTCTACCATCCCCCTCCCCCTACTGTGATTCGCATGCAATTTGAAGAAATTCACATAAATTCGCACGAAATTCGTACGAAATTCGTACGAATTTCGTGCGAATTTCACGTGAATAGAATTGTGTGAATATTCTGAAAATGTGAAATTCGAAGGAAATTCGCATGAAATTCGTACGAATTTCGTACGAATTTCACATGACTGTCACAGAATTTCTGCCGAAGCCTCATCCTTCTGCCCTCGTTGACCCTCACAAAGCAAGCTCACCATGGTGCTCATGGGTTATCACACACCCAGTCCAGTGGTTGTCATTCCGGCTAACACTCAGCTAGCAGTGTAACACGTCATGGGGCATAGCATACCCCAAATAAAATACAAACAGTTCCGCAAAAAGTATCGCAAGCAGGTCAGGGGGCATAGTGTACCCCAAATAATGTACAAACAGTGCTGCACAAAATCTCGCACACTGGGGGGGGAGTGCCCCACATGTCGGTCAAACTGCCCATGCTTGGGGGGGGGGGGGGCAGGATAACATTCGTGGTGGTTAGAAAGGACAGGTGGTCCGGAGGGTAAAGGGTGAGCTACGCACCCCCCCCCCCCTGGAGCAGAGCTCCGGCTAGCGGAGCCCTGGGAGCTCTGCTCCCCCACCGCCTCCACAAAGGAGGGGTCCATGGCCGCCGACGTGAGGCGGTGGGGGGGGTACTGCCGGGGCACTTCCTCCATTGCGGCAGTCACCTTGGGGGCGTCGGGGGCCACGCTGTCCACATCAACCTGCTGGCCACTGGCCATCATGGCCATCCGTAGGCCGGTGGACACTGCCGACATCTGGCCGGCGCATGCCTCGGCCTGGGCATGCCAGGCCTGTGCGCCGGCCAGGAGGTACCGGACACCGGCGGCACTGGCCCCCCCCTTGTCACCCGGGCGGGCGGGCGCCTCGGCACCCTAAGCCCTCTCCACTGCCTCTGCTGGCTGCGCCGCTGGCTTTGCCTTGCGCAACGTCGCCACGTCGCGCTCAAGAGTTTTCACCTTGGTGGCCAGCCGGTCACGCTCCTTGGTGACGTCCGCCGACCGCGACTCGCCCTCCCGCCTGTCCTCGTTGGCCCTGGACAGACGGGCCTTCGTCCGCGGTTGGCGGCCTCCGCGCTGATCGCGCGTGCCTCCCACGCCCCCGCCCGCTGCTGGTCCACCCACTCCTGCACCACCCCCCTCTGCCCCCGCCCCCCCACCGGCTCCGCCTGGTCCGCCCGCACTGCCTGCTCCGCCGGGGCGGCCGTACGCGGGGCTTGGGGGGGGGGGGGTGTGTCCCCTTCGGGGCGCCCTTTCCGCTTGCGCGTTGGGGGGGGTTCGTCCTCCTTGACGTCAATGACGTCAGCCACCCCCATCTTCCGCTGCCTCCCCACATGGACGCGCATGGCAAGCCATGCCACGTCCACCCACTCCGCCCTCCGCTGCTCCCAACCCGTGAGCACATTGAGCCCAAAAACCCCAGCCGTCGTCACCATCCCCGCCTCCCCAGTCCGCGCCATCCCCGTCTGCACCCGCCAGTGCCCACTCACAAGACGGTAGGCAAACATGCCCACCAGCTCCTGCCCCGCAGGCAGGTTGCCCCCCCCCCGGACCACAATGGGGCAGGGGAAGGAGATGCGGAAGGTGCCCTGCACCCCCCGCGACTCCAACACCATGTCCCACACGGCACTGAGATGCCGCTGCCGCCCATCGGGCCCGGGCGGCACCTGCTGGGTCCAGGCTGGATCCGGCGGCCTGGCCTGAGGGTGACCCGGTCCAGGGGGGGGTCGTTGTGGGCGTTGCCCAACTCGTCGCGGGACGGCTGGGGCACCACCACCTCGCGCGCCACATGCCCCGTGGCGGTGCTGGCCTCGCTGCCTCCCGAACGTCCAGAGCGCACACTGCGCTCACTGCGCACACTGCCGGCCTCGCTTGGCGCCCGTCCACCGCCGGTGCCTGCGGGCTGGTCGCCATGGGGGCCTTCGGCGGGCTTGGCGTGCTCCTCGGGCAATCGGGGCCGGGGCTTGTACTTGCGGTTGGTGTGGTGCGGAATATCCGGCGACCAAGCGGTGAACGGGACCTGCAGATGTGGGGAGGTGTGCAAGGCACAAATTGAGAAAGGGGGAGTGGACACGAGGCAATGCAAGAGCAAAAGGAGCAAATTGAACAAAATTCACAGAAATTCGTACGAAATTCGTACGAATTTCGTACGAATTTCACATTTCCAGAATATTCACACAAATTTATTCACGTGAAATTCGTGCGACATTCGTACGAAATTCGTACGAATTTCACGTGAATGTCGTCCAATTTGCCAATACACAAAGCAAACACACAAGCAAGCACACCTTGCACTCGCATGGGCAGGTGATGCTCCATGCCCCGGTCTTCGCGCACTTGGGCGACCGCCACGCTAGGACCGTGTTCACCAGGTGCCACAGCGTGGTCGGCCGACCCGGGGGGGCAATGCCGGTCATGGCAAAGTGGATCTCCGACTCCGCATCGACATTGTCCCCCTTGCAGACCTCCAGCTGGTGCACGCTGCCCACGAAGAACAGCATGCACTGCTCGCCGACCTCCATGACGGCGAGGTCGGAGGCCGGGGCCGACCGGGAGATGAAGGTGGGGTGGAAGGGGCAGGTGGGGGGGCCTGCCGGGACCGTCTGGGGGGGGTCGGCAAAGAGGGCTTGGGCAGCCTCCCCCTCCCAAAACCCCACCCTCCCAACCGCCCCCTTCCCCACCCACAACACCTGGTCCAAGCTGGGGCAGTCCCAGCTAGACAAATCCCCAGCAACATCCAAGGCCTCCTTGGGGGGGGGGGGGGTGGCGTCCAAGTGTGTGGTGTTGGCCTGGTGGTGTTTGTGTCGGGCGTCGGGGGTCCATAAGTTAAAAAGAGCCCCCTGTAGCCCATCCTTGGAGTCGGGGAGGGCAGGCCACCCATGATGGCGGCTGGTGGCCACCATCAGAAGCATGTCACCCCGATGCAGCTCAACGGTGTCCCAGCGCGCCTCCCCCGCCTCCCCCAGGGCCGTCCCCGCCTGCACCGCCACCTGGTAGTCCTCTGACAAGCAGAGGAAGCTACTCAGGTGGCACCCCCCCACCCCCCTGTCGTGGGGGGGGAGGACCTCGGGGTGGGTGGCCAAGTCGGTGTGGGGGAGCTGCGGCCCACTCCCCACACTGGCCACAATGACGCTGCCCGGCGTCATTGGGTGGAGGTCCCCAACCCCAGGGACACTTTCGGTGAGGTGGGGGTGGAACTTCTTGAAGAGAGCCCCCCCCACCCCCGACCCCAAGGTGCTCTTGCTTTGCCAACGGCGGGGGAGCGCAGGATCCTTGGCCCGCTCCTCACTCCGCGCGGCGTTGAAAAGGATCTCAAAATTCTTTGCGACGACTTTTTCGTCGCCGCTGCCCCACGCCTTCATCACCTTGTTCCACCCCACCTCACAATCCCGTGCCTCCACAAGCCCCCGAAGCACAATGTAGCCGTTCCCATCAACAAAGTTGAGGGGCGGCTGAGAGGGGCCAACCCTGTCGGGGGCGGGGTCAGGGCTGCCCATCACCCCATGAGGGGGGTCGGGAAGGGGTTCGGTGCGGACGGGGGGCTCACTTGAAATGAAGGGGGGGGGGGCATGAGGCACCACGGTACCATTGCAAAGAAGTTGTGCTATAGAAGGTGGGGTGGGTGACGTCGGGGACGTGCACCTGGGGGGGGATGGTGGGATGGAAAGGGGCGATGCCCAAATCATCCCACCACCGGGGGTTGGCAAGGTGCCAAGAAAAGGGGAAAAAAGAGTGGTCTGCTGGTGCACCTGCAGCAAGATCCTGCAGGCACACCATATCGGAGCGGGGGGGGGGGTGTGGACGAGGTTAGTGGGGGGGTACACCTGGACGTGGGTGTCCTTAGGCTTCCCCACAGGGTTAGCCCTCATCGAGTTGAGGAGCTGGTCAACACTGGAGGGGAGAGGGGTTAGATGGAGAAATTTGAGGGAGGGGAGTTGGCGGCGTCGTTCCCTCCACAGGGTTGTGGCCCATCCCCTCCCCCCGAGGTAGCTGTTGCGGGTGGGGCTGCGCATGTCGATGTGGATGACATCGGGGGAGGGGTCGAGGGAGGCTGCCCAGCCCACGATGTCATCCACCCCTAGTGCCCCCGACTCGTACGTCGCCTCCTCCAATTGATGGTGGGCGACGGGGAGGGCTTGGTAGTGGGCGAGGGTGTCGGCTGCGGGGTCGGGGCGCGAGGCCAGGCTTGCGAGTTGGGACATAGTCTGCTGGGACATGATTAAAAGAGAAGAACGCGAAGGCTTTGAGAGCTGTAACAAAGCGAAAGAGTGGAAAGGAGGGTAAATTCGTGCGAAAATCGTACGAAATTCGTTTGAATTTCGTACGAATTCGTACGAAATTCGTGCGAATTTCACATTCTCGTGAATCTGTGAATCTACCGTGAATTTCTGCGTGAATTTAGGTGCGTGAATTTCACATTCACGCGAATCTCACCAAATGTGTTAAACCATGCGGGGACTTTAAACCTCTAAATTGCACCTATTTGTTGCATCTTACTTTGGGCGAAGGTAGCACGACAAAAGCACACGATAGCACCAAGTTACGAGCAAAACACAGCCAAATTGGGTGAAATTCACGGTACCGTGAATCTGGGATTCAAACAGCCGGTTCACGAAGGGTACATGCAAGCTTATGGGGACCTACTGGGGCCTTGGGAGGCCTCGGGGGACCTTTGGGGACCTATGGGGCCGTATGGGGACCTATGGGGGCCTATGGCCTATTGCCACCGATTGGGGACCTGTGGGGACATACGGGGTCCTATGGGGACCTTTGGGGGGCCTATGGGGGCATATGGATGCCTACGGTGGCCCATGGGGACCCATGGGGGCCTATGAGAACCTATGCAAGCCAACGGGGGCCTAGGGGCACCCATGGGGACCCATTGAAGGCCTATGGATGGCCTATGGGGGCATTTGGGGACCTATTGGCACCCGTCGGGACCTATGGGGGCCTTTGGGGGCCTGTGGGGACCTAAAGGGTGGTATGGGGGCCAATGGGGGCCTATGGGGACCCACGGGGAGCTATGAGGGCCTTTGGGGACCTATGGGGGCCTATGGGGACTTATGGGGACCTTTGGGGACCTATGGGGACCTATGGGGGGCCTATGCGGGCATCTGGGGACCTATTGGAACCTGTGGGGAACTACTCGAACCTATGGGGACCTATGGGGGCCTATGGTGGCCTATGGGGACCTGTGTGGGCCTATGGGCACCTATGGGGACCTATGGGGACACATTGGGGACCTATGGGCGGCCTATGGGGACCTATGGGGGGCCTATGGGGGCATATGGATGCCTATGGGGGCCCATGGGGACCTATGGGGACCTATTGGGACCTATGGGGACCTATGCAAGCGAATGGGGCCTAGGGGCACCCATGGGGACCCATTGGGGACCTATGGATGGCCTATGGGGGCATATGGGGACGTATGGGCACCTGTCGGGACCTATGTGGGGGGTTGGGGGCCTATGGGGACCTATGGGAACCTATGGGCGCATATGGGGGGCACTGGGGGCCCATGGGGAGCTATGAGGGCCAATGGGGGCCCATGGGGACGTATGCGGCCTTTGGGGACCTATGGGGGCGTATGGCAATGTATGGGGACCTTTGGGCACCTATGGGGACCTTTGGGCACCTATGGGGACCTATGGGGGCCGATGCGGACCTATGGCGACCTATTCGAACCTATGGGGACCTACGGGCACCTATGGGGACCTATGGGGACCCATTGGAGGCCTATGGATGGCCTTTGGGGGCATATGGGGACCTATCGGCACCCGTCGGGACCGATGCGGGGCTTTTCGGGCCTATGGGAACCTATGCGGGCCAGTGGGGGCCTATGGGGACCCATGGGGAGCTATGAGGGCCACTGGGTGCTTATGCGGACCTATGGGGCCATTGGGGACCTATGGGGGCCTATGGGGGCCTATGGGGACTTATGGCGGCCTATTGGCACCTTTGGGGACCTATGGGGGCCTATGGGGACCTATGAAGGCCTATGGTAACTCTTGGGGACCTTGGGAGCCTATGGGGGCGTATTGGCACCTTTGGGGACCTATGGGGGCCTATGGGGACCTATGGGGGCCTAGGGGCACCTTTGGGGACCTATGGGGGACCTAAGGGGGTCTATGGGGGCCTATGGGGACTTATGGGGGGCTATTGGCACCTTTGGGGACCTATGGGGGCCTATGGGGACCTATGGGGGCCTATGGTAACTCTTGGGGTCCTTTGGGGACCTATGGGGGCGTATTGGCACCTTTGGGGACCTATGGGGGCCTATGGGGACCTATGCGGGCCTAGGCGCACCTATGGGGACCTATGGGGACCTATTGGGGCCTATGGGGGCCTATGGGGACCTATTGGCACCTATGGGGGGCCTATGGGGGCATATGGGGACCCGTTGGCACCTATGGGGACCTATGGGGGCCTATGGATGCCTATGGGGATCTAGGGGCAGCTTTGGGGACCTATGGGGGCATGTGGGGACCCATTGGGGACGTGTGGGGACCCATTGGGGACCTACGGGGGTCCTCTGGGGGCATATGGGAACCTATTGGCACCTATGGGGACCTATGAGGGCATATGGATGCCTATGGGGACCTAGGGGCACGTATGGGGACCTATGGGGGGCCAATGGGGGTGTATGGGGACCTATGCGGGCCTATGGGGGCATACGGTGACCTATGGGCGCCTATTGGGACTTTTGGTGACCATATGTATGTATGCCAATAGGTCATAGGCCCCCATACGCCCTCATGGGGCCTCATAGATCCCCAAAGGTCCCTAGAGGTCGCCATAGGTCCCCGAAGGGCCACTAAGGCCCCCATAGGCCTCCATAGGTGCCCAAAGAGCCCCAAAGGCCCCTATAGGTCCCCATAGGCCCCGATGCACCACTAAAGGCCTCCTTGTGTCACCACAGCTCCCAAAGGTCCCCGTAGGCCCCCATAGGTACCCATAGGCGCTCGTAGGTCCCCATAGGTCCCCAAAGGTCCCTGCAAGTCCCCATACACCCCCATATTCCCCCATAGGTCCCCACAGCCCCCCACAGGTCCCCACAAGTCCCCATAGGCCCCCACAGGTCCCCATATAGGGACCTTTGGGGGCCTAAGGGCTCCTATGGGGACCTATGGGGTCCTATGGGGATCTTTGGGGGGCCCATGGGGGCATATGGATGCCTATGGGGGCCCAAGGGGACCTATGGGGGCCTATGGCGACCTATGCAGGCCAATGGGGGCCTAGGGGCACCCATGGGGACCCGTTGGAGACCTGTGGATTGTTTTGTGGGTTCATATGGGGACCTATTGGCACCCGTCGGGACCTATGGGGGCCAAGGGGGGCCTATGGGGGCGTATGGAGCAAAGTGGGGGCCTATGGGGACCCATGGGGAGCTATGAGGGCCCATGGGGGCCTATGGGGGCCTATGGGGGCCTATGGGGACTTATGGGGACTTGGGAACCTTTGGGGACGTATGGGGACCAATGGGGACCTATGAGGGGCCTATGCGGGCATCTGGGGACCTATTCGAACCTATGGGGACCTATGGGGGCCTATGGCGGCCTATGGGGACCTATGGGGACCCTTTGGAGACCTATGGCGGGCCCATGGGGGCATATGGATGCCTATGGGGACCTATGCAGGCCTATGGGGGCCTAGGGGCACCCATGGGGACCCATTAGGGCCTATGGATGGCCTTTGGGGGCATATGGGGACCTATTGGCACCTGTCGGGGCCCATGGGGGCCTTTGGGGTCCTATGGGGAGCTATGGGAACCTATGGGGGCGTATGGAGGCCAGTGGGGGCCTATGGGGACCCATGGGGAGCTATGAGGGCCAAAGGGTGCCTATGGGGACCTATGGGGCCTTTGGGGACCTATGGCGGCCTATGGAGGCCTATGGTGACTTTTGGGGACCTTTGGGGACCTATGGGGACCTTTGGGCACCTATGGGGGCCTATGGGAACCCATGGGGACAGTGGGGGGCCTATGCGGGCGTCTCAGGACCTCTTGGAACCTATGGGGTCCTTGGGGACGTATGCGGGCCTAGGGGCACATATGGGGACCTATGGGGACCCATTGGGGCCCTATGGGGGCCTATGGGCGACATATGGGGACCTATTGGCACCTATGGGGGGACTATGGGGGCATATGGGGACCTATTGGCACGTATGGGGAGCTATAGGGGCGTATGGATGCCTATGGATGCCTATGGGGATCTAGGTGCACCTGTGGGGACCCATGGGGGCCTATGCGAACCCATTGGGGACTTATGGGGACCTAAGGTCACCCGTGGGGGCCTATGGGGGCTTACGGGGACCTATGCGGTCCTATGGGGGCCTAGGGGCACCTATGGGGACGTTCGGGGACCTAGAGGAGGCCTATGGGGGCTTATGGTGACCTATTGGGGCCCCGGGGAACCTTTGGGGACCCGTGGGGAACTATGGGGACCTATGGGGACGTTTGGGGGCCTATGGCGACCTGTGGGGACTTGTGGGGGCCTTTTGGGGACCTATGGGGGAATATGGGGTGTATGGGGACCTTTGGGGACCTATGGGGTATATGGGGAGCTACGAGGACATGTGGGGACCTATGGGGGAGTATGGGCGCCAAAGGGGACCTTTCGGGACCCATGGGGACCTATGGGGACTCATGGGGACCTATGGGCACCCATGGGGGCCCACGGGGACCTTTGGGGACCTGTGGGGACCCATGGGGGCCTATGGGGGCCCGTGGGGACTTATAGGGACCTATGCGGGCCTTTGGGGCCCTACGGCGGCCTATGAGGCCCTATGGGGCCCTTTGGGGACCTATGGGGACCTATGGGAACTATGGGGACCTGTGGGGACCTATTGGTGACTTTGGGGGCCTATGGGGACCTATGGGGCCCTACGGGGACCATGGGGGCATATGGGGGCCTATTGGCACCTTTGAGGACCTATGGGGACCTTTGGGCGCCTAAGGGCACGTGTGGGGACCTATGGGGACCTTTGGGGGGCCTTTGGGGGGCCTATGGGGGCATATGGATGCCTATGGGGACCTATGCGGGCCAATGGGGGCCCATGGAGACCTATGGGGGCCTATTGGGACCTATGCGGGCCAATAGGGGACTGCGGGCACCCATGGGTACCCATTGGGGACCTATGGATGGCCTATGGGGGCAGATGGGGACCTTTTGGCACCCGTCGAGACCTATGGGGGCCTTTGGGGGCCTATGGGGGCGCATGGGGGCCAGTGGGGGCCTATGGGGACCCATGGGGAGCTATGAGGGCCAATGGGGGCCTATGGCGACCTATGTGGGCCTTTGGGGACCTATGCGGACCTACTGGGGCCTTTGGGGGCCTATGGGGACCTTTGATGACCGATGGGGCCCTATGGGGACCATGGGGGCCTGTGGGGGCCTATTGGCACATTTGCGAACCTATGGGGACCTCTGGGCGCCTAAGGGCACCTATGGGGACCTATGGGGGCCTATTGGGACCTTTGGGGACGTATGGCGACCCGTGGCGACCTAGTGGCACCTTTGGGGACCTATGTACGTCCCTATATGCCCCCAAAGGCTCCCCATAGGTGCCAATAGGTCCCCATATGCCCCCATAGGCCCCCCGTAGGTCCCCAATGGGTCTCCATAGGTGCGTCTAGGCCCGCATACGTCCCCATAGGCCCCCATAGGTCCCCATAGGTTCCAATGGGTCCCCACATTCCCGCATAGGTCCCCATAGGTCCCCATGGGCCCCCATAGGTTCCCAAAGGTGCCAATACGCCCCATAGATCCCCATAGGTCCCCATGGGTCCCCATAGGTGCCCGATGGGGGCCTTCGGGGGCCTATGGGGACCTATGGGGGCGTATGGGGCCAATGGGGGCGTATGGGGACCCGTGGGGAGTTGCGAGGGCCAATGGGGGCCTATGGGAACTATGGGACCTTTGGGGACCTTTGGGGACCTATGGGGGCCTATGGGGTCCTTTCGGGACCTATGGGGACCTATGGTGGGCTATTGGCACCTTTCGGGACCTACGGGGACCTATGGTGGGCCTATGCGGGCATGTGGGGAACTATGGGGGCCTATGGATGCCTTTGGACCCATGGTGACCGATGGGGGCCTACGGCGGCCCATGGGGGCCTATGGGGGCCTATGGGCACCTATGGGCACTTATGGGGACCCATTGGGAACCTATAGGGACCCATTGGGGACCTATGGGGGCCTATGGGGGCATATAGGGACCTAATGGCATCTATGGGGAATTATGGGGGCCCTATGGATGCCTATGGCGACCTAGGGGCACCTATGGGGACCCATGGGGGCGTATGGGGGCCACTGCGCGCCTAGGGGGACCGATGGGCTCCTATGAGGGCCAACGGGGGCCTATGGGGACCTATGGGGGCCTTTGGGGACCTATGGGGACCTATGGGGACTTCTTCCGGACTCTGGTTCTCCAACCTTTTTCGTGGTGGCTTCATCTGCCCAACCCCATTATTTCTTCATTTTTTCTTCGGTCGATTTTTGCACACCCATTTTGACCCCTCCCCCCCTTCCTCTTTCCCCTCCCTTCCTCCAAACAGCACACCCAGCACTACCATCAGACGTACTCTTGGATGCACCACGCGTGCGACATGCCACATCAGACAACAGACCTCAGAACTTGTGCCCAATCCTGCAGTACACCACTCGGTGGAAGGATGTTGCCGTCATCGCACCGACCATCCTGGTCTGGAATAAGCAAGATGGCCTTCAGCGAGGGTGGGCCTCATGTTTGTTTGGGGCCGCGCTATGTACATGGAAGTTGCACGTGCCCACGAAGCGCCCTAAAAGGAAGGCCCGGATGCCCCGACGCAAGACTAGTGAAGCGCTGGGGTGCCCCCTTGGAGATGGGGTTACGAAAACAAGTTCGGGAGAGGCTGATTCCACCGGCGACAACCCACCCGAAGGGGAAACCCGCTCTGATGTAGCCTTGGAACTACCTGTGGTCACTGACTGCCGGAGCTTGGGCGGCCCGGTGTTGGGTGCACATCCCCCGCAGTTTCCGGAATCACCCGCTGAGTCTGCGCCTGGTGCCGTGGCCGTTGCCGCTACTGGGCAGCATGGTGCCCTGGAAGGCTCTAGGAGCAGCTCTGGGGGTACGCTCCAAAAGGGAAGGGCCGATGGCCCCATGAACGTCGCCTCCAATGTGGAAACTAATGATCACAGTGCAGACTTTGACATCGAACCCGACAGCACCTTTGCAACGGGATCAGCCGACATCAACCCGTCCAACATTGGAGGCCAAAAGTCAAGATTCACAGGACGCTACAAACCGGTGGGCCTCCGCCGCAGCCAGGGGTGCAGGCACAGGAAGCACGGGGCACGGCCGTCCGGATGGAATGGTGGGCCGTGTCCGTAGTATATTCGTGGGCCCGTGTTGCTCTAAGGTGGAACTGGGCCGTCCGCGGACCGTGCTATCCACAAACCCCCGCCGCACGGCGTCTAGTTGGGGTACGTTGAATGACCTCACGGGCAAGGCTGCCACCTTGCAATAGGAGCCGCCCCCAGAACACCTACTCCCGGCGGTCGCAAGCGCACGAAAGCCCAATGGCGAGTGCCTGCATGGATGCTACCGAGCGCCTTTGCGGCCAAGGCAGGCACAAGAAAACGTGGCGAAGGCCGAAGCCCGGCTGTAAGGGCCCCAACAGAGGACCGAGGGTGACTGACCCCCCCCTCTTCCTTGAATTCATGCATGCCCTTAACCCTCATTTCCAGTGGATAGCGGCTAACCTGCGATGCAGCCTTCCTAGGGATACACTAGAAGACCCAATTCCGTTCTAGCCTAGATGGCGCTAGAAGGCTAGAAAGGAAAAAAAGGGCGGTTACCCTCCCATGTGGGGGCAGGTGGTGGGTACTTTGAGGGTTGGAACCACGACCCCCCTTATTCGTACTCGGGGGGCCATGGTTTGTTTTTCACGGTTTCACTGTTTTCACCTAAATTCGAGGCGAAAAAACTCGTTCTAGCGATGTTCTAGCGAGCGCCGCTAGAACTCGCGAGAAGGTCGCTACAACACTTCTCTGGAACAATATATATAAATGCTCTGCCACTCATCAAGGAGAAGGTGCCCCGGCTACCATGGCGAACCGTGCCCACTCACAAGGTCGCGATGTTCGACCCAACTCACGGAGCGCCGGATGCCCCCCTGCCCCCCCACCCCGTGATTAGCAACGCCCCACCCCATACGTCACTTGGAAGGCCACTTGGTGGGCCAGCGCCACATCACTTGGTGTTGGGTTAGCCTGATTAGCCCGGTTACCCCGATTAGCCCCCCACTCCGCAGCCCCTCTTTTCGCGAGTCGCAACATGCAAGCTACCCTTCCTGCGTGGTGGGCGGTTGCCGGGGCGCATCCTTGCTCCCGGCACCCCCCGTCTCACGCCCCGTGTCCCCTTCCTTCTCGGCCCCACTTGTCACCCCCCTTGTGAGCCCCCTCGCCCTTGTCGTCACCCCCGCCCCCCTCGTCATCCCCATCGTCCCCACCCTTAGGCGTCACAACGTACCCGCCCCCTAGGATGTGGTATATGCAAAATTTGATGATGTTGCACATGTTGAATACGAGTATGCTATTTAACGTATGTGTGTTCGTTTTACCTGTGTTCTGTTATACAGATTGAAATAGGTGGTGCTGAGTTAGCCCTAGGTATCCTGTTCATGCAACGTATCATATTTACTATTTTTTGGAAACTAGCCGAAATTTCACCCAGTTTTTTGGTGCCATTGCAAATAGGCATGTGTATATACACTTTTGAACACTTTTGGCCGAAATTCCGGCTAGCTTTTGAGTTTCATGCCATTTAGGTCTACCTATTTCATTTTTTGTTAGGGCTGGCCGAAATTTCGCCCAGGTCAAGTTACCAAGCACACTTCATACCATCCTATTTGACATTTCATCAAACCTGGCCGAAATGTTGCCCAGCTTTTGCCATTTCTCTACATTGTACCACTTGTTTTGCCATTGAATACATCTGGCCGGTGCAACACTAGGTAGGAGTCCATTTACCAGCGTGCAGGACTTGCAGCACATACCGTGAGGAACACCATGCACTGTCGGCAAGTTTGTATATGGTTTGATAACCTGAGGCGCCGTAGGTCATGAGCCGATCCCCACTCACCTGACCTAACCTTAATTTGTACTGTTGTTGCTGTTTGCAACACCATTGCCTTGCACACATATCCAGGTCTTCCGGAGCTGGCCGAAATGGAGGCCAGGGTACCAAAGGTTGCCGATGACACCTTTCGCTCACGTATTGCATTACTTGACTCTATTGATGTTGCCAACCAAGGTGTTCAGAGAGTATGGGTCCGTGCACATTTAGATATTGCACGCAAGAATGTTCGTTCACCGAATTGGAGACCATTTTTCCTGTCTTAGCTTTGGTGTGGCACACACAAGGAGCTGCTGGAGCTTGTGGTGAATGTGTCATGTTTTGAATACCGCACGAGACACTGTGGTCCCCTGCTTGTTGACATGAAAATACACTTTGCACCGTTGAGGCTGTGTTATGGTGCAGCCTACGCCCCCTGGAATGTACCACAATTTCTCTTGGGTTTCCCCTTGGTATTGGTGTCTGGCATAATTACAAGGTCACAAGTACTCCGTTGAGTTGATCTACAAGGCCTTCCTGCCATTCTTTAATTTTTTGGAGCAGGGCAATACCCTTCAGGTAGGGAACATCCTCCCTCGTAACGTTAATGTTATCCATATGGAAGAGACACTGCTTGGTCTCTTGCTTGCCACACCGTCCAACCGAGCTAGGCTCGACGAGCGTGTATTTGCGTTGCTCGGCAACCACGAGGACTTAACTCCCCATCAACGCAAGGGTCTACGTATGCTGCTAGCACTAAAGGCATTGCTGTACACATATTGCCCAAATGTTTTAAGCATTGGTACTTTGGTATGAGACTATAACTGGGAGGGCCGGGTTGCTAGTTCCGTCATTGTTGCTACGCAGGCACTTGAGATGCCACTCCTCCTAATGCTGAAGATCCTAAAACTACTGTTTTTGATAGTAGTGTCCTTCCGATGTCTGTCGATCGTTCGGTTTTCCCTTTTTAATCTATGGCTACTCGCTGGGTTTTGCTGGGGGTCCGCATGTAGACAGTGGTGCCCAAAAACACAAGCAAGCTCGTGAACCGAGAAGCATGGAGGCCCCGAATTGTACCTTGGTTTTTATTGGATACGAAACTAAACAAGACTGCCCATTACACATCAGGGGCCGCCTTGCACACCTTCACCAAATCCATACTACTGGTGGCTCATCTTTCACTACCTCGGAGTGAATGTCCCTGCTGTTGGACAGGATACGAGATTAGGAGGAGAGTGAGGAGCAGACCCTTTTGTCTCACATTATTGTAATGCTTGAGGAGTGTGGTATAACGGCGGAGGAAGGCGCGGTGGTGTGTTTCGTACCATGTTTTTGATTTATATGGGCGAACTTTCGGCCCGCTATAGTGTCACACATTTTTTAATCTGCAGATTGCTGTTGCTAAAAGCTGGGGTGGCGTGGGACGGTTGGTGAAATATGTGGGTGCCGCTGCAGTAGACACCATGGCAGCCATGGAGAAGCGTGGGTTGTATCCAGCCCTGGGTGCATTCAGAGGTGTGGAAGGCATTATGCGTGGCCCACTTTGGGAAATCGTAGGGTACATGGATTGGATAAAAATTGCCCTATCTGGTCTCAAAAAAGTTACAAAGGATGTGAAAAAGGCCCATATGTGGTCGTGGCACATACTCCATCGTGATGCGGTAGCCAATGGGGTTGTTGACATTAGCATAGGTGTGTTACCTTTAAACAACCATTTGCATGCTTGTTATTCGACGTACCTGGCCGAAATTTCAGTCAGCTTTCGTTTCGTTGAAATAATGCACCATGCACATCCATGTGTAACCATACTTATCTGCAGCTACACGTGGTACTATATAAATGGCCAAAAGGCAATGTGCAATTGCGTCCCACCTAAAGGTAGCTTATGGCAGTTGGCTTGTTATGAAGAGAAGCCTTGGCCACCTTGGTCAGCAGTAATTAAGGCACCTCTATGGAAAGAGGCAAAATATGAGGGGTTGCGGGCATTCTTACAGCGCCCTGTTGCTAAGCCTTTTTTTGAAAACACTGATACGGGTCTAGTCAGTATCCAGCGTGCTACGTTCACGCAGGTTGAAACACACTCAGGAAAACTCATTGCGGAGGCAAGTCGTGTAGAAGTGATGGCAATGCATTGTGGATGCCCGGTTCCAAGTATCATTAGCTCGCTGCCCTTTGCGGCCTGCATCATTGAGGTGCCACGCCTCTATACTTCTGGTTTGCATAACCTGGTTGCCCAACTCCTGTTGTACCTGTCTTCATTTGTGGTGAGATTGCTGATGTGAAAGGCACTGTTGCCGCTCTGAAAGTCACGGTTGCCGAGAAAATGTACCAGTGTGACATCTCTATTTTCGATTTGTCTACCAAGACCCCATTGTATATTGCGAGGTGCCATCTCCTTTCAATTTGCTCCGCTACGACCTTTGATAAGAAACTGCCACGTTCTGTAGCCTTTACTGTGGGCCATTTGCCCCCTGTGCAGCCTATTGAGATTTTTTCATACCTCTTGAGCCTTGTACCAGTCCCCACAAGGGCAGGGAACTGGTTTCTGCTTGGAACCCTCTCTGTCCATTTCGCATGCATTCTGACTACCACATTTTCCAGGGACTGTAATGTTGTTTGCGCCCCCTGCTGAAGAGTGTGAAATACCTAAGGAATTTGTTCAGTCCCTCAGGGCATCCATTAGCAACGCTTACACACTCCCCCAAGGCATGGAATGACGTGTACCATGACTTGAGCTCAGGGTTCCCTGTTGATTGTTCTCGTAATCAGTATGTTGAGGGTGATGATGAGGAGGAGGAAAGCCAGGCAGATTCACAGCCGGGGGAAAAGACACCAAGGAAGAAAGCCAAAGGTGACAATTCCAAGGCTCCTGGTTCTCCTAGCAACACACAAGGCGGACAACCCACGTTTGCATCTTCCACTCTTACTATGGCCCCTACCGCAAAAGGTTTGAATACTTTTGTCAATCATTTTTCACCATCACAGGGTGGCAACACACGGTCATAGGCTGCTGCCACTGCCATTGGCACTGCCACTTATGCTGCCAAGCCCACCCCTAAGCCAGTGCTTCGGGTCTGCGGAAGCGCTAAAACCTCTCTCCATGGTCTCTATTATCTAATCACATAAAGGCCGGCTGAAATTTCGGCCAGCATGTGCCTGTGCACCGTTTGCTACACACGTTTCGATAATTTTTCTCGAGCCATTGCGACGTCCTGTGTTCAATTGTTGTAGGTCAATCATTTGGTTCCATTGAATATAGTACATTGCACAATTTTTTGCAATTGCCCTACTCCTATGTTCCTTGCACATGTCTGTTGTTGTAGTCGCCCATTATCTGCGGCATTATTTCATGTTTTCAACCACCGTTTTGGTCGGAAATCGCCCCCGAAAACGCTTCTGATATTTTTGCATCCCTAGGTATTTCGGAAGGCTCCCTCCCTACTTCGGCCGGGGTTTCGGTCGGAAAAACGCTTCCGATATTTTCTCATCCCTAGGCATTCCCGGAGCGATTGCCTCGCATGTCGGCTGGAAAATTTGTAGGTCGATCGTGAGCAACGCTGGGAATCATGCCAAGATTTTCGGTCCAAAATAAAAATTCTACGCTTTGCGTTTGAGCGACATGTGAGGATTCATCGCATTGCCTGTAGCTTAGGCTAGAGGTGATGCGATGAATCCGTGGGGGGTGTAGAACCTCTTAGGATTCATCGCATGGGTTGTACACTAGTCTATAGTGGATGCGATGAATCCCCGGGGGCTCTAGACCCTCCTAGGATTCATCGCGTGGGACGTACACTAGTCGAGAGGGAATGGATGAATCCTAGGGAGGTGTAGACCCTCCAAGGATTCATCGCATTGCCTGTACAGTAGGCCAGAGGTGATGCGATTAATCCCTGGGGGGTGTAGACCCTCCTAGGATTCATCGCATGGGTTGTACACTAGTCTATAGTGGATGGGATGAATCCTACCGGGGTGTAGACCCTCCAGGGATTCATCGTGCGGGCTGTAGACTAGTCTAGAGGGGATGCCATGAATCCTCGGGAGGTGTAGACACTCCAAGGATTAATCGCGTGGGTTGTACACCAGTCTAGAGGGGATGCGATGAATCCGTGGCAGGTGTAGAACTTCCAAGAATTCATCGCATGGGCTATACACTAGTCTGGAGGGGACGCAATGAATCCTAGGGAGGTGTAAACCCTCCAAGGAGTCATCGCCTGCTTGTACACTAGGCTAGAGGGGATGCGATGAATCCCTGGGGGATGTAGACCCTCCTGGGATTCATCGCATGGGCTGTACACCAGTCTACAGTGGATGCAATGAATCCTACGGGGCTGTAGACCCTCCAGGGGTTCATCGCATGGGCTGTACACCAGTCTAGAGGGGATTCGATGAATTCTCGGAGGGTCTAGATCCCCCAAGGATTCATTGCGTGGGTTGTACACCAATCTAGAGGGGATGCGATGAATCCCTCGAAGGTGTAGAACCACCAAGGATTCATCGCATGGGCCCTACACTAGTCTAGAGGGGATGCGATCAATCCACGGGGGTCTAAGAACTCCAAGCATTCATCGCATGGGCTGTACACTAGCCTAGAGGGGATGCGATGAATCCTAGGGGATGTAGACCCTCCTAGGATTCATCGCATCCCCTCTAGACTAGTGTACAGCCCAGGCGATGAATGCTTGGAGTTTCTACACCCCCGTGGATTGATCGCATCCCCTCTAGAATATTGTAGGGCCCATGCGATGAATCCTTGGAAGTTCTACACCTTCCAGGGATTCATCGCATCCCCTCTAGATTGGTGTACAACCCACGCAATGAATCCTTGGAGGATCTAGACCCCCCGAGAATTAGGATTCATCGCATGGGCTTTACAGTAGTCTAGCATGGATTCGATGCATCCTAGGGGGGTGTAGCCGCTCCTAGAATTCATCGTGTTGGCTGTACACTAGTCTAGAGGGGATGCGATGCATCCTAGGGGGGTGTAGACCCTCCTAGGATTCATTGCATGGGTTCTCCACTAGTCTAGAGGGGATGTGATGAATCCTTAGGGGATGTAGGCCCTCCAAGGATTCGTCGCATGGGCTGTACACTAGTCTAGAGTGGATGTGATGAATCTTAGGGGGTTGTAGACCCTCCTAGGAATCATTGTATGGGCTGTGCACTGTTCTACAGTGGATGCGATGAATCCTAGGGGGGTTTAGACCCTCCAAGGAGTCATCGCAAGGCTTCTACACTAGTCTAGAGGGCATGTGATGAATCCTAGCGGGGTGTAGACGCTCTTAGGATTCCTCGCATGGGCTGTACACTAGTCTACAGTGGGTGCGATGAATGTCCGGGGGCCGTCGACCCTCCTAGGATTCATAACATGGGTTGTACACTAGTCTAGAGTGGCTGCGATGAATCCTACCGGGATGTAGACCCTCCTAGGATTCATCGCATGGGCTGTACACTAGTCTGTAGGGGATGCGATGAGTCATAGGGAGGTGTAGACCCTGCAAGGATTCATCGCATGGGCTGTACACTAGTCTAGAGGGGATGTGATGAATCCTTTGGGAATGTAATCCCTCCAAAGATTCATCGCATGGGCTGTACACTAGTCTAGAGGGGATGGAGGGTGTAGACCCTCCTAGCATTCATCGCATGGGTTGTACACTAGTCTAGACCGGATGCGATGAATGTTAAGGGGGTGTACACCCTCATAAGGTTCATTGCATGCACTGTACAGTAGTCCACAGGGGATGCGATGTATCCGTGGGGGGTCTAGACCCTCGTAGTATTCATCGCATTGGTTGTACACTAGTCTAGCGTGGATGCGATGAATCTTAGGGGGGTGTAGACCCTGCAAGGATTCATCGCGGGCTGTACACTAGTCTAGATGGGATGTGATGAACCCTAGGCGGGTTTCAACCCTCTAAGGATTTATTACATGGGCTGTAAACCCCCCCCCAAAAAAATAAGAACTGGCCCCAAACTAAGAACCGCCCCAAAAATAAGAACCACCTGGGGCTTTCCACCAAGCGGGCCAAAAATAAGAACCACCTTGGACACAAGCAAGACAAAAGCGGGGAACATTGAAGAGTTTTTTGTGCATTAGTTACTTGCGGAAATAGGAAGTGATGGTAGCTTGGCGCCCCCAAAAATAAGAACCCCCCTGCTACCGCCACCAACTGGGTCAAAAATAAGAACCGGTTCCTATTTTTTTTGGGGGGGTTCACACTAGTCTAGAGGGGATGCGACAAATTCTAGGGGTGTAGACCCTCCTAGGATTCATCCCACGGGTTCTACACGAGTCTAGAGAGGATGCAATGAATCCTAGGGGGATGTAGATCCACTTAGGATTCATCGCATGGGCTCTACACTAGTCTAGAGGGCATATGATGCCTCCTAGGGGGATGTAGACCCTCCTAGGATTCATCGCGTGGGCTGTACACTAGTGTGCAGGGGATGTGATGAATTCTAGGGGGGTGTAGATCCACCTAGGATTCATTGCATGGGCTCTACACTAGTCTGAAGGGGATGCAATGAATGTTTTGGGGGATCTTCGTGCGGGCTGCGCACTAGCCTAGAATGGATAGGATGAATCTTTGGGGGGTGTAGACTGTCCAAGGATTCATCGCATGGGTTCTACACTAATCTAGAGGGCATGCGATGAATCCTATGGGGCTGTAGACCCTCCTACCACTCCTCGCATGGGCTGTACACTAGTCTAGAGGGGATGCGATGAATCCCTGGGGCCTGAAGACCCTCCTAGGATTCATCGCGTTGGCTGTACACTACTCTACAAGGCATGCGATGAATCTCAGGGGGGTGTAGACCCTCCTAGGATTCATCGCATTGGCTCTGCACTAGTCTAGAGGGGATGCGATCAATCCTAGGGGGATGTAGACCCTACTAGGATTCATTGCATGGGTTCTACACTAGGCTAGAGTGGTTGCGATTAATCCTAGGGGGGTGTAGACCCTTCTAGGTTACTTCGCATGGGCCTAGGGGCCTAGGGGCACCTATGCGAACCTATGGGAACCTATGCGGGCCAAGGGGCACGTATGGGGGCCTATGGGAACGTAGGGGCACCGATGGGGACCTATGGGGGCGTATGGGGACCTATGGGGGCCTATGGGGACCTGTGGAAGCCTCTGGGACCTATGGGGAGCTGTGGGGGCCAATGGGGGCCTATGTGGGCCTATGGGGACCTATGCGGGCCTAGGGGCACCTATGTGGACCTATTGGGACCTATGGGAACCTAGGGGCACGTGTGGGGTCCTATCTGGGCGTATGGGGGCCAATGGGGGCCTATGGGGACTGATGGGAACCTATGAGGGCCAATGGGGGCCTATGGGGGCCCTTGGGGCCCTATGGCGGCCCATGGGGACCTTTGGGGATCCATGGGGACCTATGGGGGCCTATGGGGAGCTATGCGGGCCAATGGGGGAATATGGGGGTGTACGGGGACCTATGGTGACCTAATAGGACCTATGGGGACCTACGAGGACCTGTGGGGACCTATGGGGACGTACGAGGACCTATGAGGACCTATGGGGACCTGTGGGGACTATAGGGGCGTATGGGGGCATATGAGGGCCTATGGGGACCTATCGGGGCCTATGGGGGGCGATGGGGACGTATCATTGCCTCAGGGGGCCTATGGGGAATCTTGAGGACGTGTAGAGACCTATGGGGGCCTTCGGTGGCCTATGGGTACTTATTGGGGCCTCTGGGGGCCTATGGGGTCTATGGGGACCTTTGTGGACCTATAGGGACCTATGGGGGCGTACGAGGGCCTATGGGGACCTATGGGGACCTGTGGGGATTATGGGGGTTCATGGGGGCCTATGGGGACCTATCGGGGCCTAGGGGCACCTATGGGGACCTATGGGGGCCGATGGGGGGTGATAGGGACGTATGAGGGCCTCGGGGGGCCTATGGGCCCCTATGGGGACTTTTGGGGACCCGTGGGCACCTATGGGGGCCTTCGGTGATCTACGGGTACCTATTGGGGCTTATGGGGGCCTATGGGGTCTATGGGGACCTTTGTGGACCTATAGGGACCTATGGTGACCTATGGGGACCTATAGGGGGCTATGGGGACTTCTGGGGACCCATGGGGGCCTTTGGCGGCCCATGGGGGCCTAGGGGCACCTACCGTGACATATGGGGAACTACAAGAGGCCTATGGGGGCATATGGGGACTTATGGGGATCTTTGGGGACCCGCCGACACCAATGGGGACCTTTGGGGGCCCGTGGGGAAATGTGGGGTCCTGTGGGTGCGTTTGGGGACCTATGGGGGAATATGGGGGTGTATGGGGACCTTTGGGGACCTATGGGGGACCTTTGGGGACGTATGGGGGAGTATGGGGGCCGATGGGGACCTGTCGGGACCCACGGGGGCCTATGGGACCTTTGGGGACCTATGGATGCCTATGGAGACCTATGGGGGCCTATAGGGGCCTATGGGGGCCTATGCGGACCTTTGGGGACATATGGATGCCTATGGGGACCCATGCGGACCCATGGGGGCCTACGGGGGCCTATGGGGACCTATACGGGCCTATGGGGGTCTAGGGGCACCCATGGGGACGGATGGGGACCTACAGGGGCAAATGGGGACCTATTGACACCCGTGGGGACCTATGGGGCCCTGTGGGGACCCAACAATGAATTAAGTACTGGCCCGGCCACTGGCCAAATGGCAAATAAACGCGTTCATGCGTTTATTTTTCAAAAAATGCCCTTTTTTGGGGATAACCGTTGTTTATTGACGTTTATTGGTGTTTATTGACATTTCTACATTCGTTGCTAATAGTGTTTGTCCCCCTTCTAACGCATCTTTACATCATTTGTGCGTTTCTGCATCTTTGAGGGTATCAAACGTGGAATCTGTTGCAGGTGAAGGGAGGTGATTAGCACTGTGTGTCACCCGGCGTGGTGCATCATAGTGGGAACATCTGAGATGTGGGTGATGGCATATATGCACACATAGACACGCCATGTACACTCATTCATGTCATGCACTTTTTTTGACAAAAAACACAAAAAAGTCAAAAATAAACGTTGAAATAAAGAATCTACTGGCCATTGCCCAAAAACCTCATGGCCAGTGTTTAATTCATCCTTGTGGGAACCTATGGGGGCCTATGGGGGCCTAGGGGCACCTATGGGGACCTATGGGGCTTATGGGGGCCTAAGGGCATCTATGGGGACCTATGGTGTCCTAGGGGCACCTATGCGGGCCAATGGGGGCCTATGGGGAAAGATGGGGACCTATACGGGCCTATGGGGACCTGTGGGGACTACGGGGGCCTATCGGAGCCTAGGAAGACCTATGGGGAGCGATCGGGGCCAATGGGGGCCTATGGGGACCTATGGGGCCACATGCGGACCTTTGGGGACCTGTGGCGACCCATGGGACCTATGGGAGCCTATGGGCGCCTATGGGGTGTATGGGGACCTTTGGGGACCTATGGTGACCTATGGGGACCTATGGGGACCTATTCGAACCTGTGGGGACCTATGGTGACCTATGGGGACCTGTGGGGACCTATGAGGACCTATGGGGGGCCTATGCGGGCAACTGGGGACCTATTGGACCCTATGGGGATCTACGAAGGCCTATGGCGGCCTATGGGGACCTATGGGCACCTATGGGGGCCTATGGGGAGCGATCGGGACGTATGAGGGCCAATGGGGGCCTATGGGGACATATGGGGGCCTATGGGGTCTATCGGGGCCTATGCGGACCTTTGGGGACCTTAGGTGACCTATGGCGGCCTATGGCGACCTATGACGGCCTATGGAGGCCTATGGGGACCTACGGGGGCCTTTGGGGACCTACGGGGGGCTATGGGGCCCTTTGGGGACCTATGGAGCCCCATGGGGACCTTTCGGGACCCATGGAGACCCATGGGGGCCTCCGGGGGCCTATGGGGACCTATGCGGGCCTATGGGGGTATAGGGGCACCCATGGGCACGGGTGGGGACCTATGCGGGCATATGGGGACCTATTGGCACCCCTTCGGGGACCTACGGCGGCATGTGGCGACCTATGTGGGCCTATGGGGGCTGAGGGGCACTTATGGGGACCTTCGGAGACCTATGGGGGCCTAGGGGCATCTATGGGGACATATCGGGACCTAGGGGCACCTATGCGGGCCAATGGGGGCCTATGGGGAATGATAGGGACCTATACGGGCCTATGGGGACCTTTGGTGACCCATGGGGACTTTTGGGGGCCTATGGGCACCTTTGGGGGCCTTTGGGGACCTATGGGGGCATATGGGGGTGTATGGGGACTTTGTGAGACCCATGGGGACCCATGTGGACCTATGGAGACCTATGGGGGCGTTTGGGGAACTTTGGTGACCTATGGATGCCTATGGGGACGCATGGGGGCCTACAGTGGCCTATGGGGACCTATGCGGGCCAATGAGGGTCCAGGGGCACCCATGGCGATGGATGATGACCTGTGGGGGCGTGTGGGGACCTATGTGCGCCTATGGGGGCTTAGGGGCACCTATGGGGACCAATGGGGGCCTATGGGGCATCTATGGGGGATATGGGGACCTAGGGGCACCTATGCGGGGCCAATGGGGGTCTATGAGGAATTATGGGGATATATACGGGCGAATGGGGACGTATGGGGACCTATGAGGGCCAATGGGGGCCTATGGGTACCTAGGGCCAATGGGGGCCTATGGGTACCCATGGGGACCTATGGGGGCCTATGGGGACCTATGCGGGCCTATGGGGGTCTAGGGGCACCCATGGCGACGGATGGTGACCTATGGGGGCGTGTGGGGACCTATGTGCGCCTATGGGGGCTCAGGGGCACCTACGGGGACCAATGGGGGCCTAGGGGCATCTATGGGGGATATGGGGACCTAGGGGCACCTATGCGGGCCAATGGGAGTCTATGAGGAATGATGGGGACATATACGGGCGAGTGGGACCCATGGGGACCTATGAGGGCCAATGGGGGCCTATGGGTACCCATGGGGACCTATGGGGGCCTATGGGGACCTATGCGGGCCTATGGGGGTCTAGGGGCACCCATGGCGACGGATGGTGACCTATGGGGGCGTGTGGGGACCTATGTGGGCCTATGGCGGCTCAGGGGCACCTACGGGGACCAATGGGGGCCTAGGGGCATCTATGCTGGATATGGGGACCTAGGGGCACCTATGCGGGCCAATAGGGTTCTATGAGGAATGCTGTGGACATATACGGGCGAATGGGGACCTATGGGACCTACGAGGGCCACTGGGGCCTATGGGTAGCCATGGGGGGCTATGGGGGCCTATGGGGGCCTATGGGGACCTATGAGGGCCTATGCGGACCTTTGGGGACCTATGCGGGCCTTTGCCGGCCTATGGGTACCTGTGGGGGCTTATGGGGGCCTATGCGGTCTATGGGGACCTTTGGGGACCTATTGGGGCCTATGGTGACCTATGGGGACCTATGGGGACCTATAGGAACCTTTGGGGACCCGATGAGACCTATGGGGGCCATCGGCGGCCTATGGGGACCTAGGGGGGCTTTTGGGGACATACGGGGGACCATGGGGGCCTATGGGGCCCTTTGGGGACCTACGTGGACCAGTGGGGACCTACTAGGGCCTTTGGTGGCATATGGGGACCTTTGGGGACCAATGGGGGCCTATGGGGGCCCATTGGCACCTTTGGTGACCTATGGGGACCTCTGGGGTCCTAAAAGCACCTATGGGGACCTATGGGGGCATATGGCTGCCCAAGGGGACCTATGGGGGTCCATGGGGCCTATGGGGACCTATGCGGGCCTGTAGGGGCCCAAGGGCACCCATGGGGACCCATTGGGGACCTTTGGATGACGTATGGGGGCATATGGGGACCTATGGGGGCCTATGGGTGCCTTTGGGGACCTACGGGGGACTATGGTGATTTTTGGCGGCCTATGGGGACCTATGGGGACCTGTCGAGAACTACGGGGGCCTTTGGGGGCCCATGGGGGCCTATTGGCACCTTGGGGAACTATGGGGGCCTATGGGGACCGATGGGGGGCGTATGCGGACATGTGGGGACCTATTGGAACCTTTGGGGACCTGCAGTGGCCTATGGGGACCTATGGGGGCCTAGGGGCACCTCTGGGGACCTATGGGGGCCTTTGAGCACCTATGGGGACCTTTGGGGACCCATGGGACCCTACGGGGGCGTATTGGTACTTTTTGGGACCTATGGGGGCCTATGGTGATCTATGGGGACCTATGGGGGGCCTATGCGGGCATGTGGGCACCTATTGCAACCTATCGCAACCCATGGGGGCCTATGGGCACCTATGAGGGACTACGGGGGCCGAAGGGGACTTTTCGGGACCCATGGGGACCCATGGGGACTTATGGGGGCGTTTGGGGAACTTTGGGGACCCCTAGATTTCTATGGGGACGCATGGGGGCCTGCAGGGGCCTATGGGGACCTATGCGGGCCTATGGGGGTCTAGGGGCACCCATGGCGACGGATGGTGACCTATGGGGGCGTGTGGGGACCTATGTGCGCCTATGGGGGCTCAGGGGCACCTACGGGGACCAATAGGGGCATCTATGGGGGATATGGGGACCTAGGGGCACCTATGCGGGCCAATGGGGGTCTATGAGGAATGATGGGGACATATACGGGCGAATGGGGACCTATGGGGAGCTATGAGGGCCAATGGGGGCCTATGGGTACCCAAGGGGGCCTATGGGGACCTATGCGGGCCTATGGGGGTCTAGGGGCACCCATGGCGACGGATGGTGACCTATGGGGGCGTGTGGGGACCTACGTGTGTCTATGGGGGCTTAGGGGTACCTATGGGGACCAATGGGGGCCTAGGGGCATCTATGGGGGATATGGGGACCTAGGGGCACCTATGCAGGCCAATGGGGGTGTATGAGGAATGATGGGGACATTTACGGGCGAATGGGGACCTAAGGGGAGCTATGAGGGCCAATGGGGCCTATGGGTACCCCTTGGGGCCTATGGGGACCTACGGGGACCTATGGGGGCCTATGAGGGCCTATGCGGACCTGTGGGGACCTATGCGGGCCTTTGCCGGCCTATGGGTACGTGTGGGGACTTATGGGGGCTTATGCAGTCTATGGGGACCTTTGGGGACCTATTGGGACCTATGGTGACCTATGGGGAGCTATGACCTTTGGGGACCCGTGGGGACCTATGGGGGCAATTGGCGGCCTATGGGGACCTATGGGGGCCTTTGGGGACATACGGGGGACCATGGGGGCCTATGGGGCCCTTTGGGGACCTACGTGGACCTGTGGGGACCTACTGGGGCCTTTGGGGGCCTATGGGGACCTTTGGGGGCCAATGGGGGCCCTTTGGCACCTTTAGTGACCTATGGGGACCTCTGGGGTCCTAAGGGCACCTATGGGGACCTATGGGGGGCCTATGGGGGCATATGGATGCCTATGGGGGCCCATGGGGACCTATGGGGGTCTATGGTGCCTATGGGGAGCTATGCTCGCCTGTAGGGGCCCAAGGGCACCCATGGGGACCCATTGGGGACCTTTGGATGACGTATGGGGGCGTATGGGGACGTATGGGGGCGTATGGGGGCCTATGGCAACCTATGGGGGCCTTTGGGGACCTACGGGGGACTATGGTGACCTTTGGCGGCCTATGGGGACCTATGGGGACCTGTCGAGAACTACCGGGGCCTTTGGGGGCCCATGGGGACATTTGGGGACCTATGGGGGCCTATTGGCACCTTGGGGGACCTATGGGGGCCTATGGGGATCTATGGGGACCTATGGGGGGCCTATGCGGACATGTGGGGACCTATTGGACCCTATGGGAACCTATGTGGGCCTATGGGGACCTATGGGGGCCTAGGGGCACTTATGGGGACCTATGGGGACCTTTGTCGACCCATGGGGACCTATGGGGGCGTATTGGCACCTTTGGGGACCTATGGGGGCCTATGGTGACCTATGGGGACCTATGCGGGCATGTGGGGACCTATGCGGGCCTAGGCGCACCTATGGGGACCTATGGGGACCCATTGGGGACCTATGGGGGGCCTATGGGGGCATATGGGGACCTATTGGCACCTATGGGGGGCCTATGGGGGCACATGGGGACGTATTGGCACCTATGGTGGGCCTATGGGGGCATATGGGGACCTATTGGCACCTACGGGGGGCCTCTAGGGGCATATGGGGACGTATTGGCACCTAGGGGGGGCCTATGGGGGCATATGGGGACCTATTGGCCCCTATGGGGGGCCTATGGGGGCACATGGGGACGTATTGGTACCTATGGGGGGCCTATGGGGGCATATGGGGACCTATTGGCACCTACGGGGGGCCTTTGGGGGCATATGGGGACGTATTGGCACCTAGGGGGTGCCTATGGGGGCATATGGGGACCTATTGGCACCCTACGTCCCCATATGCCCCCATAGGCCCCCCATAGGTGCCAATAGGTCCCTATATGCCCCCATAGGCCTTCACAGGTCCCCATAGGTGCCCCTAGGTCTCATAGGTCCCCATAGACATCATATGCCCCCATAGGTCCCCATAGGTGCCAATAGGTCCCCATACGCCCCCATAGGCCCCCATAGGTCCCCATAGCTGCCCCTAGGTCCCCATAGGTCCCCAGAGGCATCCATATGCCCCCATAGGTCCCCATAGGTGCCAATAGGTCCCTATATGCCCCCATAGGACCCCCATAGAGCCCCAATGGGTCCCCACCGGTCCCCAGTGGGTCCCCATAGGCCCCCATAGGTGCCGATAGGTCCGCATGTGCCCCCATAGGCCCCCCATAGGTGCCAATACGTCCCCATATGCCCCCATAGGACCCTGATAGGTGCCAATAGGTCCCCATATGCCCCCATAAGCCCCCATAGGTCCCCATAGATGCCCCTAGGCCCCCATTGGTCCCCATAGGTGCCCCTGAGCCCCCATAGGCACACATAGGTCCCCATGGGCCCCCATAGGCATCCATATGCCCCCATAGGCCCCCCAAAGGTTCCCATGGGTCCCCATAGGTCCCCACACATCCCCAAAGGTGGCAATAGGCCATAGACCCCCATAGGTCCCCATAGGGCCCCATAGGTCCCCAAAGGTCCCCAGAGGCCTCCAAAGACCCCCATAGGTCCCCATAAGCCTCCATAGGTGTCCAAAGGCCCCCAAACGCCCCCATAGGTCCCCATAGGCCCCCATAGGCCACTAAAAGCCCCCATTGTTCCCCATAAGTCCCAAAGGTCCCTGTAGGCCCCCATACGTCCCCATAGGTCCTCGTAGGTCCCCATACGTCCCTAGAGGTCCCCATAGGTTCCCCATCTTCGCCATAGCTCCCCATAGGTCCCCAAAGGTCCCCATTCACCCCCATATTCCCCCATAGGTCCCCAAAGGCCCCCACAGGTCCCCATACGCCCCTATATGCCCTCATAGGTCCCCGTAGGTGCCAATAGGTACCCATACGCCCCCGTAGGCCCCCGTGGGTCGCCATAGGTGCCCCTAGGTCACCAGAGGCATCCATATGCCCCCATAGGTCCCCATAGGTGCCAATGGGTCCCCATATGCCCCCATAGAACCCCCATAGGTCCCCAATGGGTCCCAATAGGCCCCCATAGGTCCCCATAGGTGTCCCTATGTCCCCATAGGCATCCATGGGTCCCCATAGGTGCCAATAGGTCCGCATATGCCCCCATAGGCCCCCCATAGGTGCCAATACGTCCCCATATGCCCCCATAGGCCCACGATAGGTGCCAATAGTTCCCCATTAGCCCCTATAGGCCCCCCATAGGTGCCAATAGGTCCCCATTAGCCCCCATAAGCCCCCATAGGTCCCCATAGATGCCCCGAGGTCATAGGTCATATGGTCCTAGGGCATATGCAGACCTATTGGCACCTATGGGGACCTATGGGGGCCCATGGATGCCTATGGGGACCCAGGGGCACCTTTGGGGACCTATGGGGGCCTATGGGGACCCATTGCGGACGTGTGGGGACCCATTGGGGACCTGTGGGGGTTCTATGGCGGCATATGGGGACCCATTGGCACCTATGGGGACCTATGGGGGCATATGGATGCCTTTGGGGACCTAGGGGCACCTCTGGGGATCCCGGGAGGCCTACGGGGGCGTATGGGTACCTGTTGGCACCTATGGGGACCTATGAGGGCATATGGGGGCGTATGGGGACCTGTGAGGGCCTTTGGGAACCTATGGGGGAATATGGGGGTGAATGGGGACCTTTGGGGACCTATGGGGACCTTTGGCGAATATGGGGGACCTATGGGGACCTTTGGGGGCGTTTCGGGGCCTTTGGGCACCTATGCAGGCTTATGGGGACCTATGGCGGCGTTTGGCGGCCTTTGGGCACCTATGGAGGCTTATGGGGACCTATGGGGGTCTTTGGAGGCCTCTGGGGACCTTTGGGGACCTATGGGGCCCTATGGGGACCTATCGGGGTCTATGGCCTATTGCCACCTTTGGGGATTTGTGGGGACCTATGGGGTCCTATGGGAACCTTTGGGGGGCCTATGGGGGCATATGGATGCCTATGGGGGCCCATGGGGACCTATGTGTGCCTATGGGGGCTCAGGGGCACCTATGGGGACCAATGGGGGCCCAAGGGCATCCATGGCGGATATGGGGACCTAGGGGCACCTACGCGGGCCAATGGGGTTCTATGAGGAATGATGGGGACATATACGGGCGAACGGGGACCTATGGGGACCTATGAGGGCCAATGGGGCCTACGGGTACCCCTGGGGGCCTATGGGGGCCTATGGGGACCTACGGGGACCTATGGGGGCCTATGAGGGCCTATGCGGACCTGTGGGGACCTATGCGGGCCTTTGCCGGCCTATGGGTACGTGTGGGGGCTTATGAGGGCCTATGCAGTCTATGGGGACCTTTGGGGACCTATTGGGACCTATGGTGACCTATGGGGACCTATGACCTTTGGGGACCCGTGGGGACCCATGGGGGCAATTGGCGGCCTATGGGGACCTATGGGGGCCTTTGGGGACATACGGGGGACCATGGGGGCCTATGGGGACCTACGTGGACCTGTGGGGACCTACTAGGGCCTTTGGGGGCCTATGGGGACCTTTGGGGGCCAATGGGGGCCTATGGGGGCCCATTAGCACCTTTAGTGACCTATGGGGACCTCTGGGGTCCTAAGCGCACCTATGGGGACCTATGGGGGGCCTATGGGGGCATATGGATGCCTATGGGGGCCCATGGGGACCTATGGGGGTCTATGGGGCCTATGGGGAGCTATGCTCGCCTGTAGGGGCCCAAGGGCACCCATGGGGACCCATTGGGGACCTTTGGATGACGTATGGGGGCGTATGGGGACGTATGGGGGCGTATGGGGGCCTATGGCAACCTATGGGGGCCTTTGGGGACCTACGGGGGACTATGGTGACCTTTGGCGGCCTATGGGGACCTATGGGGACCTGTCGAGAACTACCGGGGCCTTTGGGGGCCCATGGGGACATTTGGGGACCTATGGGGGCCTATTGGCACCTTGGGGGACCTATGGGGGCCTATGGGGATCTATGGGGACCTATGGGGGGCCTATGCGGACATGTGGGGACCTATTGGACCCTATGGGGACCTATGGGGGCCTAGGGGCACCTATGGGGACCTATGGGGGCCTTTGAGCACCTATGGGGACCTTTGGCGACCCATGGGGACCTATGGGGGCGTATTGGCACCTTTGGCGACCTATGGGGGCCTATGGTGACCTATGGGGACCTATGGGGGGCTTATGCGCGCATGTGGGGACCTATTGCAACCTTTGGGGACCTATGGGGGCCTATAGGGACCTATGCGGGCCTAGGCGCACCTATGGGGACCTATGGGGACCCATTGGGGACCTATGGGGGGCCTATGGGGGCATATGGGGACCTATTGGCACCTATGGGGGGCCTATGGGGGCACATGGGGACGTATTGGCACCTATGGGGGGCCTATGGGGGCATATGGGGACCTATTGGCACCTACGGGGGGCCTCTAGGGGCATATGGGGACGTATTGGCGCCTAGGGGGGGCCTATGGGGGCATATGGGGACCTATTGGCACCTATGGGGACCCATGGGGACCTATGGGGGCCTATGGATGCCTATGGGGACCTAGGGGCACCTATGGGGACCTATGGGGGCCTACGGGGACCCATTGGGGACCTTTGGCGACCCATTGGGGACCTATGGGGTTCCTATGGGGGCATATGGGGACCCATTGGCACCTATGGGGACCTATGAGGACATATGGATGCCTATGGGGACGTATGGGGACCTAGGGGCACCCATGGGGACCTATGGGGCCCTATGGGGGCGTATGGGGACCCATTGGCACCTATGGGGAACTATGAGGGCATATGATGCCTATGGGGACCTATGAGACCTAGGGTCACCTATGGGGACCTAGACCGACAATTTTTTGGACTCCAAAATTAGGTGAAAACAATGAAAATGTAAAAAAAAAAAGGTATGGGCCCCCGAGTTCGGATAGGGGGGTCCAGGTTAGACACCTCAACCCCCCCCCCCCCCCCCCCAGCAAGGGTATCCCCCTCTTTTTTTTGCTCTAGCCGCTCTAGCGGGTTCTAGGTTAGAACGAGATTGGGTCTTCTAGCGTGTACCAAGGGGCTACAGCGCCATCGCCGCCTTTTGTCCAATCAAACGCGACTATTACGTGCTGCATGCGATTCAGTTTTTTTTACAGCACCATATTTTTTCTTTGAAGTACTGCGATATTTTAAGTACCCTTCGAGAATATATCTATAAACCTTTGGTTTTTCTCCGGGGCTGTGTAAAGAAGAAGAAGAAGACAACGCTAGCAACCACGCACGGTGAAAAACTTCATCATTAGAACTCCAAAAGGCTATACACAACGGAGAACAGTGCACTGTGCGCACCAGGCATGGTCCTCGGGAAAAATTACTTTCACACCACGGGGCACCTGTCTGTCTTGTGTCTACAAGCCCATGCCCTTTCTGTTTCTCACCTCCCATCCACACCCTGCATAGGGCCCAGACATGACCTTGGAAGTGCACAGAGGTCTTCCCACCCTCATACTCTGCACTATGCATCAGGTCAACAGTGGTGCACAAAGCCTTTCTCATACGACATGTAGCTGGTCTGTAGGGCAGATTCCACGCTACTCAGTGTCTCTCACTGAGCACGCAGGGCAATGCAAGCACATTCAAAAACACCAAAAGGTTACCCAGGTCCAAGGTGCCGGCTGGACCACTCCCTCCCTATCGACAAGCTCATAAGGGGCTCAAACCAGCCCTACGGTGCGCCACACATGCATACTGGTCACAACAGGTCAGGCATCCCTGCCAGCGCCCACGGCCTGGGCTTGCCCACGCGCTCCTACACTCTGCCCCCGCCACATGCAGCTCTTAGCTCGCCCAGGGCTGTCCGTCGTTCGCGACAATGGTGGGGTTCTCATCCAATCGGCGCCGTACAGCCGCCCACACCGTCGCAACACAACAGATAGGGCAGTCACTCGCCGTACGGCCATGCCCCACACCACCCAACCCATCATGCAGTGCTCTGGTCATGACACTCGCTCATCGACGCTGAAGCCGGCTCTCTGGACTTAGCCCTGCAGTCCTTATACCAGCCCTCGACAACTGCTTCAGGAAATCTGGAGCAGAGAGCATGCCTGGTACAAAATCTGTCCACCTAGGGTTTCCACTAGCGATGCGCATGCCCCAGCACCCCAAACCTGCATAGAAAGGAGCGGACATTAGCATATACATGGCGCCACTGTAGCGCAAACCAAAGAAACTTCTGTAGAATATACGGAGCCTGCGCTTGCATCGTAGGCCCTGCGTTCGGCGCTGAGGCAGGTAGCCATCGGGACCACTCCGGCTCGTCCTCAGAAAAACTCTGCAGGTCGAGAACCACCCCTTTACGAACTAGGCGGAGCTCACGTGTGTCAGGGATTGCAGACTCACACCACTTAACCGTGCCCCATGCACTTCTCACTTAAGTGGGACACCATACATAGCACACAGAAGCTGAAAAATAGTGGGGTGCACCACCGCAGCCAGAGCATCAGACACATTAATCAGAAAAATATAGACGTTGTCCCGAAACCTCGCCAGGAACACCATAGCTAGGAGATGTAGCCTCCTCTTGTGGCAGCCGCACACCCAGCTCACCGAGGACAAACTCCAAAGGGGCAAACTGAAACAAAAAGTCAAGCACCCGGCCTTATCCCTTCTCGGGGTACGCTGAACAATGTGGTGGACCCTGCCAGGGGACAACGCCCAGAAGAGGGATATCTACACACGCCACCGTAACCCAGGCAAGAGGCCGGTCAGCAGGGGCCCATCAGCCCGTGAGGCCACTGGACCGTACCCGATGAGTGTCATCCCAAAACCTGTCCCTCGACGCCCACACATCCCCAAACAGCTGGTGCGTGGAGCCCGAGCGAAAACATACTAAAGGGTCCGCTCCAGGCACGACCACCGTGACTGGCTCACTCAGGTTCAGACCATCTACCCTCTTCCGCCGGTCCACCTGTCTATCTCTCCTCACGCTGGACTCGACAGAGAAGGTCAGGTGCTCCGAGTACATAGCCCAAAATTCGGCGATATGCGCGGCCAGCTGACCCCCTATGGGCACCCCTTGCTTCCCTTGAGAAAGGAGGACAGGCCCACACACCATCAGCGTATTTTGAAACAGGTCCCAGCTGACAAAGTACAGTAGCTCTTCCTCTGTCAGGATCCGAAACTCCTCTGAGGTGGAACTGCCAATCCTGTCTAACGACTTATCACCCCCTTTATGAAGGGCAAAGACCATGTTCTTCTCCCTACGGGAGTCCTTAGCCACACACAGAGCATGTGAAATTGCTGACATGCACACCTCTTTATCCAATTCCTAGAATATATCATCCACATCCGCCTCCAAGGGACACACATTGGACTTCAAGCTCTGAGCCCTGGACACTGCACACACCGGATCCCGGCTCCAACCATAACCGGCAAGGCCAGAGACGAAAGTGTAGTGTACGTATCATGTAGAAGCACCCTCAGCGCCCTACCCACCGGTTTCGCCAAACTCTGAGCCACAACATTATTGAATGCAAACACGTCACACCATTTAATCACAGGGGGTATAGCCATCTCTTTAGATCTCCATTTGAGCAACGCAAAGGCCGCTGGGGGTTGCAGACGTCTGGAGTTATTGACACCACACCTCCGTTGTGCTTTGTCGTGTCCTTTCCTGACACTTCTTGGTCTCGGCTGTCACATCCCCTGCCCTTGATACACGCTAGAAGCCCCAATCTCGTTCTAGCCTAGAACACTCTAGCCTAGATGTTCTAGCCTAGATTAGATCAATACTAGAACGATATAATGTCTACCCAAATGTGCCAATTTCTTCATTGTTGCGCTGTGCATGCTTGCTATTGTCCGTAGTGCATTGTTCCATGGTTCCTTCTTTCCCGCTTAGATATTACACATTTCTTTGCAATGAAACGCCCCGCCACTTCCACCCTTGCTCCCTCCTCAACCGGGAAGGATACTTCCCTCTTGTCTAAGGCACTACGGGAGTTGAGTGGGGCATCTAACCTCAAGGATGAGCGGGTGGGCCATTATTTGGCCACGTGGGCGCTATCATGCCCCCTAGCACGGCGGCAATTCAACAACGCCGTCCAATATGTGAACTCCGCCACTTCTACCCATACCACGGGTGAGGCATGCAAGGCCGCCGTTGAGGCATACGCCACCTCCCTTCTCCCCCCCACCGCCATGTGTGAACTAGTGCTCAACATGAGGGCCCCCAAGTCCTCGTGGAGGACCCTCTCGGAGCTCTACACGCTCCGTAAGTTGGAGTATCACCGCACCGTCCCCGGTGGCCCCTACTCCCGTCCAATTTGTACCGAGCGGGCTTTCCAAGCCCGTTGAAGGGAGTTGGTCGCTGCGGTGCAATTGGATGAGCCCGTTGCCACGGTGTTGCCCAAGGCCACCGGGATCTCATGGCCCTTCGCCTCATGGGTCACGTACATTCTCTCCCGGCCGGGCTTGGTGCAGTCAATCAACCGCAACTTCCCGTTGACCTTCATCGTCCGGGGAGATGCCTACCCCGTGGCCGGGGGCAATTGGACCCAACTCACCATCTCCTTGGCCAACTTCGACCGCTTGGCCCGCTCCCCCGCGGGCCTTTGGGTGTTGAGTGGTCAATTGCGATGACAAGGCCATGGACACCCTTGGGACGTTGTGGAAGAGCAATTGGGAGGTACTCCTCTCAATTAGTGCCTTTGGCTCGTTCTAGTTTTGATCTAGGCGGCCTCGAACACCACTCGCTAGACGCTATATTGGACTAGACTAGAACTAAATGAACCACCCCCATGTCTCGTGTTTAGGTGATTCAAGATATCATCGACACGGGGCTGGTCCAATGGGGGGCCTCCAAGGAGGAGGCAAACGTGATCCTCGGGGGATCAACCGTGGACGCGAAGGGTGATTGGGGTGTCTACCCGCCCCCAAGTGGGCCCCCTGCTCAATGAGGGGATATGGAATGCCCAAACGAAGACTTGGGAGGGTAGTGCTATCCGGCGGACCATGGAGGGTGATGAGGCCAACTACACGGCCTTCCTCCTTGGGACGCCTTCTTTGCAAGCCGCCGGCTGCAGTACGGAGCGCATTTTCAAATTGCCACGTGCGTGGGTCGTTTTGTGCATTTTGCACTTGACAATGGCCATGGGCCACTTGTTGGGGGAGTTTGTCGACCGGGAGGCTAGGTCAGTCACCCCTACGCTCGACAAAAGCTGCAAGTTCTCCTGTCGGAGAGGCGTGCAGGATGGAGCGTTTATGGGTTAGCTTCCCCGGACGGGGAAGAGACGGGTGTAGGGGGTGGACGAGGTGTCGGGTCTTCGGTGGTCGGCCATCCACAGGGAGGCCAATGCGCAAGCACAGTGCATGACATGGCTGTTTGCATACTTTGACGTGTCGTGGGTTGTGCATGGGGGGCCGCGGTCGCAAGTGCCATGCTCGGGCAGGGATGCCATGGATGTAAGGAGGGGCTAGGGCCACATGCACTTTTCCGTGAACGAGACTATTGAGCAACAAAATGGTATCGCACCACTTGATGGACGAGCCGCTGTGCCAGGTATATTGCCTTGTTGTGCTTTCTAGCGCTGATCTAGGGAATTGTTCTAGTCTTGATCTAGGCAGCACGATCGGTCGCTAGACTGTCGCTAGAACGCCGCTAGAACGGTTGCCTAGAACGTCGCTAGGACGCTCCTTTGTTTCCTATAACATGCGGCGACGCGGGCGCTGATTGCGCAAGTGGTGGCGGCGTAGGAGCACGCACGGCAAGCGCAGCCCGAGGAGCTCGAGCCGAAGGCCGAGCAGGCCCCGAAGGGCAAGGAACCCCCCCTCTCCAAGCCCAAGGCCAAGCCCCAGCCCCAACCCCAAGCCCCAGCTCCACCATTGCCACCCCCTCCCCCGTTGGCGGCGGCCCCCGCGGAGCATCGGGAGGTGGAGGAGCTGCGGGGGGAGCTCAAAGGGCTCTCGGCTTCCCTCGTAGCCTCCAAGGGGGCCAAGGCCAAGGCTGAGGCCAATGTCTCCCCATGGGACACCAAATTGGCCGACCTCCAGGCGGGGGGGGATGCGGATAGGATCCGCTTGGCAGAGGACACCCTCCGCAAGGCGAAGGCGACTGTGGCGGAGAAGGAGGAGGCAATCGAGGCGCTCGGTCGCGGGGTGTGGACGTCGGAGCTGACGTTGGCGGCGATGGTGGAGAAGGTGAAGGTGGAGGAGGTGGACGAGGTGGTGGAGGTGGACGAGGAGGCGGGGGAGATGGAGCAGGGGATTGTGAAGGAGGAGGTGGAGGCGAAGGTGGTGGCGGAGACGCCGGTGGGGGGGGGGTGAGCCGGTGGCTCAAGGGGATGATGGGGTCGAGGGATGTGGGGGCCCTCTTGGTGTTGCCATGGGACCCGGCTGTCCTGGCTGGCCCCAACCTTCCAAACCTGGACACCCCCCTCCTCGTCGCCCCGGAGAGTCCGGTTTGGACTCTCCAGTTTTTGTTGCAGCGGGTGCACCACCGGCTGTTGCAGGCGGGGCGGTGGGTATGGGTGGACGAGGGAGGGGTTGTCCACATGGATAGGCCCCTGCGCCTAGGTGTGGTCAACAGGTGGTGGGGGTGGCAACGTGAGTTGTCGGGGCCGAGGAAGGGATGGGGGGAGGCCCCCCCCCAAAAAAAAATGGGGGTGAAGTTGTTCGAGTTGGCGCAAACCAACATCTTCACCCCCGAGAAGAAAAAGGGGGGGGCCACCCAGTGGCGATTCGTCGCCAACTGCTGGCAGGGGCTGGGCTTGGGGGGGGTTGAGTATGGGGGGAAGGCCTGGACGCCGACTTGGTCGGCGATGATGGACTTCGGGGGTTTCAACCCCGAGGGGGCGAACCCGGGGGCGTATGCCGGGGTGGTGCACGGCATCGCCTCCCGGCCCAAGTCCAAGCCCAAGCCCGCCGCAACCCCCGCTGGGAACCCCCCGCAGCCAAACCCCCCCCAACCCCCGGGACGCGTTCGCCAAGGCACTGGGGGCCATCCGCCCCGCCCTGGACCCCCAAGGCACGGTATGTTGACTGCGTTCTAGCGTTGATCTAGCGAACCGTTCTAGTCTTGATCTAGCCACCGCCGTGCCGTCGCCGCTAGGACGTCGCTAGAACGCCGCTAGAACAGTTGCCTAGAACGCCGCTAGAACACATCTGCATTATGTTTCTGTCTTCGGATTCTCAGCGTGCAGACGTGTGGAGCCGACCCCCGCGGGTGCGCGTGGAGTGGCGCGATGGCGGAGGGCGGACGCGCCTCGTGGGGGTCACCGAGTTGATCCGGATGATGGGGACAGATCCCAATCTGGCCTTCTCGGTGTTTTAGGGGTTAGGTGGGAATTGGGCAGGAGTGCGGGGGGCATGGACCCGCAGCGCAAGGGTTGGGAGCGGTTGCAGGACCGGGCAGAGGAGATCAACAGCAGCAGCAGCAGAAGCAGCAGCACCAGCGGGGGGAGGACACCCCCCCCTCCCAAGGCCCCCAAACCCCCCCCAAGGCCCCCAAGAAAAAACCCCGCCACTTCGAGAGTAGCGACGAAGAGCCCCCCCCCCCCCAAGGCCAGCAGCCCCGCAAGCCCAAGGCCAAGGCCAAGCCCCAGGCCAAGGGCAAGGGCAACCCCCCCCCCCCCCCAAACCCCAAGCCCCCCTTTGCAAGATAGGGGCCCGGACCCCTATGGGAACGTGCCGGGTGTGGGGGACACCCGGTATGTTCCTTCGGCGGAGGGGGGCAATGGTTGGACCGTCAACCAAGTGACGGTGTTGGGGGATTGGGATGACGAGTTGGACCCGGGGGAGTTGTGGGTGGTGTCGCAAGGGTCCAATGGGGAGGGGGAGGGGGGGAAGAAGGAGAAGAAGGGGAAGAAGAGGAAGCAGGAGCAAGAGGGGGGCACCTTCCGGGTGGCCGGGGAGGCTTCTCTTCCACCTCCGGGAGGCCTTGGGAGCGGGGGACGACGGGGATGACGGGGATGACGAGGGGGACGAGGGTGGTGACAAGAGGGAGGGGGGTGACAAGGAGGGTGAGGTAGGGGGTGAGAAGGGGGGTGAGAAGGAAGGGGACACGGGGGGTGAGAAGGGGGGTGCCGGGAGCAAGGATGAGCCCCGGCAACCCCCCACCACACAAGAGGGGTAACGTGCGTGTAGCGACTCGCGAATGGGGGCCTAGGGGGGCAGGAGGGCTAATCGGGCTAACCGGGCTAATCGGGCTAACCCACCACCAAGTGGCCCGGCGCCGGCCCGCCAAGTGACCTTCCAAGTGACCTATGGGGTGCGGTGGGGGGCTAACCGGGCGAACCGGGGGGTGGGGGGGGGAACCCGGCGCTCCGTGAGTCGGGTCAAGCATCGGGACCCTACGATTGGCCACGGCCGGCCATGGTAGACGGGGTAGATTCTCTTTGAGGAGTGGCGGAGCAATCATATATGTATTGTTGTAGCGGCGTTCTAGCGAACGTTCTAGCGGCGTACTAGCGACGTTCGCTAGAACGTCGCTAGTACGCCGCTAGAACGCCGCTAGAATGAAAATTTTTTGGACTCCAAAATCAGGTGAAAACAGTGAAAATGCGGGGAAAAAGGGTATGGGCCCCCGAGTATGGATAGGGGGGTCCAGGTTAGACACCTCATGCCCCCCCCCCCCCCCCCTTGCAGGGGGGGTATCCCCCTCTTTTTTTCGTTCTAGCCGCTCTAGCCGGTTCTAGGCTAGAACGAGATTGGGTATTCTAGCATGTACCAAGGGAGGTGCCAATAGGTCCCCATATGCCCCCTTAGGCCCCCAATAGGTGCCCAATGGGTCCCCATAGGCCCCCATAGGTCCCCATAGGTGCCCCTAGGTCCCCATGGGTCCCCATAGACATCCTTAGGCCCCATATATCCGCATAGGTTCCAATAGGTCCCCATATGCCCCCATAGGCCCCCCATAGGTGCCAATAGGTCCCCACATACGCCCATGGGCCCCCCATAGTTCCCCAAAGGGTCCCCATAGGTGCCCCTAGAGCCCCATAGGTACCCACAGGCCGCCCTAGGCCCTCATAGGTCCCCATTGGTTCCAATAGGTCCCCAGATGCCCGCATAGGCCCCCCATAGGTCCCCATTGGTCACCATAAACCCCCATAGGTCCCCAAAGGTGCCAATAGGCCCCATAGGTCCCCGTAGGTCCCCAAAGGTCCCCAACAGTCACCAGAGCCCCCCATAGGTCCATATAGGTCTCCATACACACCCATTGGCCCTCATAGCTCTCCATGGGTCCCCATAGGCCCCCACTGGCCCCCATACGCCCCCATAGGTCCCCATAGGCCCCCATTGGCCCCCACAGGTCCCGACGGGTACCAATGGGTCCCCATATGCCCCCAAAGGCCACCCATAGGCCTTCAATGGGTCCCCATGGGTGCCTCGAGCCGACCATGGGCCTGCATAGGTCCCCATAGGCCCCCGTAGGCATCCATATGCCCCCATAGGCCCCCCATAGGTCCCCATGGGTCCCCATAGGTGCCCTTAGCCCCCAAAGGTCGCTGTAGGTCCCCAAAGTTCCCAATAGGCCCCCATAGGCTCCCATGGGTGCCCATGGGTCCCGATGGGTCGCCATAGGTCGCCATAGGCCCCCAAAGGCCCCCACAGGTCCCCAAAGGTCCGCATAGGCCCCCATACGTCCCCATAGGTCACCATAGGTTTCCATAGGTCCCCATAGGCCCCATAGGCCCCCTTGGGCGCCCATAGGTACCCATAGGACCCCACTGCCCCTCATGCGTCCCCATCGCTCCCCATAGGCCCCCGTAGGTCCCTATAGGTGCCCATGGGTCCCCATAGGTGCCCCGAGGCCCGATAGGTCCCCATAGGCCCCCATACGCCCCATAGGTCCCCACAGGCCCCCATGGGTCCCCATTGATGCCAATAGGTCCCCATATGCCCCCATAGGTCACTATCCGTCTCCATCGGTGCCCGTATACCCCCATAGGCTCGCATAGGTGCCCATAGGCCCCCGTAGGCTCCCATGGGTGCCCATGGGTCCCCATTGGCATCCATAGGTCCCCATAGGTTCCCATGGGTCCCCGTGGGTCCCGAAAGGTCCCCATCGGCCCCCGTAGTCCCCCATAGGCCCCCATAGATCCTCGTAGGTCCCCATAGGTCCCCAAACACGCCCATATTCCCCTGGTGAAGGTCCCCAAAGGCCCCCATAAGTCCTCACAGGTCCCCACAGGCCCCGAAAGGTCCCCATAGGTCCCCGTGGGTCCCAATAGGCCCCCATAGGCCGCCATTCGCCCCATAAGGTCACCACATGCCCCCATAGGCCTGCTGTAGGTCACCATTCGTCCCCATATGCCCCCATAGGTCCCCATAGGCATCCATAGGCCCCCATAGGTCCCCATAGGTGCTAATAGGCCCCCATATGCCCCCATAGGCCCCCCATAGGTGCCAATAGGTGCCCATATGCCCCCATAGGCCCCCCCTCGGTCCCCAATAGGTCCCCATAGGTCCCCATAGACCGCTATAGGTCCCCATAGCTTCCAATAGTTCCCCACATGCCTGCATACGCCCCCCATAGGTCCCCATAGCTCCCAATAAGTCCCCATAGGCCACCATAGGCCCCCATGCGTCCCGACAGGTGCCAATAGGTCCCCATAGGTCCCCAAAGGTCCACATAGGTCCCCATAGGTGCCCTTAGGCCCCCAGAGGTCCCCATACGTCCCCATAGACCGCCATAGGCCCCCATAGGTCCCCATAGGTTCCAATAGGTCCCCACATGCCCGCATGGACCCCCCATAGGTCCCAATAGGTCCCCACGGGCCACCATAGGCCCCCATAGGCCCCCCATAGGTCCCAATAGGTCCCCATAGGCCACCATAGGCCCCCATAGGTCCCCAAAGGTCCCAATAGGTGCCCATAGGCGCCCATAGGTCCCCATAGAGCCCCATGGGTGCCCTTGGGCCCCCAGAGGTCCCCACAGGTCCCCAAAAGATGCCAATAGGCCCCCATAGGCCCCCATGGTCCCCATGGGTCCCCAAAGGTTCCCATAGGCCCCCAAAGGACCCAATAGGTCCCCGGAGGTCCCCACAGGTCCCCAAAGGCCCACATAGGTCCCCATAGGCCACCGTTGGCACTCATAGCTCCCCAGGGGTCCCCATAGGCCCCCACTGGCCCCCATACGCCCCCAAAGGCCCCCATAGGTCCCGACGGGTGCCAATAGGTCCCCATATGCCCCCATAGGCCAGCCATAGACCGCCATAGGCCCCTATAGGCCCCCCATAGGTCCCCAATAGGTCCCCATAGGTCCCCATAGACCGCCATACGCCCCCATAGATCCCCATAGGTTGCAATTGGTACCCACATGCCCGCATAAGACCCCCATGGGTCCCCATAGGTCCCAATAGGTCCCCATAGGCCACCATAGGTCCCCATAGGTCCCCAAAGGTGCCACTAGGTCGCCACGGGTCGCCATAGGTCCCCAAAGGTCCCAATAGGCCCCCATAGGTCCCCATAGGTGCCCTTAGGCGCCCAGAGGTCCCCATAGGTTCGCAAATGTGCCAATAGGCCCCCACAGGCCCCCATGGTCCCCATAGGGCCCCATCGGTCATCAAAGGTCCCCATAGGCCCCCAAAGGCCCCAGTAGGTCCGCATAGGTCCCCAAAGGCCCACATAGGTCGCCATAGGCCCCCATTGGCCCTCATAGCTCCCCATGGGTCCCCATAGGCCCCCACTAGCCCCCATGCGCCCCCATAGGCCCCCAAAGGCCCCCATAGGTCCCGACGGGTGCCAAAAGGTCCCCATCTGCCCCCTAGGCCATCCATAGGTCCCCAATGGGTACCCATGGGTGCCCGCAGTCCCCTATTGGCCCGCATAGGTCCCAATAGGCCCCCATAGGTCTCCATGGGCCCCCATTGGCCCGCATAGGTCCCCATAGGCATCCATATGCCCCCATAGGCCCCCCAAAGGCCCCCCAAAGGTCCCCATAGGTCCCCACACGTGCCCTTAGGCGCCTAAAGGTCCCCATAGGTCCTCAAAGGTGCCAATAGGCCCCCATATGCCCCCATGGTCCCCGTAGGGCCCCATAGGTCCCCATAGGCCCCCAAAGTCCCCAATAGGTCCCCACAGGTCCCCATAGTTCCCATAGGTCCCCATAGGTCCCCAAAGGGCCCCATAGGGCCTCATAGGCCGCCGTAGGGCCCCAAAGGCCCGCATAGGTCCCTATAAGTCCCCACGGGCCCCCATAGGCCCCCATGGGTCCCCACAGGTCCCCAAAGGTCCCCGTGGGCCCCCATGGGTGCCCATGGGTCCCCATGAGTCCCCATAGGTCCCCATGGGTCCCGAAAGGTCCCCTTTGGCGCCCATACTCCCCCATAGGTCCCCACATGTCCTCGTAGCTCCCCATATACCCCATAGGTCCCCAAAGGTCCCCATACACCCCATATTCCCCCATAGGTCCCCAAAAGGCCCCCACAAGTCCCCACAGGTCGCCATAGGCCCCCAAACGTCCCCATAGGTCCCCATAGTTCCCCACGGGTCCCCAAAGGTTCCCCGGGGCCCCAATAGGTCACCATAAGCCCCCATAGGCCTCCTCTAGGTCCCCGAACGTCCCCATAGGTGCCCCTAGGCCCCCATAGGCCCGCATAGGTCCCCGTAAGCCCCCATAGGCCCCCACGGGTGACCCTAGGTCCCCATAAGTCCCCAATGGGTTCGCATTGGCCCCCATGGGTCCCCACAGGTGCACCTAGATCCCCATAGGCATCCATAGGCATCCATACGCCCCTATAGCTCCCCATACGTGCCAATAGGTCCCCATATGCCCCCATAGTCCCCCCATAGGTGCCAATAGGTCCCCATATGCCCCTCATAGGCCCCCATAGGGCCCCAATGGGTCCCCATAGGTCCCCATATGTGCCCCTAGGCCCGCATACGTCCCCAAGGACCCCATAGGTTCCAAGAGGTCCTGAGACGCCCGCATAGGCCCCCCATTGTCCCCATGGGTTCCCATAGGCCCCCATAGGTGCCCAAAGGTCCCCATAGGTCCCCAAAGGTCCCCAAAAGTCACCATAGGCCTCCATAGGCCGCCATAGGTCCCCAAAGGCCCCATAGGTCCCCATAGGCACCCTTTGGTTCTCATAGCTCCCCATGGGTCCCCATAGGCCCCCACTGGCCTCCATACGCCCCCATAGGTTCCCATAGCTCCCCATAGGACCCCAAAGGCCCCCATGGGCCCCGACAGGTGCCAATAGGTCCCCATATGCCCCCAAAGGCCATCCATAGGCCCCCAATGGGTCCCCATGGGTGCCCCTAGGCCCCCATAGGCCTGCATAGGTCCCCATAGGCATCCATATGCCCCCATGGGCCCGCCATAGGTCTCCAAAGGGTCCCCATAGGTCCCCCATAGGTCCCGACGGGTGCCAATAGGTCCCCATATGAACCCACAAAACAATCCACAGGTCTCCAACGGGTCCCCATGGGTGCCCCTAGGCCCCCATTGGCCTGCATAGGTCGCCATAGGCCCCCATAGGTCCCCATGGGCCCCCATAGGCATCCATATACCCCCATGGGCCCCCCAAAGATCCCCATAGGACCCCATAGGTCCCCATAGGAGCCCTTAGGCCCCCAAAGGTCCCTATATGGGGACCTGTGGGGGCCTATGGGGACTTGTGGGGACCTGTGGGGGGCTGTGGGGACCTATGGGGGAATATGGGGGTGTATGGGGACTTGCAGGGACCTTTGGGGACCTATGGGGACCTACGAGCGCCTATGGGTACCTATGGGGGCCTACGGGGACCTTTGGGAGCTGTGGTGACACAAGGAGGCCTTTAGTGGTGCATCGGGGCCTATGGGGACCTATAGGGGCCTTTGGGGCTCTTTGGGCACCTATGGAGGCCTATGGGGGCCTTAGTGGCCCTTCGGGGACCTATAGCGACCTCTAGGGACCTTTGGGGATCTATGAGGCCCCATGAGGGCGTATGGGGGCCTATGACCTATTGGCATACATACATATGGTCCCCAAAAGTCCCAATAGGCGCCCATAGGTCACCGTATGCCCCCATAGGCCCGCATAGGTCCCCATACACCCCCATTGGCCCCCCATAGGTCCCCATACGTGCCCCTAGGTCCCCATAGGCATCCATATGCCCTCATAGGTCCCCATAGGTGCCAATAGGTTCCCATATGCCCCCAGAGGACCCCCGTAGGTCCCCAATGGGTCCCCACACGTCCCCAATGGGTCCCCACATGCCCCCATAGGTCCCCATAGCTGCCCCTAGATCCCCATAGGCATCCATAGGCCCCCATAGGTCCCCATAGGTGCCAACGGGTCCCCATATGCCCCCATAGGCCCCCCATAGGTGCCAATAGGTCCCCATAGGCCCCCATAGGCCCCAATAGGTCCCCAATGGGTCCCCATAGGTCCCCATAGGTGCGCCTAGGCCCGCATAGGTCCCCATAGGCCCCCATAGGTCCCCTAAGGTGCCAATACGCCCCCATAGGTCCCCAAAGGACCCCAAGAGTTACCATAGGCCCCCATAGGTCCCCATAGGCCCCCATAGGTCCCCAAAGGTGCCAATAGCCCCCCATAAGTCCCCATAGGCCCCCATAGACCCCCTTAGGTCCCCCATAGGTCCCCAAAGGTGCCCCTAGGCCCCCATAGGTCCCCATAGGCCCCCATAGGTCCCCAAAGGTGCCAATACGCCCCCATAGGTTCCCAAAGGTCCCCAAGAGTTACCATAGGCCTTCATAGGTCCCCATAGGCCCCCATAGGTCCCCAAAGGTGCCAATAGGCCGCCATAAGTCCCCATAGGCCCCCATAGGCCCCCATAGTTCCCCAATGGCCCCATAGGTCCGCATAAGCACCCAGTGGCCCTCATAGCTCCCCATGGGTCCCCATAGGCCCCCACTGGCCCGCATAGGTTCCCATAGGCCCGAAAAGCCCCGCATGGGTCCCGACGGGTGCCGATAGGTCCCCATATGCCCCCAAAGGCCATCCATAGGCCTCCAATGGGTCCCCATAGGTCCCCATAGGTGCCCGTAGGTCCCCATAGGTTCGAATAGGTCGCCATAGGTCCGCATCGGCCCCCATAGGCCCCCATAGGTGCCCAAAGGTCCCCATAGGTGCCCAAAGGTCCCCATACATTGCCATACGCCCCCATAGGTCCCCAAAGGCCGCATACGTCCCCATAGGCCCCCATTGGCCCTCATAGCTCCCCATGGGCCCCCAGTGCCCCCCATATGCGCCCATGGGTTCCCATAGGTCCCCATAGGCCCCCAACCCCCCACATAGGTCCCGACAGGTGCCCATACGTCCCCATATGCCCCCATAGGCCATCCATAGGTCCCCAATGGGTCCCCATGGGTGCCCCTAGGCCCCATTCGCTTGCATAGGTCCCCATAGGTCCCAATAGGTCCCCATAGGTCCCCATGGGCCCCCATAGGCATCCATATGCCCCCATAGGCCCCCCATAGGTCCCCATAGGCCGCCCATAGGTCCCCAATGTGTCCCCATAGGTCCCCATAGGTGCCCATAGGCCCACACAGGTCCCCATAGGCCACCATAGGCCCCCATAGGTCCCCATAGGTTCGAGTAGTTCCCCACAGGTTCCAATAGGTCCCCAGATGCCCGCATAGGCCCCCCATAGGTCCCCATAGGTCCCCAAAGGTCCCCATAAGTCCCCATAGGCCCCCATAGGTCCCCAAAGGCCCTCATAGCTCCCCGTGGGTCCCCATAGGCCCCCATTGGCCCCCATACCACCCTTTAGGTCCCCACAGGCCCCCAAAGGCCCCCATAGGTCCCGACGGGTGCCAATAGGTCCCCAAATGCCCCCATAGGCCATCCATAGGCCTTCAATGGGTCCCCATGGGTGCCCCTAGGCCCCCGTTGGCTTGCATAGGTTCTCATAGGCCCCCATGGGTCCCCATGGGCCCCCGTAGGCATCCATATGCCCCCATAGGCCCCCCAAAGGTCCCCATAGGACCCCGTATGTCCCCACAGGTCCCCAATCGGTGGCAATAGGCCATAGGCCCCCATAGGTCCCCATAGGGCCCCATAGGTCCCCAAAGGTCCCCCGAGGCCTCCCAAGGCCCCAGTAGGTCCCCATAAGCTTGCATGTACCCTTCGTGAACCGGCCGTTTGAATCCCAGATTCACGGTACCGTGAATTTCACCCAATTTGGCTGTGTTTTGCTCGTAACTTGGTGCTATCGTGTGCTTTTGTCGTGCTACCTTCGCCCAAAGTAAGATGCAACAAATAGGTGCAATTTAGAGGTTTAAAGTCCCCGCATGGTTTAACACATTTGGTGAGATTCGCGTGAATGTGAAATTCACGCACCTAAATTCACGCAGAAATTCACGGTAGATTCACAGATTCACGAGAATGTGAAATTCGCACGAATTTCGTACGAATTCGTACGAAATTCAAACGAATTTCGTACGATTTTCGCACGAATTTACCCTCCTTTCCACTCTTTCGCTTTGTTACAGCTCTCAAAGCCTTCGCGTTCTTCTCTTTTAATCATGTCCCAGCACACTATGTCCCAACTCGCAAGCCTGGCCTCGCGCCCCGACCCCGCAGCCGACACCCTCGCCCACTACCAAGCCCTCCCCGTCGCCCACCATCAATTGGAGGAGGCGACGTACGAGTCGGGGGCACTAGGGGTGGATGACATCGTGGGCTGGGCAGCCTCCCTCGACCCCTCCCCCGATGTCATCCACATCGACATGCGCAGCCCCACCCGCAACAGCTACCTCGGGGGGAGGGGATGGGCCACAACCCTGTGGAGGGAACGGCGCCGCCAACTCCCCTCCCTCAAATTTCTCCATCTAACCCCTCTCCCCTCCAGTGTTGACCAGCTCCTCAACTCGATGAGGGCTAACCCTGTGGGGAAGCCTAAGGACACCCACGTCCAGGTGTACCCCCCCACTAACCTCGTCCACACACCCCCCCCGCTCCGATATGGTGTGCCTGCAGGATCTTGCTGCAGGTGCACCAGCAGACCACTCTTTTTTCCCCTTTTCTTGGCACCTTGCCAACCCCCGGTGGTGGGATGATTTGGGCATCGCCCCTTTCCATCCCACCATCCCCCCCCAGGTGCACGTCCCCGACGTCACCCACCCCACCTTCTATAGCACAACTTCTTTGCAATGGTACCGTGGTGCCTCATGCCCCCCCCCCCCCTTCATTTCAAGTGAGCCCCCCGTCCGCACCGAACCCCTTCCCGACCCCCCTCATGGGGTGATGGGCAGCCCTGACCCCGCCCCCGACAGGGTTGGCCCCTCTCAGCCGCCCCTCAACTTTGTTGATGGGAACGGCTACATTGTGCTTCGGGGGCTTGTGGAGGCACGGGATTGTGAGGTGGGGTGGAACAAGGTGATGAAGGCGTGGGGCAGCGGCGACGAAAAAGTCGTCGCAAAGAATTTTGAGATCCTTTTCAACGCCGCGCGGAGTGAGGAGCGGGCCAAGGATCCTGCGCTCCCCCGCCGTTGGCAAAGCAAGAGCACCTTGGGGTCGGGGGTGGGGGGGCCTCTCTTCAAGAAGTTCCACCCCCACCTCACCGAAAGTGTCCCTGGGGTTGGGGACCTCCACCCAATGACGCCGGGCAGCGTCATTGTGGCCAGTGTGGGGAGTGGGCCGCAGCTCCCCCACACCGACTTGGCCACCCACCCCGAGGTCCTCCCCCCCCACGACAGGGAGGTGGGGGGGTGCCACCTGAGTAGCTTCCTATGCTTGTCAGAGGACTACCAGGTGGCGGTGCAGGCGGGGACGGCCCTGGGGGAGGCGGGGGAGGCGCGCTGGGACACCGTTGAGCTGCATCGGGGTCACATGCTGCTGATGGTGGCCACCAGCCGCCATCATGGGTGGCCTGCCCTCCCCGACTCCAAGGATGGGCTACAGGGGGCTCTTTTTAACTTATGGACCCCCGACGCCCGACACAAACACCACCAGGCCAACACCACACACTTGGACGCCATCCCCCCCCCCCCAAGGAGGCCTTGGATGTTGCTGGGGATTTGTCTAGCTAGGACTGCCCCAGCTTGGACCAGGTGTTGTGGGTGGGGAAGGGGGCGGTTGGGAGGGTGGGGTTTTGGGAGGGGGAGGCTGCCCAAGCCCTCTTTGCCGACCCCCCCCAAACGGTCCCGGCAGGCCCCCCCACCTGCCCCTTCCACCCCACCTTCATCTCCCGGTCGGCCCCGGCCTCCGACCTCGCCGTCATTGAGGTCGGCGAGCAGTGCATGCTGTTCTTCGTGGGCAGCGTGCACCAGTTGGAGGTCTGCAAGGGGGACAATGTCGATGCGGAGTCGGAGATCCATTTTGCCATGACCGGCATTGCCCCCCCGGGTCGGCCGACCACGCTGTGGCACCTGGTGAACACGGTCCTAGCGTGGCGGTCGCCCAAGTGCGCGAAGACCGGGGCATGGAGCATCACCTGCCCATGCGAGTGCAAGGTGTGCTTGCTTGTGTGTTTGCTTTGTGTATTGGCAAATTGGACGAAATTCACGTGAAATTCGTACGAATTTCGTACGAATGTCGCACGAATTTCACGTGAATAAATTTGTGTGAATATTCTGGAAATGTGAAATTCGTACGAAATTCGTACGAATTTCGTACGAATTTCTGTGAATTTTGTCCAATTTGCTCCTTTTGCTCTTGCATTGCCTCGTGTCCACTCCCCCTTTCTCAATTTGTGCCTTGCACACCTCACCACATCTGCAGGTCCCGTTCACCGCTTGGTCGCCGGATATTCGGCACCACACCAACCGCAAGTACAAGCCCCGGCCCCGATTGCCCGAGGAGCACGCCAAGCCCGCCGAAGGCCCCCATGGCGACCAGCCCGCAGGCACCGGCGGTGGACGGGCGCCAAGCGAGGCCGGCAGTGTGCGCAGTGAGCGCAGTGTGCGCTCTGGACGTTCGGGAGGCAGCGAGGCCAGCACCGCCACGGGGCATGTGGCGCGCGAGGTGGTGGTGCCCCAGCCGTCCCGCGACGAGTTGGGCAACGCCCACAACGACCCCCCCCTGGACCGGGTCACCCTCAGGCCAGGCCGCCGGATCCGGCCTGGACCCAGCAGGTGCCGCCCGGGCCCGATGGGCGGCAGCGGCATCTCAGTGCCGTGTGGGACATGGTGTTGGAGTCGCGGGGGGTGCAGGACACCTTCCGCATCTCCTTCCCCTGCCCCATTGTGGTCCGGGGGGGGGCCAACCTGCCTGCGGGGCAGGAGCTGGTGGGCATGTTTGCCTACCGGCTTGTGAGTGGGCACTGGCGGGTGCAGACGGGGATGGCGCGGACTGGGGAGGCGGGGATGGTGACGACGGCTGGGGTTTTTGGGCTGAATGTGCTCACGGGTTGGGAGCAGCGGAGGGCGGAGTGGGTGGACGTGGCATGGCTTGCCATGCGCGTCCATGTGGGGAGGCAGCGGAAGATGGGGGTGGCTGACGTCATTGACGTCAAGGAGGACGAACCCCCCCCAACGCGCAAGCGGAAAGGGCGCCCCGAAGGGGACACACCCCCCCCCCCCCCAAGCCCCGCGTACGGCCGCCCCGGCGGAGCAGGCAGTGCGGGCGGACCAGGCGGAGCCGGTGGGGGGGCGGGGGCAGAGGGGGGTGGTGCAGGAGTGGGTGGACCAGCAGCGGGCGGGGGCGTGGGAGGCACGCGCGATCAGCGCGGAGGCCGCCAACCGCGGACGAAGGCCCGTCTGTCCAGGGCCAACGAGGACAGGCGGGAGGGCGAGTCGCGGTTGGCGGACGTCACCAAGGAGCGTGAGCGGCTGGCCACCAAGGTGAAAACTCTTGAGCGCGACGTGGCGACGTTGCGCAAGGCAAAGCCAGCGGCGCAGCCAGCAGAGGCAGTGGAGAGGGCTTAGGGTGCCGAGGCGCCCGCCCGCCCGGGTGACAAGGGGGGGGCCAGTGCCGCCGGTGTCCGGTACCTCCTGGCCGGCGCACAGGCCTGGCATGCCCACGCCGAGGCATGCGCCGGCCAGATGTCGGCAGTGTCCACCGGCCTACGGATGGCCATGATGGCCAGTGGCCAGCAGGTTGATGTGGACAGCGTGGCCCCCGACGCCCCCAAGGTGAATGCCGCAATGGAGGAAGTGCCCCAGCAGTACCCCCCCCACCGCCTCACGTCGGCGGCCATGGACCCCTCCTTTGTGGAGGCGGTGGGGGAGCAGAGCTCCCAGGGGTCCGCTAGCCGGAGCTCTGCTCCAGGGGGGGGGGGGGTGCGTAGCTCACCCTTTACCCTCCGGACCACCTGTCCTTTCTAACCACCACGAATGTTATCTTGCCCCCCCCCCCCCCAAGCATGGGCAGTTTGACCGACATGTGGGGCACTCCCCCCCCAGTGTGCGAGATTTTGTGCAGCACTGTTTGTACATTATTTGGGGTACACTATGCCCCCTGACCTGCTTGCGATACTTTTTGCGGAACTGTTTGTATTTTATTTGGGGTATGCTATGCCCCATGACGTGTTACACTGCTAGCTGAGTGTTAGCCGGAATGACAACCACTGGACTGGGTGTGTGATAACCCATGAGCACCATGGAGAGCTTGCTTTGTGAGGGTCAACGAGGGCAGAAGGATGAGGCTTCGGCAGAAATTCTGTGACAGTCATGTGAAATTCGTACGAAATTCGTACGAATTTCATGCGAATTTCCTTCGAATTTCACATTTTCAGAATATTCACACAATTCTATTCACGTGAAATTCGCACGAAATTCGTACGAATTTCGTACGAATTTCGTGCGAATTTATGTGAATTTCTTCAAATTGCATGCGAATCACAGTAGGGGGAGGGGGATGGTAGAAACCTTGCGATGACTGCCTCCCCATTCAACAGGTCTTGTATCTCACACCATGCCGCGGCCGAAGGAGCCCCTCCATCTGCTAGCGGATCGTACACGACGGCGGCGCCTACAAGAGCTCCAGGAGGTTGTTACCAAGGAGCTTGCAGCACCCTACACCGTCAAGTACCTGCCCGACACGGGGCAAATAGTGCTTACCCCCGGAACAAGAGTTGTAGCCACCGTCCAACCTGAGCCCACCCAGGAGGAGAGGTTGATTATGGCCGTCCAGAGGATGCGGTCATTGCACCTCTCTAGGACGGAGTCCCGGTACCTAGTGGGGAGCATGACGTACGGTGTGGTATGGGACCAGGTGTACGGCATGCTTCGGCAGCTAGCGTTGCCGGAGTCCCGGGCGTTCACCGCCTATACGGGAGACGACACGGCCATCAATGGTGCGGCCTGCTGCCTACCTGACCGCATCGGCCACCTATTCAAGTGTCGACCACCCCCACCCTCGGCCATCATGCAGCCCGGGGACCGACGGCTGCATTGGTTGCCTGTTGCGGTGGACGGTACATCGAGGCATGAGGCCTCGTACGTCCATTGCACGCTTGGTGGCACCGCCAGCCCCAACCAACTATCTAGTTGGTGGCTACTAGGGGGCAGTGAAAAGTGGGAGACCCTCTACGCGGCCTCCCAGGAAATTGATTTTGATGATGAGTTGCGCAAGGCCGCAACCGTAAGTTTTAAGGATACGGCACGGAACGATAGGCAGTCCCTTTTTTTTCTGTGTGCAGATGGTAAAGCACAGGTGCTCATGGCGGGCTGCCAAAACTGGAAGGGAGAATCCCCTGGTGCCACTGTGTGTTGGGTCTCCATGTGTAACCGTCCTCTGTGCCTTGCTACCTTTGGCACAGCAAGTGCGTTAGACGGCAACTGGGAACCGGCCGTTGCCATAAATGCTATATATAGGACCATTACGAGTGATAGGCGAGTGCCTGATTATGGCTTCCATGGGGTCCTTCGCGTCCTGTTGTGTGCAATCAACGGGACACGGGACCTAGTTGTACAATTGACAGGGAAGGCACCGGGCACTGTGGCACGCACCATGCTGCGACCGGTTCTAGATGAGGCACGGCTTGCTGCATGAACTTGCACCCGTGCCTCATTAAATAATGACAAGGCAAACAGCAAGGGGAAGGTGAGAATGGAGTGTGCTGCTGCCATCCATTTCATGCGGAATAGGGGTTGGGAGAAGATCATAGATGCTTGCCTAGAGCAGCCTAGTGTGAGGCAGCATCAAGTAGTGGGAAAAAGTTGGGAGTCGGTGTGCAAAACGTGGTGGGAGAATTTTGCAAGCATGTGTGTATACGCGTGGCGTTCCGCATGGTTCTCCGGGGCCGACTTGGGGCGGCTCCGGAACCATAGCATAGCCATGGGCGCTGCCCACAATGAGCTCCAGTGGGGCAAACTTCTGTGGACGCATCTTTGGATCGACCACATGTATTATTTTGCAAAGAAGTGGAGAATCTTGTCAAAGTTCTCCTGCTTTGCCATGGAGGGAAGTCACCGGAGGCCGAAGCGCATGTTGCGCAACAGCGGGGGCCTAAGCCTCCTCCGGGGGAGACTAGGGGTGCAAGTGGTTGTGGACAACCACACCATTGACGATAGCCTTTGGTTGCATGGGTGGGATGCGACCAAAAGGGCTCAACATGGGCAAGGGCCCATAGGTGTACAAACGTATGCAAGCCGCACAAGAAGACGGCTTCTAACCGACATGCAGCACCTTCAGACTCTACAGCGGCGGTTCCGTTGCCGCAAGAGACGGACATGAGATCACCTTACGAACCCAGACCATTGTTGCCTGTGACCGGGGTGCATGCTGGGGGGCTTGCTAGGGGTGTGAGGACAAATCAGGGGGTGCACACCGGTAACATTTGTGTAAATTCACGTGAATTCACGTGAATTCACGGCTGTGAATCGCCTATAGGCTTGCCGGGTTCCGGCACCTCTCGTTTTGGGCACGGTTCGGACATGATGGATGCTTTTGGGGCGGGACTTTCATTGGATGATGCGTAACAAAGCCAGGGGAGGAATTTTGGCCCCTCAAAGCCCTTGGAATGAACCAAGAATATGGCATTTCCCCCGAAAATCTCAAAATTTGGGTAAATTCACGTGAAATTCACGCAATTATTCAAACGGCCACTTAACGGCCGTTCACGAAGGGTACACATAGGTGCCCAAAGGCCCCCTAACGCCCCCATAGGTCCCCATAGGCCCTCACAGGCCACTAAAGGCCCCCTTTGGTCCCCATAGGTCCCCATAGGTCCTTGTAGGTCCCCATAGGTCCCCATAGACCCTTGTAGGTCCCCATAGGTCCCCAAAGGTCCCCATAGGTTCTCGTAGGTCCACATAGGTCCCCATAGGTCCCCGCAGGTCCCCATACAGCCCCATATTCCCCCATAGGTCCCCAAAGGCCCCCACAGGTCCCCATACGCCCCATATGCCCTCATAGGTCCCCATAGGTGCCAATAGGTCCCCATACGCCCCCATATGCCCTCATAGGTCCCCATAGGTGCCAATAGGTCCCCATATGCCCCCGTAGGACCCCCATAGGTCCCCAATGGGTCCCCAATGGGTCCCCATGGGCCCCCATAGGTCCCCATAGGTGCCCCTAGGTCCCCATAGGCATCCATAGGCCCCCATAGGTCCCCATAGGTGCCAATACGTCCCCATGTGCCCCCATAGGCCCCCCATAGGTGCCAATACGTCCCTATATGCCCCCAGAGGCTCCCCATAGGTGCCAATAGGTCCCCATATGCCCCCATAGGCCCCCCGTAGGTCCCCAATGGGTCTCCATAGGTGCGTCTAGGCCCGCATACGTCCCCATAGGCCCCCATAGGTCCCCATAGGTTCCAATGGGTCCCCACATTCCCGCATAGGTCCCCATAGGTCCCCATGGGCCCCCATAGGTCCCCAAAGGTGCCAATACGCCCCATAGATCCCCATAGGTCCCCATGGGTCCCCATAGGTGCCCGATGGGGGCCTTCGGGGGCCTATGGGGACCTATGGGGGCGTATGGGGCCAATGGGGGCGTATGGGGACCCGTGGGGAGTTGCGAGGGCCAATGGGGGCCTATGGGAACTATGGGACCTTTGGGGACCTTTGGGGACCTATGGGGGCCTATGGGGTCCTTTCGGGACCTATGGGGACCTATGGTGGGCTATTGGCACCTTTCGGGACCTACGGGGACCTATGGTGGGCCTATGCGGGCATGTGGGGAACTATGGGGGCCTATGGATGCCTTTGGACCCATGGTGACCGATGGGGGCCTACGGCGGCCCATGGGGGCCTATGGGGGCCTATGGGCACCTATGGGCACTTATGGGGACCCATTGGGAACCTATAGGGACCCATTGGGGACCTATGGGGGCCTATGGGGGCATATAGGGACCTAATGGCATCTATGGGGAATTATGGGGGCCCTATGGATGCCTATGGCGACCTAGGGGCACCTATGGGGACCCATGGGGGCGTATGGGGGCCACTGCGCGCCTAGGGGGACCGATGGGCTCCTATGAGGGCCAACGGGGGCCTATGGGGACCTATGGGGGCCTTTGGGGACCTATGGGGACCTATGGGGACTTCTTCCGGACTCTGGTTCTCCAACCTTTTTCGTGGTGGCTTCATCTGCCCAACCCCATTATTTCTTCATTTTTTCTTCGGTCGATTTTTGCACACCCATTTTGACCCCTCCCCCCCTTCCTCTTTCCCCTCCCTTCCTCCAAACAGCACACCCAGCACTACCATCAGACGTACTCTTGGATGCACCACGCGTGCGACATGCCACATCAGACAACAGACCTCAGAACTTGTGCCCAATCCTGCAGTACACCACTTGGTGGAAGGATGTTGCCGTCATCGCACCGACCATCCTGGTCTGGAATAAGCAAGATGGCCTTCAGCGAGGGTGGGCCTCATGTTTGTTTGGGGCCGCGCTATGTACATGGAAGTTGCACGTGCCCACGAAGCGCCCTAAAAGGAAGGCCCGGATGCCCCGACGCAAGACTAGTGAAGCGCTGGGGTGCCCCCTTGGAGATGGGGTTACGAAAACAAGTTCGGGAGAGGCTGATTCCACCGGCGACAACCCACCCGAAGGGGAAACCCGCTCTGATGTAGCCTTGGAACTACCTGTGGTCACTGACTGCCGGAGCTTGGGCGGCCCGGTGTTGGGTGCACATCCCCCGCAGTTTCCGGAATCACCCGCTGAGTCTGCGCCTGGTGCCGTGGCCGTTGCCGCTACTGGGCAGCATGGTGCCCTGGAAGGCGGTAGGAGCAGCTCTGGGGGTACGCTCCAAAAGGGAAGGGCCGATGGCCCCATGAACGTCGCCTCCAATGTGGAAACTAATGATCACAGTGCAGACTTTGACATCGAACCCGACAGCACCTTTGCAACGGGATCAGCCGACATCAACCCGTCCAACATTGGAGGCCGAAAGTCAAGATTCACAGGACGCTACAAACCGGTGGGCCTCCGCCGCAGCCAGGGGTGCAGGCACAGGAAGCACGGGGCACGGCCGTCCGGATGGAATGGTGGGCCGTGTCCGTAGTATATTCGTGGGCCCGTGTTGCTCTAAGGTGGAACTGGGCCGTCCGCGGACCGTGCTATCCACACACCCCCGCCGCACGGCGTCTAGTTGGGGTACGTTGAATGACCTCACAGGCAAGGCTGCCACCTTGCAATAGGAGCCGCCCCCAGAACACCTACTCCCGGCGGTCGCAAGCGCATGAAAGCCCTATGGCGAGTGCCTGCATGGATGCTACCGAGCGCCTTTGCGGCCAAGGCAGGCACAAGAAAACGTGGCGAAGGCCGAAGCCCGGCTGTAAGGGCCCCAACAGAGGACCGAGGGTGACTGACCCCCCCCTCTTCCTTGACTTCATGCATGCCCTTAACCCTCATTTCCAGTGGATAGCGGCTAACCTGCGATGCAGCCTTCCTAGGGATACACTAGAAGACCCAATTCCGTTCTAGCCTAGATGGCGCTAGAAGGCTAGAAAGGAAAAAAAGGGCGGTTACCCTCCCATGTGGGGGCAGGTGGTGGGTACTTTGAGGGTTGGAACCAGGACCCCCCTTATTCGTACTCGGGGGGCCATGGTTTGTTTTTCACGGTTTCACTGTTTTCACCTAAATTCGAGGCGAAAAAACTCGTTCTAGCGATGTTCTAGCGAGCGCCGCTAGAACTCGCGAGAAGGTCGCTACAACACTTCTCTGGAACAATATATATAAATGCTCTGCCACTCATCAAGGAGAAGGTGCCCCGGCTACCATGGCGAACCGTGCCCACTCACAAGGTCGCGATGTTCGACCCAACTCACGGAGCGCCGGATGCCCCCCTGCCCCCCCACCCCGTGATTAGCAACGCCCCACCCCATACGTCACTTGGAAGGCCACTTGGTGGGCCAGCGCCACATCACTTGGTGTTGGGTTAGCCTGATTAGCCCGGTTACCCCGATTAGCCCCCCACTCCGCAGCCCCTCTTTTCGCGAGTCGCAACATGCAAGCTACCCTTCCTGCGTGGTGGGCGGTTGCCGGGGCGCATCCTTGCTCCCGGCACCCCCCGTCTCACGCCCCGTGTCCCCTTCCTTCTCGGCCCCACTTGTCACCCCCCTTGTGAGCCCCCTCGCCCTTGTCGTCACCCCCGCCCCCCTCGTCATCCCCATCGTCCCCACCCTTAGGCGTCACAACCTACCCGCCCCCTAGGATGTGGTATATGCAAAATTTGATGATGTTGCACATGTTCAATACGAGTATGCTATTTAACGTATGTGTGTTCGTTTTACCTGTGTTCTGTTATACAGATTGAAATAGGTGGTGCTGAGTTAGCCCTAGGTATCCTGTTCATGCAACGTATCATATTTACTATTTTTTGGAAACTAGCCGAAATTTCACCCAGTTTTTTGGTGCCATTGCAAATAGGCATGTGTATATACACTTTTGAACACTTTTGGCCGAAATTCCGGCTAGCTTTTGAGTTTCATGCCATTCAGGTCTACCTATTTCATTTTTTGTTAGGGCTGGCCGAAATTTCGCCCAGGTCAAGTTACCAAGCACACTTCATACCATCCTATTTGACATTTCATCAAACCTGGCCGAAATGTTGCCCAGCTTTTGCCATTTCTCTACATTGTACCACTTGTTTTGCCATTGAATACATCTGGCCGGTGCAACACTAGGTAGGAGTCCATTTACCAGCGTGCAGGACTTGCAGCACATACCGTGAGGAACACCATGCACTGTCGGCAAGTTTGTATATGGTTTGATAACATGAGGCGTCGTAGGTCATGAGCCGATCCCCACTCACCTGACCTAACCTTAATTTGTACTGTTGTTGCTGTTTGCAACACCATTGCCTTGCACACATATCCAGGTCTTCCGGAGCTGGCCGAAATGGAGGCCAGGGTACCAAAGGTTGCCGATGACACCTTTCGCTCACGTATTGCATTACTTGACTCTATTGATGTTGCCAACCAAGGTGTTCAGAGAGTATGGGTCCGTGCACATTTAGATATTGCACGCAAGAATGTTCGTTCACCGAATTGGAGACCATTTTTCCTGTCTCAGCTTTGGTGTGGCACACACAAGGAGCTGCTGGAGCTTGTGGTGAATGTGTCATGTTTTGAATACCGCACGAGACACTGTGGTCCCCTGCTTGTTGACATGAAAATACACTTTGCACCGTTGAGGATGTGTGTTATGGTGCAGCCTACGCCCCCTGGAATGTACCACAATTTCTCTTGGGTTTCCCCTTGGTATTGGTGTCTGGCATAATTACAAGGTCACAAGTACTCCGTTGAGTTGATCTACAAGGCCTTCCTGCCATTCTTTAATTTTTTGGAGCAGGGTAATACCCTTCAGGTAGGGAACATCCTCCCTCGTAACGTTAATGTTATCCATATGGAAGAGACACTGCTTGGTCTCTTGCTTGCCACACCGTCCAACCGAGCTAGGCTCGACGAGCGTGTATTTGCGTTGCTCGGCAACCACGAGGACTTAACTCCCCATCAACGCAAGGGTCTACGTATGCTGCTAGCACTAAAGGCATTGCTGTACACATATTGCCCAAATGTTTTAAGCATTGGTACTTTGGTATGAGACTATAACTGGGAGGGCCGGGTTGCTAGTTCCGTCATTGTTGCTACGCAGGCACTTGAGATGCCACTCCTCCTAATGCTGAAGATCCTAAAACTACTGTTTTTGATAGTAGTGTCCTTCCGATGTCTGTCGATCGTTCGGTTTTCCCTTTTTAATCTGTGGCTACTCGCTGGGTTTTGCTGGGGGTCCGCATGTAGACAGTGGTGCCCAAAAACACAAGCAAGCTCGTGAACCGAGAAGCATGGAGGCCCCGAATTGTACCTTGGTTTTTATTGGATACGAAACTAAACAAGACTGCCCATTACACATCAGGGGCCGCCTTGCACACCTTCACCAAATCCATACTGCTGGTGGCTCATCTTTCACTACCTCGGAGTGAATGTCCCTGCTGTTGGACAGGATACGAGATTAGGAGGAGAGTGAGGAGCAGACCCTTTTGTCTCACATTATTGTAATGCTTGAGGAGTGTGGTATAACGGCGGAGGAAGGCGCGGTGGTGTGTTTCGTACCATGTTTTTGATTTATATGGGCGAACTTTCGGCCCGCTATAGTGTCACACATTTTTTAATCTGCAGATTGCTGTTGCTAAAAGCTGGGGTGGCGTGGGACGGTTGGTGAAATATGTGGGTGCCGCTGCAGTAGACGCCATGGCAGCCATGGAGAAGCGTGGGTTGTATCCAGCCCTGGGTGCATTCAGAGGTGTGGAAGGCATTATGCGTGGCCCACTTTGGGAAATCGTAGGGTACATGGATTGGATAAAAATTGCCCTATCTGGTCTCAAAAAAGTTATAAAGGATGTGAAAAAGGCCCATATGTGGTCGTGGCACATACTCCATCGTGATGCGGTAGCCAATGGGCTTGTTGACATTAGCACAGGTATGTTACCGTTAAACAACCATTTGCATGCTTGTTATTCGACGCACCTGGCCGAAATTTCAGTCAGCTTTCGTTTCGTTGAAATAATGCACCATGCACATCCATGTGTAACCATACTTATCTGCAGCTACACTTGGTACTATATAAATGGCCAAAAGGCAATGTGCAATTGCGTCCCACCTAAAGGTAGCTTATGGCAGTTGGCTTGTTATGAAGAGAAGCCTTGGCCACCTTGGTCAGCAGTAATTAAGGCACCTCTATGGAAAGAGGCAAAATATGAGGGGTTGCGGGCATTCTTACAGCGCCCTGTTGCTAAGCCTTTTTTTGAAAACACTGATACGGGTCTAGTCAGTATCCAGCGTGCTACGTTCACGCAGGTTGAAACACACTCAGGAAAACTCATTGCGGAGGCAAGTCGTGTAGAAGTGATGGCAATGCATTGTGGATGCCCGGTTCCAAGTATCATTAGCTCGCTGCCCTTTGCGGCCTGCATCATTGAGGTGCCACGCCTCTATACTTCTGGTTTGCATAACCTGGTTGCCCAACTCCTGTTGTACCTGTCTTCATTTGTGGTGAGATTGTTGATGTGAAAGGCACTGTTGCCGCTCTGAAAGTCACGGTTGCCGAGAAAATGTACCAGTGTGACATCTCTATTTTCGATTTGTCTACCAAGACCCCATTGTATATTGCGAGGTGCCATCTCCTTTCAATTTGTTCCGCTACGACCTTTGATAAGAAACTGCCACGTTCTGTAGCCCTTACTGTGGGCCATTTGCCCCCTGTGCAGCCTATTGAGATTTTTTCATACCTCTTGAGCCTTGTACCGGTCCCCACAAGGGCAGGGAACTGGTTTCTGCTTGGAACCCTCTCTGTCCATTTCGCAAGCATTCTGACTACCACATTTTCCAGGGACTGTAATGTTGTTTGCGCCCCCTGCTGAAGAGTGTGAAATACCTAAGGAATTTGTTCAGTCCCTCAGGGCATCCATTAGCAACGCTTACACACTCCCCCAAGGCATGGAATGACGTGTACCATGACTTGAGCTCAGGGTTCCCTGTTGATTGTTCTCGTAATCAGTATGTTGAGGGTGATGATGAGGAGGAGGAAAGCCAGGCAGATTCACAGCCGGGGGAAAAGACACCAAGGAAGAAAGCCAAAGGTGACAATTCCAAGGCTCCTGGGTCTCCTAGCAACACACAGTGCGGACAACCCACGTTTGCATCTTCCACTCTTACTATGGCCCCTACCGCAAAAGGTTTGAATACTTTTGTCAATCATTTTTCACCATCACAGGGTGGCAACACACGGTCATAGGCTGCTGCCACTGCCATTGGCACTGCCACTTATGCTGCCAAGCCCACCCCTAAGTCAGTGCTTCGGGTCTGCGGAAGCGCTAAAACCTCTCTCCATGGTCTCTATTATCTAATCACATAAAGGCCGGCTGAAATTTCGGCCAGCATGTGCCTGTGCACCGTTTGCTACACACGTTTCGATAATTTTTCTCCAGCCATTGCGACGTCGTGTGTTCAATTGTTGTAGGTCAATCATTTGGTTCCATTGAATATACTACATTGCACAATTTTTTGCAATTGCCCTACTCCTATGTTCCTTGCACATGTCTGTTGTTGTAGTCGCCCATTATCTGCGGCATTATTTCATGTTTTCAACCACCTGGCCGAATTTTTGCCCAGCTTCGGCCGTTATGCTACATACAACGGTGGATTTGGATGTTTTTAGAAGTGTTGGCCGAAATTTCGCCCAGCTTCAGAAAAACGGAAAATACAATTGGATAAGTTAGGGGATGTATTCTTTGTGGTTGAATGAGCCCTATTTTTACTGTTCTTGTGGCCAGGGTATATAGGTGGGTTCTGTGGTAATGTTGGAACCAAGGGGTACCATCAACAATAGCCCCCCCCCCCCCCCCACAAAGCACACGAATGCACTGGTCTCAATGTGAAGTGCTCCCCATTTTATTGTGATTGGGGCCTGCATTTGGAAATCTGGTGTGTAACTCGAAATGCAAATATTGACATACATTAGACATAGGTACCTTCATTCTACAAAATGCCTCTTGGGGGGTACCCCCAAAATAGCACCCCTTTTTACATAGTTTTCTTCTCACTACAACATGGACTTCCTTGGGCCATAGCCTTGGGAGGCCCATAGTGCCCCCTATCGTTTTAGGGAAAAAAGGGGTGATAGGTGGTTTTTTGCATGTGCTAAAATAGGGGTGCAAATTGCATTTTTGCATCAGGCTAGGCTCTACAGAGCCCAGACCAGTTGTGTAAGTCATTTTAGGCCCCAATATTACACATTTTAGATCTCTGGGCTCTGCAGAGCCCAGGCTACAAGTTATTCCATTTGTGCCTACCCCCGTTACAACAAGTGGCTCATGTATACATTGGGCAAATGGCCACGCTACATGGCGCTGGGTCAAGTGGTGTACTCTTCCTGACACTCTAACATAGTCAACCTAAACATTGTCCCCGATTCGGTCATCAGGCTAAGGAATCAAGGATACAACTCCTGCATACATGACCGGTGGGCAATGATCAAAGACGCGTGCCACACTAGGCACCACATCATCTAGATCGAAGTGCCAAAGCAACACCTATATTAGGACTTTCCAACAACCCGGCCTGTGCAGAGCCCTGCATTCATAAACTTGGTATTCCAGGGGTGCTTATTAGGGTTTCCCTGTTGGCTGGGCTCTGCAGAGCACACACCTTCACAATGTCCCATTTTAACCCCTTTTGTGTGACATAGTAGCGCTATGACACTTTGAAACTTATTCTACATGTGGTCCACTAATATATTTTTCTATGCCTTTCTGCTGCGTTACAATGGTGCCACCGTGGTATTGTGTAAATATCACAGTCAGTAGTCGTTAAGGAGTACTATACAACAAGCCTTAGACTGTTTGCACGCAGGTGTAGTTGGAGCTTGGTGAAGTGATGTTTCTATTGTTGTGGTGTGTTTGATTCTATGGGAATTTCAAAACACATTGTTTGCAACATACCCTAATCTATTGCAGTTGACTTTTTGCATGCTGTGCAGTGCTCTTACATTTGCCATCTGGTCATATGTCCCATATATTAAGTACATGTAACATGCTATCTTCTTTTTACAACAGCCATTGTTCATTTTCCACATGCTAGATGTACGGAGGTGGATGTACCGGGTGCCGGCCACGATACCGAAGGAGATGAGGTTGTAGGACATGTACCGGTCCCATCGACCGGTGAAACAGCAGCGCATGCTGCAGCTACGCTCGCCTTGCAAGAGGCGATTATGTTTGCGGGGTCAGCACGCCCATTCCCACTGTGTCCACCAAAGCTTGTCCCCAAGGACCAGCCAACCCCACCAAAGGCCTCCCTCAATAACCCATGGACTCCAACGACAATGGAGTTGCTGAGGGACAATAGTGGTGACCAGGCACGATGGTTCGTGCAATGCATCTTGGGACTTCGTGCACGGTTCAGCTTTGCATTGCGGAGCCCAATGCGCAACCTCCTCGTCACATGGCAACAAGGGGATTGGATATGACGATCCCATTTTCTGTCACGCAGCGAGGACCGGGCTGCATTGATCAGGGACACCCTTAATCCACAATCACGTCGCCCCGTTGAGTCGTCTTCCCATACCCGTATCCCACCTCCTTGGCCACTTCCTCCCCCGGATGCTGACCAACCCACACTTACGCAGATTGATCGGTACAACTCCGATCGCCAGCACATATGGTCCCTTCCACCACCTGTGGAAGCAGACCGTACCGGTGGGCAGTCAAAATACAGCCTGTTGCCACCAGTGCCTGTACCACATAGAAGCACCCCCCCCTGCCTTGAGTTGCACTTCAATCACCTCCAGTGGTAGGCGTTCAGTTAGCGCCCCGGTGCCCTTGTCTGATAATGCGCTACCCCAAAGAACTTCCCTCCTGCACCCCCGCCGGCACACTTCTCTGTTGCCCACCGCCGCTGTTGCGAACAACCGACATACCCCAAGGTACCCGACATACCCGAAGGTACTCACTGTTGCCACATGTGCATGTAGGATTGTCGCCGGGTGTGGCTCCATCTGCGTCCCCACAACCATCTACTGTCTTAGTAAAGAGAGATGGTCAGTATCGGTCACGGTGGTCATTACTACCTGATATGCCACCGGCCAGATACCGGAAACCTATGTGATCCATTAAGTGTTTGGCGCGGTTCCCACATGTGTGTTATGCACCCCATAATTATCACTTTTTGGGACCCTGGGCGCTGCAGACCCTGGGCTCTGCAGAGCCCAGCCAGCCCCAAATGCTACTTTTACCCCTTCTCGGTTACTTGCTCTTGGCTCGTGGCTCCCTATGTCCCCTCTGTCTATTACACGGCCCGCCATTACTACTTTCCGGATGCTGGGCCCTGCAGAGCCCAAGTTTTTTCAACAACCTAATTTCATGTCTCACGTGCATGCTGCCCGCAATGCAAGCCCGTACTTCTTTTACCTCATGTGTCCATTCGGCTCCCACTATGCAAGGTATGTGCTAGTCTACGCCTATTGCTAGTGTCCTAGGCTGGTTACCACCTTTTCCTGTTGTGCCACCCAGACTGTCTTCTCACTATAGCACCGGTTTCTATGGCGTTCCATGTCAGCTACATGCGCTCTCTTTGTAAGAAAGAATGGCGCACTGGTCGCCAAATGATATTGTCGGCTATGCGCCATGGTGTGGCGAAGGAATTCATACAATTTTGTGCGGGTCTACGTGTCAACAAGCAGTCCCGCATTGCGCTTGACCGCATTCGCAAGGCGTTGGCACGAAAACAATGGCCGCATTGGCTAACTAATTTTTCCAAGGAGGCCTATTATGTATGGCTGGGTATGCGCTGCATGGCCTTGCCACAAGCGGCCGTCCCGAGTGGTGAGAGCACCATTGCTGTCATGCGGGCAGACAGCCGCAAGGTGGTGCACACAGGTCTCACCAAGCCATCCCGGTTGTCTATTGCAAACTAGGGGGCATTGCAGCTCTACAAACTGTGGCGTAGCATTGTTCGGCGTGATATTGTGGTGTGGGTGGACAAGTAGTGGCATGCCTAGTTTCGGGCCAATCCAGTGAAACCCAATGTCTGTCTAGATGTCACTGCAATAGCGGTGTTGCGCACAAACCCCCTTCCCCTTTTTCACCCGAGTCTGCATGACCTACTGGACCGGGTTGACACAGGGGCAGTTGTTCAACAGCACACAGAAATGTTGAAGGTGTGCATGATCTGTGCAATGCACCCATTTCTCAGAGAACCATCCGTGCCCCCCTCGATATTGCCTGGGAGGCTGGTAGACGGCAACTCTTTTGGAAGCCATTTGGCAAATATGACTCCCATACAGGTCAGAACCAAGAGCTCTTGGATCTCCTCGATATGCTACGCAGCACCCAACGGCATTGTCAGAACCCGATGGCATTGCTCGTTGATTGCAACATCCACTACCGGGTGCTCAAATTTTGTACTTTAGAGCAACCATTGACTGGAATTTTCCGCATAGGTTGCGGGGTATCTCGTTGATTTACGGCGTTTGGCACCCCTACAATCATGTTTGCAATATCATCTGGCGTAAATTCTTTCCTCTGTTTTCGTATATCACCGCTCCCGTGTTTGGGGCCGGTGCGCGCATATATAGCCACCCCAAACTCATTGTCATAGAGAAAACTATCGCTGCACTCTTGTCGCAGCCCTAGACATGCCCCGGGCACAATTTAGGCAAAAAATTACCGTGTTTGAGGGACGCGCCGAGCAGGCAGCCCTAAACACATAGGATGGGTTGCGCATCTTTCGGGGCGTGGAATCCCTCCTTAATTATTACCTCCCAGCCATCTTTGTAGTGGAACACTTAGTGCGTAATTGCACTTTGGCTGGGCGCGCCGACGGGTCGGGTATAGTCGCCACGTGTGTCCTTGAGCGCCGTCTGGGTCTACTTGTTGACCTTGCCGGTCCAGCTGCTGCGAAAATGGACTACGTCCGCACCACATGCTGCGCACTTCTGTACAAGGCGCAATGGCACGACGGCACGCCTGGTGCCGCCCGTGTGGAGGAATGTTGTGAGGCCCTGCTCGCAAAATTGTGGGCACGGTGCAAGCAACACCCCGACAAGCACACGGCGGATGAGGTTGGTGACCTTTTCCGCACCGTGCCCCCCCGTCAGCAGGCACGTGCAACGGAGTCCCTCTCCGAAAGTGTGTGTGTAGAGGTGCGCCACAGGGTATGGGCTCTCATGCGTGGTGCAAGACGGGAGAAGCATCCAACTGTGCGATGGTCCTCGGGTCCAATCAGTGTGGTTGAGGCACAAAAAGACACAACATACGTGTGCCCCCGAGCAGGGAACTGGGGGTACCCTAACTGTTGTTTATGAAATCTATTCTAAAGCGCTTTCTGCGCACCCTTGTAGGTGGACAAGGGCTCCGCGATTATGCCATGGATTGCATACGACAACATATCCCATTTAGGCCACCTGTGCACCGCCGCGAGGCCCGGGCAGGTGTAGAAATAGTTCAGTTCATACCAATTGCAATGGAGCACATTGCCCCCCTAGTGCCAAATGCAATGTTCATTGATCATGTGCGTGGCACCCCTGAGGATGGTGTACCTGTGATCCGGGCCCGGGATGCGGTAGATGTTGACGCCCTGTGTGATGGCCCTTTACGTGTTGTGCTCAATGAGGAGTTGCGTGAATTTGACCTGATAGATTCAGACTGATAATGGGGGGGGTGGCAATGCAGACCCCCACCCCCCACATAGCCCAATTTGATGTGTACACCCCTGTTATTGCTGTACCCAAATGTCTGGGCTCTGCAGAGCCCAGCTTTGTCCGCCACTAAGTTTTCAGGGTTTGTATTATTGGTTCTTGTCACTCTGGGCCATGCAGAGGCTAGCTTGTTACCACTGCCCGATATGTACCCCAATGTGGTCATTTTCTGTTGCTTTCTTAGGGCTTTGACCTGATAGACTCAAACTGATCATGGGGGGGGGGCAATGCAGCCCCCCCCCCCCCCCCAGACAGCCCAATTTGATGTGTACACCCCTGTTACTGCTGTGCCCCAAATGTCTGGGCTCTGCAGAGCCCACCTTTGTCCGACACTAAGTTTTGAGGAGTTGTATTTCTGGTTCTTGTTACTCTTGGCCCTGCAAAGCCCAGCTTGTCACCACTGCGTGATATGTACCCCCATCTGGTCATTTTCTGTTCCTTTCTTAGGGCTTGGCTAGTCTTGGACCATGCCATCACCGTGCTTTGATCTGTGCACACATCTCCATGCTTTCGTATTCTAGTGTGCACCCGCTGCGTCAGCCTGTGTGACCCTTGAAGAGGTGTGCCTGGCACTGCTGCAGTGATACACTATTACGATGACTGAAGGTAAATTGCCACAAGCAGGTTTGGCTCTTGTGTTGCAGGCCATTTGGACAGGCCCAATTGTATTATTGCTCTATACCTGTGTCAACGAGGGACGTTTTGGTGGGCCTGTTTGATGCTGTGACCATCCGCGTGCCCTGGACATTGTATTTGAGATGCCTCTGCAGTGATTAGCTGTTTTGAAGATAGTTTTGCCTATTTCAACGCCTGTGGGTGCCAATTTGAATGCTTTGATCTGACTAATTTGCTGTCCAAATCTGCCATTTGCCATCATTGATGCTTTGAACTGTGTGATTGTTGTGCTATTTTTACTGACGTGGTTTGTCCTGTAAAGTCCGTGTGTTTCTGAAACATGTGTGACATACCAAACGACATTGCCATGGATGGCAACACCGGAACACTGGTGAGACACCAGCAATGTAGAGGAAGCTGTTGAGGGCTGCACTGTTGCTGGGGGCAAGCAAGGCCAATTAATCGCCCTCGCAAGTGGGGAACAAGGGTCGTGTCACAAGGAAGATGGGTAGCATCAAGGACTCCACAAGCGTACTGGCCATTCAAAACTACGTGGAGGTGAGGATAGCGAAGGTGCCTCGCAAGGAACTGAAGATTGACAGGTGCATGGAGTATGGGCAATCGAGGCTCATCGATTTGGACCACGTGGCAGAGGTAAAGGAGGACCTACTGGCAACCCCCCCCCCCCCCGATGGCCGACTGCAGCTTCTGGTCTGGGACGACAAAGGTATGGGACTGTTGCGACGCAATTCGATCAACGTAATTGGTTACGTGGCCTGCCCTGTGTGATTTGCCATGCTGTTGTATTCAGTGCGAGCCCTGTGGGTGATTGGAGGCCAACACGGCGTTGTGGCGTGTGATGAAATTTGCAAGGAAGTGACAGCAAGGATGGGCGAGGTCGAGGACTGGATGACCAACTTTGACGTGCGCATCATCAAGTTTGATACATCCCTCGAGATCAGGCGAAAGCTGGCTGGACAACACAATAGGGTGCAGCACAGTGGACGTGAGAGCAGTGTACCCCAACTGTTGAACAATTTCCTACAACTGGCGGCTGAGGACACAAAATGTAAGAAGACAATTGTCACTTTGATGTGTGAGGCAATCGTGGAGGCGGGGCTGACTGCGAAATCCGGCAACACAGAGACAATCGTCAAGCAAATGAGGCCAGCTGCCCATATGGCCTTGACGTGTGGTACCACCTTCACGGACGCTATCGGCCAGATGGTGGAACGCAAGCAAGTGATTGCCCTTTATACAATGCGATGCTTTGCTGGAATGCAACCCGAAAATTTGTGGCGCGTATGCAACTACATGGCCTCGCCAAAGAGTACAGTACCGGGCTTCCAGAAGCTGGCAAAGGAGCTCCGCGTTGCGGAATTGTGGTGGTATCATTTTGGTCACCCTGACATGCCGGTTGAGCGCATCCACCCTTCAAGACGTATGATGTTGCCTTGTAAACCCCCTGCCTTTTGTTGTGATTCCGATTCAGTGGGCCGCTGCGACAGGGAGCCTGGATGAAGTGTCATGACCGATTTCAGTGTGACACCAAGCAGTTTGAGTCTACTGGGCTCTGCAGAGCCCAGGGTCCCATGCGATGCAAATTGACTGGATCTAGGGAGACGCCGTGCCTGTTGGAACTTCCGCAACTTCACTCCTGATGACTGGTGCAACCTTGCCAGATGATGTCCAAGGAACACACCCCCCCCCCCCCCAGACACCCCAAAATTTAGCATTTTGTTTGTGCCGGGCTCTGCAGAGCCTAGGTCCAGCACAATGACCAATTTCAGCCGTCAAGTTACGAATTGGAGAGTATCGGGCTCCGCAGAGCCCGGGATCCCATGTGATGCCAATTGACTGGATCTACAGAGACGCTGTGCCTGTTGGAACTTCCGCAAATTCACTCTTGATGACTGGTGCAACCTTGCCTGATGATGTCCAAGGACCCCCCCCCCCCCCCGGAGAAAACCCCTAATTCACCATTTTGGTCATGTTGGGCTCTGCAGAGCCCAGATCCAGCACATTAACGAATTTCAGCCGTCAAGTTACCAATTGGAGAGTACTAGGCCTTGCAGAGCCCAAGATCCCATGGGATGCCAATTGACTGGATCTACAGAGACGCTGTGCTTGTTGAACTGTTGGAACTTCCGCAAATTCACTTCTGATGACCGGTGCAACCTTGCTTGATGATGTTCATGGACCCCCCCCCCCCCCAGGACAACCCCTAATTCACCATTTTGGTCATGCTGGGCTCTGCAGAGCCCACGTGAAGCACATTGACCAATTTCAGCCGTCATATTACCATCTTGTGAGTACTGGGCTCTGCAGAGCCCACGATCCCCCGGGATGCCAATTGACTGGATCTACAGAGACGCCGTGCCTGTTGAAGTTTCCGCGACTTTACTGCTGTCGACCGGTACAACGTTGCGTGATGATGTCACAGGATCCCCCCCCCCCCCGACACCCCCTTCATTTGCCATTTGGTCATGCTGGGCTTTGCAGAGCCCAGATGAAGCACATTGACCAATTTCAGCCGTCATATTACCAATTTGACAGTACTGGGCTCTGCAGAGCCCAGGATCCCACGGAATGCACATTTACGCTGTGCCAGATCGATGTGACTTTGTGGATCGCTCAATCCTGTTGCAACGTGCCCTCCTCTATGGCTCCTGTGCACAAAGGCACTAATACTGAAGTGGCTCGCATCTCGAAGAAGTTTAGTCACCGTCCGGCGAATTTTGGTGCATGGCAAGGCAGCTGGGAGTACAGCGAGAGCACGCCGTGGCCACCGCTCCAGGGGCTGTTGAAGGCAGTCTGTGGGTCAGCGATCGTGAAGATGTTGAAGCACATCGCAGACTGCTTGTGAGACCAGTGTTGAACCCGGCTGTTGAGGTGTCTAGTGGCGAGGTGGCAAAGGTCAATGTCGGCAAGGGATCAAAATCTGGAGAAATTTGGGCGTACAATGGATCGGTGACCGCAGTGCCCAATGAGATCAAAATGCTGAGGTACAATCTTGTCATTGTTGAAGTCCCGCGGCGAGGAGGGTGGATCCCTGGTGCGCAGATCGTGAGAAAGCACCACCCGCCACCCTGTAGCACAGTCCAAAGGGAAGACCTGACTGTGGCCAACAAGTTTCACAACCCCCCGTACAATCTGGGTTTTGTCCCATGGGAGATGGGGACCATCAGGGGTCCTTGGTAACCCACTGCCCAGGTTGGGCTTCCACTGGTCCAACCCAGACACCCCCCTCTGTAACTTCCAAAAGTGCGTACTCCCCTTGGTGTCACATCCCACATGCCAGCAGCCCCCATGGTATGTCTTGATTGCTGAACACACCCTCTGTGCATGGGCGTGTGCATGCATGCACGACGGGGGGGGGGGCGTCTCCTCGGTTCGGATACGCGACCCCCCCCCCCCTCCCTGCCCTCCGGGCCCACTTAGTTACCAAGGGTCAATGGCTACAGGCCATACATAGGGTCGCACCGAAGTCTCCCGAAAATTTTGTCCCCTTTGCTGGGGACCCCCGAGAATGCAGGGGTTAGGTAGGATTTCCGCCCACTTGCGGGCCCCCAAGAAGGCAGGGGTGAGGTAGCCAATTTTGATTTTGAGGTAGTCACTTTTGATCAGAGCTTTTGAGTGCCAGATATCGCAAGACGAGGCGCTATACAAATGTCGTTTGTTGCGAGGTGCTTTTAGCGGAGATGAGGAAGACGGGCCGCTATCCAAATTTCGTTTGTTGCTAGCTGAAGATCCTACATTCGGAGCAAAACCCCGGCCTGAGTATAGCACCAAATTCTTTCTGGGGCGAACACACTGCGTTCATTCTTTCTTTCTTGTTTCTGTTTTTTCCTACGCTTTATTGCGTGGCCCCTCGAGTTGGGGTTAGGGACTCACAATCCACGCTTTGTTGCGTGGCCCCTCGAGTTGGGGTTAGGGACTCACCATCCACGCTTTGTTGCGTGGCCCCTCGAGTTGGGGTTAGGGACTCACAATCCACGCTTTGTTGCGTGGCCCCTGGAGTAGGGGTTAGGGACTCACAATCCACGCTTTGTTGCGTGTTGCACTGGCCTCCTCTGTGTCCGCGTGCCTGTCGTTATCCCATTCCGAAACCCAGGGCAGACCCAAGGCGTTACGGCAGAGGCACCGGATCATTTTCATGTAACATCGCATTGTAGTATAATGTTGTGCAATATGATATGATAGTTTGAGTAAATTCATTTTTGCGCCCAATGGATGGGTGATCTAAACAAGCGAGGTCTGTTGGAGGCTCCGTCCACTCTTTGTATGTTGTTTTCCAATGCTCAGATCGCGTCGATGATGCGGGACACCCTCACATTCCATCCCATCCGCCCACCCCTTTCTCAACCGCCTGCACCCCGCCCTCCCTTCAGACGCCCTTCCTTCCAGGCAGCATCGACTACCTCGAATTCGTCGATGTGTTCCACAAGCAACGGTCCGGGATGGACCGGCTGTTGGAGCAGATCTGCCGCGTGTTCTACAAGTACCAGGATTCACTGGGCCGTGTATTCCACTACATGGATATCGATGGCGATGGGGTATTGACGCCGGACGAGTTCAAAGAAGGGCTGTCAACGTTCAATGCAATGGTCTCCGAGCCCCTGACGGACCATGTCATCCAATCCGTCGTGCAGCACATCGACCGCAACAAAGACGGGCAGATCAGTTACCAGGTTTCACGCCACCCCTGTCCAGGGCTTGTCTTAGTGGTGGCGTACCGATGGTGATTGGCAGTTCGTTGATGGCATTGTGACATCGGTTGGCCAAGGGACCACAGGTCGGGATTTTGTTTTGCTTTTGACCTTATAGAATGCCCTGCCCTGAGCACAGTCCAGGTTATGCAAACAGCATTTGGGCTGGCGCGTCCGGGGGCAGAGCACAGGTGGGTGTACATGGAAACCCCATGGAGCAGGGCATGGACGGTGGGATCCATGTTTGCAGTCAAGAGGTAGGTCTAAGTTTGCACAGGCATCAGCTTTAGGAGTCAGGACATGCCGAGATATGCCCCAGCAACAACATTGGCAATGATTGTGACAGCTTCCCTCAAATGACTTGGTGACATAACTAACATCAGGGCACTCCCTCTTGGCCGACATCAGGAGCCCCACCTCTTGCCAGCAGCGCCAGAAAAAGCTCACCTGCAGCAGCAGGGAACTGAAGGCGCTTTGCATTCAAACATTGCAACCCTAGCCAATTGTAACCAACGAAAGGGAGGAAGAATTTCTGGGCGCCGTTAAAGAAGAAATGTGAGAACAAGCACGACAAGCATGCCATGGCATCAGCTGGAGATCCAAAAGGACGGGCGGGTTTTGACGCCTGCACGACGCAGCAACAGACGGAAGGAGTGACCGAGTGGAAGAGAGCCGGGTTGAAGAAAAAAAGGACGTATAACTCCCAGGGGCTCCGTAAAGAGGGCACAGGGCACCAAAATGCGCACCGGTGCTGTTGGTGTGGATGCAATGTATTTGTGTCCAGTTGTGATGATTGACATAGAATGTGCCAAGCTTTGATAGACCCACTGAGCCCCTCTCCTGGACTTGGCCTCAGGAGTTCTGTGCTGCATTCTATTTCGTGGATGAAAGTGGGCCCAGCGTCATCACTGATGATTTCAAGAAGGAGCACGCGGAACATTTCAAGAGCGAAGCCCCTGCCGAGGCGTGTTGGTGCCTTGTTTTTCCATGGCCCTCCCTCCCGCCTCACACACAATTTCACAAGATGGGTCTGCAAACAGCCAAGCAGATGGGTGCAGTTGGGCAGATTACCATGGTTTGTAGTCAAGGCAACCGTCCGCGCTAGCCGAAAAATCGGCTAGTGTCGGCTAGTCAGAAATTTTCCACTTTTCCAGTCAGCTAGCTCGGCTAGCAGAATTCATCAAAGGGGGACAGGCTGTGGAAAGATGGGGGAAATGGGAAATTTCTCCCACATTGTTCCAATTTTTTCTGATTTTCGTCCAATTTCCTCTCAAGTTCACACATATTTTCCAAAGTTTTTATTTGTAGTAGTACGTGTAGTTCCATTTTTCCATTTTCCATATTTTCGTGAGGTGTTGGGTAGGCCGTGGTGTTGTTCCATTGTTGTGTCCTTTTGTTTCAACACCACAGTCCCGGCACTTGAATGAGCATTTTGAGAATTGCCACCTCCTCAAGTTGCATCCAGCAAGCGTTATGGAGGGCTCAACAATGTCTTATGCAAACATTTTTTCCCATTTTCTCCCGTTTTCCTCCATTCCCCCCTACTTTTTTCCATTTTCCTCCATTTTCCCTCATTGCTGCCCATTTCCCCTCATTTTCCCCGTTTCCCCCATTTTTCCATGGCCCTACAGCTAGTCAGCTAGTTCAGTTGCGGCTAGCGCGGAGGCTCATTAAGGGGGTCTGATGTGCCAAGCTTGGGGGCGGGAATGTGATATCCGAAGGTTACCCTTGGCTCCTCTAATCAGAATGTCCTCATACGAATCCTCAAGTGGGGGCAAGTCGGGAGATTGTGCAAGCATTAGTGAGCGTCGGATAAAACGGTGTCCTGTGCAGACAACATCTGTGCGGTATTAACAAAGGGTTGGGGACAAACCCTACGTCAACACCTGATGAGTATGAAGCTCTATTGGCTCAAATTTTGACCTCGGCCTGAAATGAATGTGCAGGACACAAGGTGAAGAGGGACAAGAGAGAGCATTGGGTTTGAGTTCAACTGTGGGCCACGGTCAGGGTATGGCCGCCAGTCACCCTGCACTCCAGGAAGATTGATGGTAGGTTGTTTATCAACCACAACACAGTACTTGTTTTTCCACTGGAGGTCTGACTACAGCTCTCGTGTGGCTCCACGCTAGGTCAAATCGAATTGGGTTCATTTGGTGTTAGTGACACAGCTACAAATGCATGCCAGCAATACGGGCTGTGCAGAACTCAGTATGCCGTGTGTGCAATGTGTCAGTTGCACAGCGAATACTACGCGCAATCTACAGAGTAGTCCACTACCTGCCATGCGCACAACCCCAAGCAGTCATACGCCTAACATGCTGGCCAAGCCCATGCACCATGAGGTGACAATGTATTGATGCTACCATACCTCAGCATTTCCAACCAGAGAGAATGCTTTTCCTGCGGCGCCTGCGGCGCGCACTGCGGCACCCAGTTTGGAAAACTTGTCTAAATTGTGGAGCTTTTTAGATTCCACCTTGTTGTGCTCCCTGGGGGGCTTGGGGCCCGGTTTTACCATATAGTATGGGCGTTTTATGTAGCCATATTGATCTCTCCCTACCATGGGGACCTCGAGAAGGCACGGGTTATGTTACGGGGTGTCAACCCGGGGGCAGGGGTTAGGTAGCCACTATGCCCACATGTGGGCAGCAAATGCAGACAAGTTTGGAATACCCGCCACTGTACCAAGTTGTCCTCGATGCAGTAGCTGTGCCCTTGGAGGCACGTTCGGCTGTCCCTCAAGGGAGCCAAGGTTTCCTGAGGGTTGAGCGGCGGCCTATTGGCAAGGGGGACCTCACCGATGTGCTTCAGTGGGCCCGGGGTTTGTTGCTAGATGTCGCCATTGTTGCGGAGTATGGCGGAGGTTGCGCATGCTACGCATGGCGGCGTCCGCGAGCCGTGAGGTCTCTGAGGCATTGTGTTTTGGGGACCTCTGCAAGAGCCATGAGGGAACACTGTAGGGCCTCCACACCTTGCCACTCTCCCCTGCCAATAGCCTGTGCATGGCGAAGGAACTGGCGCAAGGGGGGCAGCACCACCTGGGCCAGAGATTTGGCTGCAAGGCTGCTGCGGGCCGGGCCCTCTCCATAGGGCGTTGTCGGTGGCGGTGTGACCGTAAAATGTGGGTGTTGACAATGCCGTGGTCCTACACCCAATCGTACATAGCTGTACGTGCGGCTCACTGGTGGCTAAGTGGAAATGTGAAGTTGGGGCTCATTTGGGGCTCAGTTGTGCATTGCGATGTCTTTGTGCTTGTTTGTTGTGCTTTTTGCATGCTAGGTAATGTGCATTTACTGTTTTTAGAAGTTTTAGATACTCACTTGGTCAAGGTTCAAAGGGGGGGGTACTTTTTTTGGCGACGGCTCAGTTGACTGAGCGCCCGACTGAGCCGTCACTGAGCCGTCACTGAGCCGGCTCACTTAGCTCTCACTTAGCTCTCACTTAGCTCTCACTGAGCGCGCCAAATGGCTCACGGAGCGCTCACTGAGAGCTAATTGGGGGCTCACTCAGGGCTCACTCAGGAGTTTCTCCCCCTTTCCGCCCTCTCTTCCCACCCTTGCTGGCCCACACTTCACCCTTTTCACACCAACATCGGTCCGCAGTTCTCACCATGTCTTTTCTCCAAGAACTTGAGCGTGCATGCACACATACATACTTGCATACATGTACCCGTGGCGACAAACACACAAACATCCAAACAAACACACTTCGTTAGGGACACAAATATCCAAACACATACACATACATACACCCATACACACGTCCACACACACATGCACATGCACAAATTGACAGCCACATTCATTCTTGTGTGCAATTGTCTTGCGTGTACATAAACACATGGCCACATTGAACCATGTGAAGTGAAGGGCTAGGGAGAGATGGTTATGGGGTTGGGGTTCGGGGATATGAACCTAGCCATTTGCGAGGGTGTTCCTTGTTGCCTCATGAAAATGGCACCCACCCCCCCCATACGCACACACACACCATGAAGCACAAGTAGGGCACAAAGGACATTGCTCGCTTTTGTGAGGTTCATCATACAACCATCTTGACCTACACCATGACACATTGATCCCCCTCCCTCCTTATCCCCTCCCCTCCCCTTTCGCTATGCTGCGTTCCCCCGCTTCCTTCGTGCGTAGCCCTTCTGTTCTCTTGCCTGTCCCGTCCCCTTGTCCTGCCTTTCGTATTTTTTGGCCGTGGCATCACATGCATGATGGTGGCGGCAAGGACGATGACCTTTGTAGGTATGTTGTGCTATTATGTGTGTGGGTGTGTGTGTGCATGCTTGCGTGCGTGTGTAGTTGTGCCCATGCGCATGTGCGAAAATGTAGATGGTTTGTTCGTTCTTGGTTTCTCTCATTTAGTGTGTTTGTATGTCTGCTTGTGTGTGGGGGGGGGGGGGGTTGCATGGATCGATGCCTGGGTGAAGGTGTCTTTGTGCGTGAGTGTTTGTGAGTGTGTGACTGCATTCTTTGGTTTCTGGTTGCCTAGGTTCGTGTGTGTATGTGGATTCCCGAATGTGTGCGCGCAGGTGTGTGTGTGTGTGTGTTGCAGCTGTTGTTTTGGATGTTGTTTTTGGTTTTGGTGTTGTGTGGCATAGGCTTTGATTGTGTGCGCATAACATTGTGTTTTTGGCTGCAGATGCAGGTATGGTTGTGTTTGTAGTTGTGGCTGTGGTTCTAGGCTTGCGTGAGGTTGTTGCCATGGCTGTTGTGGTAGCTCTCGTTGTTGGTGTGGTTATGGTAGTGGCTGTGGTTGCGGCTGTGGGTGTCGGTGTCGGTGTGGTGTGGGTGTGGGTGTGGGTGTGTTTCTGTGTTGTGTGTGGATTTGGTTGTGGTTGTGTCAGTGTGTGTGGCCCTGGCTGTGGCGAAGGCTGCAGTTGCCGCTTTCACTGTGGCTGCAGCTGTTCTTTGGGTTCTGGCTGTAGCCGGGGGGGGGGGGGGCGGGTTAAAGGACTGCAAAGAGGGGGGCTCAAATTACCATCCACCCCCTCCCAAAAAAACCCGCACCAAGTGTACAGTGACAGTGTACAGTGACAGTGTACAATGACAGTGTACAGTGAGAGCATACAGTGAGTGTAGAGTGACAGTGTAGAGTGCTAGTATAGAGACTTGGGCGTTGTGGCGGACGTACTGTGTGTGGGGATACATTCTATGAGACCTTGGGGAGTACAGTGTACAGAGTACAGTGTACAGTGTACAGTGTACAGTTACAATGTACAGTGACAGTGTATAGTGACAGTGTGCAGTGGCAGTGTGCAGTGTGCAGTGACAGCGTACAGTGCCAGAATACAGTGTACCATGTACAGTGACAGTAGACAGTGACAGCATTGACAGTGTACATGGACAGTGTACAGTGACAGTGCACATGGACAGTGTACAGTGACAGTGAACCATGAGTGAGCCCTCACTGAGCGCTCACTGAGCCATTTGGCGCGCTCACTGAGCGCTCACTGCGCCATTTGGCGCGCTCAGTGAGCGCGCCAAATGGCTCAGTGAGCGCTCAGTGAGGGCTCACTCATGGTTCACTGTCACTGTACACTGTCACTGCACACTGTGTATTGCACATTGCACACTGCATACTGTGTATTGCACACTGCACACTGCATACTGTGTGTTACAAATTGCACACTGCACACTGTAATGCACACTGCACACTGTAATGCACACTGCACACTGTAATGCACACCGTACCCTGTGTAATGCACACTGGGTATTGCACACTGCACACGGTGCACTGTGCAATACCCAATGTGCAATACACAGGGTGCAGCGTGTAGTGTGCATGACACAGTGTGCAGTGTGCATTACACAGTGTGCAGTGTGGATTACATCACACACGGCATACTACACCCTGTGTAGTGCACACTACACACAGTGTGCAGTGTGCAGTGTGCAATACACAGCGTGCAGTGTGCAGTGTGCAATACACAGTGTGCAGAGTGTATTACACAGTGTGCAGTGTGCATTACAGTGTGCAGTGTGCAATTTGTAACACACAGTGTGCAGTGTGCAGTGTGCAATACACAGTATGCAGTGTGCACTGTGCAATACACAGTGTGCAGTGTGCAGTGTGCAATATACCGTGTGCAGTGTGCATTACAGTGTGCAGTGTGCAATTTGTAACACACCGTGTGCAGTGTGCAGTGTGCAATACACAGTGTGCAGTGTGCATTACAGCGTGCAGTGTGCAATTTGTAATGCACAGTGTGCAGTGTGCATGACACAGTGTGCAGTGTGCATTACAGTGTGCAGTCTGCCGTGTACACTGCACACTACACGCTGTGTAATGCACACTGCACACTGTGTATTGCACACTGCACACTGCACACTGGGCATTGCACACTGCACACGGTGCACTGTGCAGTGTGCAGCGTGCCACTGCACACTGGGTATTGCACACTGCACACGGTGCACTGTGCAGTGTGCAGTGTGCAATACACAGTGTGCAGTGTGCATTACAGGGTGTGCAGTGTGCATTACAGTGTGCAGTGTGCATTACACAGTGTGCAGTGTGCAATTTGTAACACAAAGTGTGCAATGTGCAGTGTGCAATACACAGTATGCAGTGTGCAGTGTGCAATACACAGTATGCAGTGTGCAAGTGTGCAGTGTGCAATACACAGTATGCAGTGTGCAGTGTGCAATACACAGTGTGCAGTGACAGTGTACAGTGACAGTGAACCATGAGTGAGCCCTCACTGAGCGCTCACTGAGCCATTTGGCGCGCTCAGTGAGCGCTCAGTGAGCGCGCCAAATGGCTCAGTGAGGGCTCACTCATGGTTCACTGTCACTGTACACTGTCACTGTACACTGTACACTGTACACTGTCCATGTACACTGTCAATGCTGTCACTGTCTACTGTCACTGTACATGGTACACTGTATTCTGGCACTGTACGCTGTCACTGCACACTGCACACTGCCACTGCGCACTGTCCCTATACACTGTCACTGTACACTGTACACTGTACACTGTACACTGTACTCTGTACCCAAGGTCTCATAGAATGTATCCCCACACACAGTACGTCCGCCACAACGCCCAAGTCTCTATACTAGCACTCTACACTGTCACTCTACACTCACTGTATGCTCTCACTGTACACTGTCATTGTACACTGTCACTGTACACTGTCACTGTACACTTGGTGCGGGTTTTTTTGGGAGGGGGTGGATGGTAATTTGAGCCCCCCTCTTTGCAGTCCTTTAACCCGCCCCCCCCCCCTCCCCCACAGCTACAGCCAGAACCCAAAGAACAGCTGCAGCCATAGTGAAAGCTGCAACTGCAGCCTTCGCCACAGCCAGGGCCACACACACTGACACAACCACAACCAAATCCACACACAACACAGCTTGCAAAAACACACCCACACCCACACCCACAACCAAAACCACAACCACAGCCACTACCATAACCACACCAACAACGAGAGCTACCACAACAGCCATGGCAACAACCTCACGCAAGCCTAGAACCACAGCCACAACTACAAACACAACCATACCTGCATCTGCAGTCACAAACACAATGTTATGTGCACACAATCAAAGCCTATGCCACACAACACCAAAACCAACAACAGCATCCAAAACAAGAGCTGCAAAAGCTGCAACACACACACACACACACACACACACATTGGCACACACACACACACACACACACACACACACTTGTGCGTACACACATTCACGAATCCACATACGCACACAAACCTAGGCAACCAGAAACCAAAGAATGCAGTCACACACTCGCAATGACGCGCAAGGACACCTTCACCCACGCATCGATCCAAGCAAGCCCCCCTCCCCCCGACTCATAGACAAACATACATACAAACACACTAAATGAGAGAAACCAAGAGGGAACAAACCATCCACACTTGCGCACATGCGCATGGGCACAAGCACACACCCACGAACACACACAATAGCACAACATACCTGCAAAGGTCATCGTCATTGTCGCCACCATCAAAGGTCATCGTCATTGTCGCCACCATCATGCACTCGATGCCATGGCCAACAAATAGGGAAGGCATGGCAAGGGCAAGGCAAGGGGACGCGACAGGCAAGATAAGAGAAGGGGTTCGCATGGGGTAAGCGGGGGGATGAGGCATGGCAAAAGGGGACGGGAGGGGATAAGGAGGGAGGGGGATCAATGTGTCATGGTGTAGGTCAAGATGGTTGTATGATGAACCTCACAAAAGCGAGCAATATCCTCTGTGCCCTACTTGTGCTTCATGGCGCGCGCGCCTGTGTGTGTGTGGGGGGGGGGGTGTGCCATTGTCATGAGGCAACAAGGAACACCCTCGTAGATGGTTAGGTTCATATCCCCGAACCCCAACCCCATAACCATCTCTCCCTAGCCCTTCACTTCACATGGTTCAATGTGGCCATGTGTTTATGTACACGCAAGGCAATTGCACACAAGAATGAATGTGACTGTCAATTTGTGCAGGTGCATGTGTGTGTGGACGTGTGTATGGTGTATGTGTGTGTATGTGTTTGGATATTTGTGTCCCTGACGAAGTGTGTTTATTTGGATGTTTGTGTGTTTGTCGCCACGGGTACATGTATGCAAGTATGTATGTGTGCATGCACGCTCAAGTTCTTGGAGAAAAGACATGGTGAGAACTGCGGACCGATGTTGGTGTGAAAAGGGTGAAGTGTGGGCCAGCAATGGTGGGAAGAGAGGGCGGAAAGGGGGAGAAACTCCTGAGTGAGCCCTGAGTGAGCCCCCAATTAGCTCTCAGTGAGCGCTCCGTGAGCCATTTGGCGCGCTCAGTGAGAGCTAAGTGAGAGCTAAGTGAGAGCTAAGTGAGCCGGCTCAGTGACGGCTCAGTGACGGCTCAGTCGGGGTGCTTAGTCAACTGAGCCGTCGAAAAAAAGAAACCCCCCTAGTCGAATCCTCTTGCACTAGGGATGGGGATCCCTTTGGGGACATTCCAAAACCCCAACCCACCCCCGAAAGCCACAAGTTATCACATGAAACCCCTTGAAAAACACCACTTAGCCCCAAATGAGCCTTTTTAGCCCCAACTGAGCCCCAACTTCACATTTCCAAGTGAGCCGCAGGTACAGCCCGCTAGAGGGGCTGAGGTAGCTTGATTGGCTAAATCCCCAGGGGTGTGGGCCGCGGACCTACAATGCCCCCCGGTTGTCAACTTCCCCCTCCGGTGACAGGGCTACCAGGCGCATGTGGAGCACTGGGGTACGTGCCATAGCGTCCGGGTGGGGGTTGCTATCCCGGACCACGAGGTGGGTGGTTCAACCAAGAGGGGGAGATGGTGGTCGGAGAATAACGTACTCGCTTAGTATGGTAAGAGGCCAATATCAATGGGGTGCCCGTGTGTCGGGCCACGATGATAATGCGACTTCCATCCTGGTACTAGGAGTATGTGACAACGGGGACAACATGCATGTTGACGAGGCCCTGGAGGTAAGAGGCCCGAAGGAAGGTCAGGAAATTCGGTAGTGCCAAGATGAAGCTGAAACCGAACCCCAAAATTTATGGAGACCGGGAATATCAACGGCAAGGAGAACTAGCGGAAGGAATGAAGAAGCTATTGATGGAATTTATTGAGTGTGGTTGGATTGAACCCTCCGATAGGGAGTGGGCAAGCCCGGCCTTCATCTTTCCAAAAAGGAGAAGTGCAATTGCAACGTCCTCCCCCCCGGGCCTGCCGCGGTCCTCCGATCGCGCCGCCAAGTTAGTGTCCGCTAGCAACAGGTGTGCGATGAGGTTTGCTTGGTGGCGCTACATGTGTGTTCACCACTGGACATGGACATCCCCGCCCACCTGGGGTTGTGTGGAGTACATGGTGCTTGCCCCAGGGTATGAGGACCTTCATGAGCAGGGTATTTTTGTCGCCTTGGTCCCACAAGATGGTGGCTTTGGAGGCAATACCCTCGCGGATGTAGACGCCAATGCCCGCACCCGCCCATCCCACGCCCCTGTGTAAGTGGCCGGTGTATCCTTCGAAGGGGGGTTCTTCCTCCCCTCAGCGCGACTATCTCTCCGCCAGGACCATGACATCCAGGTGGCAGGGCACACTTTGTGTGTGTGTGTGCGCGCACACACACATGTGTGTGTGTGTGTGTGTGCCAATTGCCAATTGCCCCGCCACGGGAGTGCTTTTTCGTGCAACCAGTTCTCGCTTGCGTAAGTTCTTGTGCGTGTTTGTGTGTGTGTGTGTGTGTGTACTGTACCACATGGGTCCTGTGTGTTCCCTGGAATCTAAGCAAGAAATGATGTGGTTGAGACAAACTGGGTATCATTGTCTTTGCCATTCCCCTTGGCCGTGGCACAACAATTCTAGGAGCGACAAAACCTGCTTGTGGGTCAAGACTCCAGTTGTTTGTCAATGACCAAGGGTGAATATTCGCCAACCATGTGCACACATGCACGTGCGTGTGAGATCAGAACCACGAGAAACATAAACAAGAGCAAAAATTGTGGTGGCAGGGGGCTCCTCATGAGCCGCAGAGCAGCCCTGGATATCTTTTGCCATGTGGTAGAGTTGAAGGGGTGTGTAGGTGTACTGACTAAGGGCAAGTAAGACCATAAACTGACAATGCCACAAATGCAGATAATGGACTCCCACCCAAACCCCACAGAGTGCAAATTATCTGTAACTGGGTCCATGTTTCGCCTGCAGTGTTAGGTCCGATCCCTGAAAACACACAGAGCCATAGCTCTGCCAAATTGTGCAAATGGGAAAAATCACCACACAAGATCCGTTCCAACCTCTGAGAACGCTTTCTGCGCGCCACACGGTTTGAGAAACACGTTTTATTGCGCACTGTTCCGGAAACAAACCAGATAACTGAGAAATAGCACATGTTGTAGATGGATCGGACAGAATGCTCAATGTGGGTGGTGGCGGCCCGCGCCAAGGGCTCCTTGTTCGCGGGCTGACGATTGCATTTAACAAGTGTCCCCCGCTACTGGGGAGAAATTAATGGCTCCCAATGCTCGGCACTGGCACGAAATCTGAAATGGCCCACAGCCCCGGCACTTGCTCATCGTACATACGGACAAGGCGTGAGGGCTAGACGTGGCCCTCACCCACATGCATGTCCATATCGACATCATCCGGTATCGTCGCCTTGGCAAGGACGACCAGCGCACCCTCAACTAGGTAATGATGGACCCCGTGTGCATGAGCGGGCAGGCAAATGGGGCAGGGTGACACTCTTCCTTATAGGCTCTAGCTGTCCGGTTGAGGAGGCTAACCTCAGGGGGCTAATGGTCTCCCCACACATCTCCAAACCGGAGCCCGTGGCTTACTATGTCCTGGCGGCAACCTACAGGCCGCGGAGGTCGCGCGGGCCTACCGCTTGCGTTGCTGCAAGGCCGTCTGCCAATCAAACTACCTCTTCTACTTGAGGAGGAGGTGACATTGGCTATGGCTAATGCGGCGGAGCCTGGGGTTGGTTTGGGCATGGCATGTTTCCTTGTGCCTTAAAGTTTCGGCAGCCTCGTTTAATCTCTGTAGGTTAATATTAACGCCGGCGGCGTTTAATATAATAATTAATATATGGTCTTTAATTAATAACCTCACTATTATTGATGGTGGATGTCAAAAATTAACTTTTTTGTTCATTTTTTTTCTGCAGATGGGGCATTTGGAAGCACACTTAGCAGCCACAATAGCAGTACTAGCTGTAGCATCAGCACTAGCAGCAGCTGCTGCACCAGTAGCGGCAACACCCGCACGACCTGTCCCGCCGACAAGTCAAGGGGGAGGGGACTCAAGTGACGACTCCACTGACCGGCGGCGGGACAAAAAAATGAGAAAGAATGAGAAAAAGACACAGTGAAGGAGAGAGAGAGAGAGAGAGAGAGAGAGAGAGAGAGAGAGAGAGAGAGAGAGAGAGAGAGAGAGAGAGAGAGAGAGCTAGGGGCACAGCCAGGCCAGTGGAGGGGGGGGGTCAAGGTGGAGGAGGGTGGGGAAGAAGTGGTAGAGGAGGGGGGGAACGAGGCTATTGAGAAGGGGGATGGCGAGGTAGTGCAGGCCAAACCCCGGCCCCCAAAAATAATCCTCCCCTATTGGCTGGGCGAGGGGGAAATTGGCTTGCGTGATCACCTCGAACAAAGGTTTTTAGATCAAAGACAGGCGTGGGCGTCGTATACCCCCCTTTTTGGGGGGTTATTCACGTAGAATAACCCCAGATTATCACCCCAAATATCATCCCAAGGCATGATATTTGTGGTCAAAAGGGTCCAAGCAATGGGGATGCATAGCACTGTGGCAACAAACCACTATCGAATGGTAACACAGTCGGCTGCATATTTTTTGGTCGGCGGTTCGAATCCTCGTTGGTTGACTGTCATCGGCGGCGCCGCCGCCATGTTTGCCCGACCGGGGTTGGAACTGGCGACGAAAAAGCCCGCGGTCGGCTGCATTACCGTTCGGCCGCTGCTTATTCTGGGGTAAATTCTCCTCCCCACTAGTTAAAGCCGAGTATGCTACGGACAAAAATCCCAAAGTGTGTGTTTCCGTCTGACCGGACATAAATACCACCACTGCCCCGCCCCCCCTTTTTCAGTGGAAGTTGAACTTTATTTGCCACCATCAGTGACCTTTTTCAAGGCCCCGTCACGGGAGCCAAGGAGGGGGGAGGGTCCGGGAAAGGGGCTCCAACGACCCCCCGCCCGCGCAAGCCAATTTTCCCCAACCCCTCCTAAAAACCCTGGGCGCCATGTCAGCGGCCGCCCACAAGGCAAAGGTGATCCACTGGTTTGCACAGGCCCTACAGGAGGGCTGTGCAGGGGATCAACCCCTAGTTGCGGGCAGCACGCACGCCCACATGACCCTGGGGTGGTTGTTCCGCCGCCCGGTGCACTGCCAGATTTGCCAGCACAGTGAAGGCAAGGGCACCTTGCGCCGGGACACTGAGCCTGGGGGCATGTGGATCTGGCGCCCATTGCCGGGTAAGCCCATGAGCCCCGTGCCTGAGGCCATTAGTGTGGGCTCTCTCAGCTCACTCTACCTGTGCGGTGATCCTCGTACCGTGCGGTTTGGAAGCACACTTACCTTGTCGCCCTGCAACATTGGGTCACGTTGGGATGGTCAAGGCACTGGCGACAAGGACAGAGGGTCGACTTCACGGTGCAGTGGACACCGGTGCTGGCTGGAGCGTGGCGAGTGTATGACACCGCCGTGCAGCACGAATCCGAGGACACGGGGGCCGGCACGCGGGCCACCCCCACCGCCTTCGCAAGTCAAGCCGTGCTCGCGTCCGCCGCCCCGCCTTCCCCCGCCGAAGTCATGGGGGATCCTGTGGAGGTGACGATGGTCTCCACACTATTTTGGACAGTGATCGGCGCTTTTGAGGTGTAGGGCGGCTCTAGTGGTTTTGAGGTATGCTTGTTTGCTTGCTTGTTAATTTTTCCTCGGTCGTGGTTAAAGTTTGTAAGTTGACATTTAATTTTTCGATTGGGGGCGCAAAAATTGAAAATAATAGGGGATATAAACTTCAAAAAAATAAAGGAAGACGCTGCAAAAATTGATCATTTCCCCCCTTGTTATTTTAACCGGTCGTGGATATCGTTGTCCACGCTAGGGATGTGTGGCCGGTGTTTGCATCGTTGGCGTGACCGCGACCAGGCGCACAAACTGCAATTGGGCAGCCTGCACCGCTTGCTTGCGACTGACCCCGCCAAGGGGTTGACGATTCTGAAGGCTTTCAGGGATTGGGAGCATGCGAGGGTCTGCTCGGTGGTCTGGGTGGCCTCCAAGCAGTACACGGCTGGGAAGTGGGCCAAGATGGGACAGGTGGGGTACACATGTGCGGAGGATGAGGGGGTGAGGGCAGCGATGGTGGGCGGTGATTGGGAAGGGGAAGAAGAGGTGAAGGAAGTGAAAGAAGACCCCCCCCCCCCCTGCACCAAGGCCAAAGCACCACCCCCCAAACCCCCAACCGCCAACTGGTGGCAAGAAAATCCCCAGAATGCATTTTGAGTCGGATGACTCATCACATGGAGCCCTCCCCTCCCTCATAAAAGAAACCCCCCAGCCCCCCCCCCCTCCCGCCACAAAGGCCACCCCCGCCCCAAAGGCGACCCCCCCCCCCCAAGAGACCGGGGGGATGGTACCGATGATGAGTACGGGACGTGGAGGTGGGCACCGTGCGCGGTGTCCACCAGCCGAAAGGCGGGGGGTTGTCTGGGTGGAATACCCACCTAGACAACCCCTAGCTCTACGAGGTTGCCCGCAACCTCCTCCCCCCCCCCCCCAAGGCCGTCCATGAAGACCTTGAGCGTCTTCGCAAGCCAAAGGCCAAGGCCCCCCCCCCCCACAACCAACTAGCGTGACGCGTAGACTAACCCCCTAACAGACCCCAAGACTAACGCCCCGACTGATTCCAAGCCAAAAAACAGCCCCAATCCTAACCCAACCCCTGACCCAACCCAGCAATTGTCGGATACCAAAGATGGATCCCAAAAAGTGTGAGAACAATTCACACTCTGACAGGTAAAATCACCTGACGAACAGAACAAAAGCTGGCCATGATGGCCAGGAATCTTACCCAAATGATTCAAAAGGGTATTTGTTGTCTTGTCATGTGTTTGTAGGGGTTTTTAGGGAGGGTTGATTTTTGCAAAAAACAGTTACTTTCATGGAGGTTAATATTAACGTCGGCGACCGTTTAATGTTTAATACATCAAGATTTAGTTGAAAAATTCAAATCAAAAACTAAACCCGAGGACCTTTTTCATATATTTTCGCAAGGAAACCAGTGAAAACCCTCCCCCAACCCCCGGGTGAAAGTGGCACCCGATCCCGTAAGGCAACCCATCGGGGTGCGGTTTTTCTCGTTTAAACCCCTCAACGCCCCCCTACAACGGTCAATTTTTGGTGAACGTATTAATTTTTGGCCAAAAATTCAAAATATTGGTTTTAACATAGGTCTCCACGGTGGGACAAGGCACCACCTCTTCACCCAGGTGAAGGGGAACAAGTGCACAATGCTGACAGGGCCCTTGCAGAGCATGTGCTCCACAAGATGCTTGGCATTTCCCAAGGTACCATAGCGGGTCCATGTGCGGGCCACGGCGGCCGTCCCCTTCTTCAATTCCATGGACCCAGCCTACAGGGCGTACTCAGCTACCCCGCTGTAGAACCTCATGATGATGTGGGTGGATGAAACCCTAACAATCCTTGGTGGAGGTGAAGACCAGCCCATCCACGGGGTCCTGGTTGACTGGCGCACTCTGCTTGCAACGGCGAACTTCGGTGCCCCCGAACATCCCCGCCACGGGGGCGGAGATATGGGGACAAGTGAAGCCCCAGTGCATGGCCCTAGATGCAGCCGTGATGGTCCTTGGAGGCCAAGGTCCCCACTAAATTTTGCCGTGGCCAGCGTGTTTGCTCCACAGTCACGGTTCACCAAGCCAATGATGCACTGTAGTTGCAATAATGGAAGCACATTACGGGCACCTCCTGCCATGCCCATACCGAAGCGCTCTAAGGGGCCTGGAAGGATGGCCGCCTAGGGCTCCACCACTCAAAGCACGCATGGCAGGTGGCAGTGGTAGAGAGTGGGTCCAGCAAGGCGCATGGGCCATGGACCATTTCAGGCGGGCCCAGCGGACCTATGAGGCGGAACACCACGCCCGAAGGGCGGAATGCCCCCCAGTGCTCACCCGGCGCCAATGGACCCACCGCGATCACTGCCCCCACCTCTTGTGCACCTTGCAGGTTGTCGTGGATTAGGTGGGGATGCCCATGTCGCTCTTGTGCTGTTGTTGTCGCACCACACCCATACTCGTACCAGGGCCTCGCCCGCACGGCAGATGTAGGAGGACATCCCCCCGGTGACAACGACGCACCAAAGCCGGTACACCACGGTCACATTTGTCCGAATCCCCCTGGTGGCCTATGCGGCGGCCCCGGCGATGGGCTACCACAACCTTGCAGCTTTCTACGACTCGGGTGGGGCACTACGCAGTGAACGGGACCTGTGCCCGCGCGTGCCTTGGTGGTGCACGGTGCGCGCCCTCCAAGACTGGTTGCACCGGTACCAGGATGCCTTGTGCCCGGTGCTGGGAGGTCCCCGATGGCAGCAAGCCCCCCAAAAGATGGACTCCAGGTCCGATTCGCCCCTAGCCATGCACGGCTATAATCGGATGCTGCAAGGCCACGACCACCCGGAAGGGGTCGTCTGCTAACGCGGCTGCACAGTGCCGTTCACCATGGCCTCGGAGGATGCCATGACCAGACGGGCGTGGGTTGTGGTGCTCCTGATGTGCGAAGAGCCCGCGACCGACCTCCCCACTAACACGCACCTAAACCGGCTGCTGGTGACGCATGCGAGCCCGCCAAAGGACCTGCGAGTGACCAAGCTCCGGCCGCTCCAGGCACGAAAGGGCCCACAATGGTGTGGCACCATGTGTGGCACCGCGTGCCGCCGGGGGACCAGTAATGGGAGTGGACCTCTTGACGCAGCACCTGGTGCTCGCCATTATGGCCGTCCGACCGTTGGAACCACGGATGGAGCTCCAGGAGAGGGCTCTTTAGATACGCAGCCCGATGCCTAACCCAAAAGTGGCTGGGGCACCCCAACAGCAGGCCCTTGTACGTGGCCCTCCATGCCCCGAATATGCTCTTGTCACAGCTGGACCCAGCCCTGAGGACGCATCCGCGAGGGCACCTCGGAGGCACTGTAACACTGCACCTCCACAAGGCCCCCATGGAGTTGCCCCAATGTATGCGTCCCTGGACGGAACCAAGCATATGCTTGCATGACCTGCCGCTGTTGGCGGCCATTAGCAGCGCCATCGTGGCCACAGATGCCGGGACCACCTAGGTGGGGATGGTCATGGTGTTGGTGTACAACAGTTCTACGGGAGAAGAGCACACCCGGGTCGCCTCCGGGGTGGGAACCTCCTAGGAGGGGGGGGCGTGTATGGCCATCATAGCATCCGGGTGAGGTCCATCTGCGACCCCTCCTTGGTTGCGGCATCCATGCGCACCGTGATGGCGGTGATGCACTGTTGGGGATGAGCACAATGTGGACCGCAGCCTTGGAGGAGAGGCGCTGGGCCCTGAAGGTGTGCACAAACTAGTGGTGTATGCCATCCCCGCAGTGGCTACCCTCCTCGTATGTTCGTAGTGCACCTACTGCATACTCAGAGTTGGGCACCACCCAATATGCCCCTCCTTGCAATGCCAATTGGCAAACGCAGAGCTGCTGTTCTCTAGTTTCTTTTCAAACTGGAGTTTGAGGTATCGGATTCGGCCCCTTTTTTGTTTCTTTACGGTGTTTATTTTATTTATGTTTTGTGCAATGATCCAGTCCCTGCACCTTCGCCGCCTACCGCGAGACTGAGATGATCTATGCCCGTTGGGCCGTGTTGGGTACTTTGGGCTGCTTGACGCTTGAGTTGTTGGCAAAATACGCCAGCGTGCAATTGGGCGAGCCCATGTGGTTCAAGGCTGATGCTCGCAGCCCCTCTATACGTCGACCATTGGTGGCACAAGTGGCACGTCTTCAATAGCTTTGGTAAATTCCATGGTGAACTAGAGCCCATCCAAGGTGACACATCGTTATCCCCATCACCATCACCAACTTGGATGATGTTCTTTTGCCGAGATCTTTTAATAGTCCGAGTGATAGTCTTGATGCGTCGATGTCCCCGGCACCATTCCCAATTAAGCCATCACCCATTAGCAGTAGTGGTGTTGCCCTTGTCCTGGCGTCACCATCAGCAGGCGTGGGAGCATCGGACACCGGCAGAGGCGGCAACTGGGCTAGCAATGGTAACACTAGCAGCCCCAGGAGAAGCGGCTCTAGCAGTGGCAGCAGTAGCGGTGTTGCCTGTGTGTCGCCATCGCCATGTGCAAGTGTGGGAGCACCAAGCCCCAACAGTGGCAGCAGTGGGACTAGTAGTGGTATTAGCGTCAATTCTAGTGTTGAAGGCAGTGCGCACTCCCTTGGCAGATCCAACCTGGTACATGCCCAGTCCATCTTTGCCATCTTGACCTGCCACGTTGTCTTGATGGGTGCCGTTGAGGCCTACCGTGCGCACGGTGGTCCTCTTGGTGAGGATCTAGGTCTGCTCCACCCCTGTGAAGACTTCGACCCACTATATTTGGTTGACGATCTTGATGCTTTCGCTGAGTTGAAGGTGAAGGAGATCAAGAACCCCGTCGGGCCATGTTCTCCATGTTCCGCTCCTACGTATAGGCCTTCATGACCGGTGAAAGTCCAGTTGAGAACTAGGCCTCCCACAATGCCGACCTGTCCGCCGTGAATGATTTGACCGGCTCGTTTGTGTCCCAATTTACTCTGCTGGAGTTGCTAGGTCGTAAGGGAGTAAGGGAGTAGGTTTTGGTGTGTGATCGCCCTGCACGAGCACTCATGTGGTGCGTGTGTGTTTGCCTGGGTGTGAGTATTCTCTCTTTCCTTTGGTGTTGTATTTGCATTTTATATGTTTATCGAATGGGTTGCCGTGGGGCTCGTTGCATACAAAGGGGTCATATCATGGCCCTGGATTTCGAAGGGGCCCAACAGGGGGCCCCAATCTGCATTTTAGACCGAGGGTATGTGTGGGCGATTTGCCTTTTGCATGTGCCTTTTGATGTCATGCCTTTCGGCATGAGGCGTGGCCCTCCGGCGGCAGCCCATCAAGTATTGTTCATCAAAGGGGCCCTGTGCGCCTGTGCCAGGGTCTTGGATTAGCTACATATATATGTTTGCACTTTATGCCATGTTTAAGATGCATTAAAATCCCATTGGGATTTGTGCTGAGGACAGCTTCTATGTCAATTTCCTTGTGTTTTGCTTTTTGTGCACCTTCGCAGCCCTTCTCAAACCGACTGGCGGCGAAGTTTACCGGATGAACCCCGTCCCCATGTCGTGTGGTCCCGCCAATGTGCGCCGCCAGCATGGACGGTGTTGCGATGGCTGCCGACCCCTATTCTGGGACCCTTGATTCACACAACTTGCCTTGCACATGGGACGCCTGGAGTCCTGCATAACTACCTAGCCACGTGTGGATTGCACTGGGCACTCCAAGAAGTGCTAGACCGTATCTGGGTAGCCACCACAAAGTAGGCGGCGCATGCAGTGTTGCACATTCGAGTGCCCAGAGCACTCCGCCGGCACCGTCATGGTCGGGAGGTTGTGCATCCAGTGGGCCACTTAAGTGCCTCTGCTAGTCGCTTGTAAATCAGCCTAGTAGTAGGCCCCGGCCCCGCTCATAGTTTGGTCGCCACTAGTGCTCATATTGCACCCGAGCAGGGACAGCCACCTGCTCCTGCACTCACTCCTACAAGTTGGGCAGGGCCAACTGGCAGTGGTCCTGAACTGGCAGTGGCCATTCTCATCTGCTAGCCCTGGACCAGTTCCAGGAACCTCAGGTTGGCGCTGCACACAACGCAAGCGTTCACCAGAGAGCATCTCCATGGCCTTGTTGAACAACTCATTGATGGCCATATGTATAGTGCAAGTAGGCAACACTCTTGTCTACCCCATCCCCTACTGTCAAGAAGGATTCAAAGGTGGGGTCACCATTGTGGGGACGAAATCAGAAGTGGCTGCCTCACCCCTGCCTTCTCGGTAGCCCAAAAGAGGGCGGAAATGCTATGTCACCCCTGCATTCTCGGGGATCCCCAAACAAAGGGGGGCGAAATGAGAATTGGCCGCCTCACCCCTGCCTTCTCGGGGGCCTAAAAGAGGGCGGAAATGCTACATCACCCCTGCATTCTCGTGGATCCCCAAACAAAGGGGGACGAAATCAGAAATGGGTACCTCACCCCTGCGTTCTCGGGGGCCCAAAAGAGGGCGGAAATGCTACGTCACCCTTGCATTCTCGGGGATCCCCAAACAAAGGGGGATGAAATCAAAATGGGCTGCCTCACCCCTGCCTTCTCGCGGGCCCAAAAGGGGGCGGAAATGCTATGCCACCCCTGCATTCTCGGGGATCCCCAAACAAAGCGGGACGAAATCACAAGTGGCGGCCTCACCCTTGCCTTCTCGGGGGCCCAAAAGAGGGCGGAAATGCGACGTCACCACTGCATTTTCGGGGCTGCCTCAACCTTGCCTTCTCGGGGGCCTAAAGAGGGCACAAATGCTACGTCACCCCTGCATTCTCGGGGATCCCCAAACAAAGGGGGACGAAATCAGAATTGGCCGCCTCATCCCTGCCTTCTGGGGGGCCTAAAAGAGGGCGGAAATGCTATGTCACCCTTGCACTCTTGGGAATCCCCAAACAAAGGGGGACGAAATCAGAAGTGGCGGCCTCACCCCTGCCTTCTCGGGGGCCTAAAAGAGGGTGGAAATGCTACATCACCCCTGCATTCTCGGGGATCCCCAATCAACGGGGACGAAATCAGAATTGGCTACCTCACCCCTGCCTTCTCGGGGGCCTAAAAGAGGGCGGACGTGCTATGTCACCCCTGTATTCTCGGGGGTCCCTAACAAAGGGGATAAAATCAGAAGTCAAAACCTATGCTAGGGGCAACAATGATGCCCCTAGTATCTCAAAGTATGGGTCTCTAGTAAGGCCAGACGTCAAAAGAGTTGCACTGTGCGGGCACGTTGCTAAGCGCACCCCCATAACTTGTACTCTCCTGGGTTCCCCAGCATGAGGAGAAAGCAACAATGGTGAATTGTGTGTAACGCGTCTTAACCAAATTTTTCAGCATGGTCAAAAAAACGGGGTAGTCTGGCCAAACTATACCCCCTGCCGGAAATGCGAAATCCCCCCACCCCTAGGTCGGGCAGTCTTAGTTTAGGGTTGCCCTAGGGACGCCCTGCCGCTCCGCTTGTTGGTGCGGTTGGAGTTCCCGTGGCCCCCACGTCATCGTGCCTCCCGGCCCCGCTCATGTTTGATGGGGCCGTCTTCAGCTCTGGCGTGGGCCACCCACACCCGCTGTGACTACGACAGGACTCATAATGTACGGCAGCCCTTTCTTGGCCCTGTGTACATTCAAGGAAGGCAAGTAGAGAATAACATCGGCTACAGTTTTCAGCTTCATGCAGTGCCTGCAAGACGGCCGTGTTGTTGTGGCCCCGAACATCACATGGCTGCAGGACGTTCATGAGGTCACTGTTGCTGGGGAGTTCTTGCCTTTCATAGCCTCAAGTGAAGGCAAACTCGAATGGACAGGACGATGGGGAAAGACATTGCACTTCAAGTCAACAGACATTTGCTTTGTGAACCTAAGCATCAAGACTAATGGACGATGGGAGCTTTCCGTGGAGGAGGAGAATGTCTTTATCAACAACACTGGTGGCATTGACACGTGTCCCCAATTTCATGCTACCCCCTACCAAGGCGTGGATCACACAAGTCTGAGGCCTCCACTAGATGTGAGAAACTGCTTGTTTTGTGATGTTGCGTTATCTGTACAGAAGATGTTGGATCATGTGGCGGGACATTGGCAGCGTGGCCGCTGCCGACCACTGTGGGGACTTTGAGGGATGTGGCTCTTGTGGGCAAACAAATGGGCACCGCAAAACAGAGCTTCTTGGCAAGACGATGAAAAGCAACTGCAAGTATGCTCTAGGTTGCATTACAACACCGCTATGAAGAATTGTCGGAATGTACCTCGACCGTGTCCAGCCCTGGTTGCAAGGCCGCACCCTTTACGCCCAACATCCGGACGCACTTTCAGAAAAGCCACCCGAAGACCAACATTGCCGATTACAACGTTTCTGGCTGGGTTGTCAAGGCACAGTCGCGTGCATCAGCTTCAAAACACTGTTGGTCACGGACCAAATGGTGTGCTCCACGTGTTACCATTGTCAAGAACGCCGTCCAAAAAAATCAATGGGCATGACATATGCTTCCTCGTCCGATGTGGGTGGCGACATGTTTCGCGGGCAGCAACGGGCCAACGCCATGGATTCTGATTGGCAAGCACGAAGCGAGGACGTTGAAGAGGAGAGTGAAGCAGCCAAGAGGACAACACGCACTCCGGAGATTCCTCCAAGTTGAAGTGTCATAGTTATTCGAGTTCGAGTTCGAGTTCGAGTTCAAGTTCTACTTTGAGTTTGTCCGGATTGCCATCCTCAGGTCCATCCTCCACTGAGGAAGTCCAAGCACTAGGGCGCCGCAAGAGACTCACGAAGACCCGCGGTACCACCGACGCCACTCGCAGAGCACAGAGTGGGAAGCGGAAGAGCCCGTCAACACCTAGTGTCGCGGCTAAGCAGCGCAAGAAGGGGGCGCATGGGAGGCGCACAATCCCTGAATGTTACATGTGGGGCAAAAATGTACCCACCGGCGGCCCGCCTAAAATTTTTCCGCCCGTGTGGCATGACCTACCGCATTAAAATCCGTCCCTGAAGTTCTGTGTTGCATGACTCAAGCATTGTTGTATGGCGGGAACACCGGTGCTCAGGTCACAAGGCCGGGCGGTCTAGGCATTTGCCCGGATTAGGTGTGGAGTGACGCCAAGTGGCAAAAATTGTGTCAACGGTGAAAACTGCCCCCCTTCTTCAGCGCCCAATTTTGAAATGTGCAAAAACTACCCAAACTACCCGTTTTTTCAAGTGAGCTGAAAATTTTCGTTATCACCCCCGGGTATGAAGTTCGAATGTCGCCCCCACCCCCCCTTGGCCCACGCGTCGGATGGGCCTAGACAGGGGGCCTCCACCACCGGGTTTCGCTCCAGCGGATACCCCTCCCGGGGAAGGTGGGATTCATATGGGGAGCGGTACCACTGCCATAACAAGTGTTGCACACTTGGAGTTGCGGTGGGTATGATGTCTCGTGGCAAACCTTACCAGTCTCAAGGCCTGCCGACCTGGTCCTGTGGTCTAGTGGCTCGGCCCTGGCCTTGTGCATCATGTCTTGGACTGTGCACCACTCTCCGTGTGCCTCTGACGCTGTGGCACAAGGTGGGACCTGCAGTACTGCCACTGCTTGCGGGTGAGCGCAGATACTCCACTGACTGCTAAGCGTCGGGCACACAGTGCCCCCGCTCAGTACCAGACCCTGGGCAACCTAGGCGCAGTGAATCCCAACACACACTACACTTGTGCCCTTTCACACACACTTACACACACACACACACACACACACACACATACACCATGTTATTTAGGGATCGGTGCTTCACGATCCGTCAATACTGGTGCTGGACACTATCCCATCCCATCCCATCCCATCCCCCCTTGGCCCGACCCGGGGAGCTTGCCTCGCCGTCGTAGGTGCACAACATTCTACACACAGTATGCGCTTAGACACATAGCCCTCCCAGGTTGCATTTTCCCACGTGCAAGACCATCTCAGCCATTGCCTTTCGGTAGCATCGCCTTCAGCACACACACACACACACACGCACACACACACACACACACACACACACACACACGGAGTTGGCTCTCGATTTGGAGCTCACAGGAAAAGGGGAAACTAGTACGAAGGCTCAATACTTTGCGGTGGATTTGCACACACCAAGAGCCTTCATGCTAGTGTGTGGAGTCAATAGAAGGGCGCATGCCGTGTGAGGAGGGGGAAAAAACCGCCATGGCCCTCTCCCTTGCCGCATGACCAAAGAGACTGCGCAAGCTGGAGGTCAAAAAAACAGTGCGACGCAACAAGGATGTGTGGGCAGCATGCCAAACCTTAGTGTGCAGCTTGCGCCACAGTCTAACAAGGAGTCCGGCAATGCTAGTGGGGCAAGGAGTCTGGCACTCCGCATGAAGGGGCACAATGGCCATCCGCAGAAGACCCCATCAGGCATCCAGAGTGAATTCTGAAGTGGAGATGTGGGGGCGCAGATGATGCAAGCATGGCACGACATGGATGTGCAAGACAGAGGCCACGTAACCCTCCATCCAGGGAGGTTCTCACCACGGTGAGGGACTAGGGCCACGGACCTGGGTGTTCTAGTGGCTTTCACTCAGAATGGTTGTTGGTCCCATATGTGCACTCACCCCACTGACCCATATTGGTACCCTTCCTTAACAAATTCCTCCCCCTCCCCACACACTTCACACACACCTCTGCTGTATCATTTGTATTCCAAGGAACCGCCCCAACTCCACAGCCCAGTCCACATTTCCCACTTTGGTGCAGAGGCACAACAGCCACACTCTCACTTACCAAAAATACGTTTCTCCACTGTTTGTGCACAAACACTTTGGACAATTTCCTCGGAAAGCCCAAACCAGTGCATACATCCGGAAGTACCAAACAGCACATTTACTGAGCCTTAACACCCCGCCCTCCTCTCTGGGGTCCAATACCCCAAGGATACCTCCCCCCCCCTCCCCTGGCACACATGATCCCCACTGTGTGGAAAATTTGCCCTCCAAAACAACCAAGCCCTATACCCAGGGTTTGTGGGCATCAGTGTCGCCACCCAAGATGTCGCAACTCCCTCAATCACTGGCAGCCCAGAAAAGTGGAGACTGTCATTTTTGTCACCTTTTTAGTCAGCCTGTCTATCATTACCTCTGTCCATGGCCAATGCCACACATTGAGTTGACTACCTCCCCCTTCTGGTCATCTCCTGTCTCCCCATGCCGCGTTTCCCTACCCAATTCCACACATTTTGACCACATTTGCATCTATGCTGCCTGGGCGTTGCATCTGGTAATGCATGGCAAAAATTGATGGGCAGAGGTTTGTGGAACAGCCATACAATATTTACAGCATCAGCTCGGGACTGCATGGGTTTGCACGGCACATTTTGAGGAATATTACGGCGGCTCCCGCAAACCCCCTTCAAAAGCCTGTACTGGCCCAAGCCTCCCACTCACCGCCCCACTCCCCACTTGCAGTCTCAGAATCGATTCAATGCAGTCATGCTCCCCACCCTTTCAAATTCTCCGCAGCACCCCATGATGCAACGGGAGTCTGGCACCTGCCCCACAAGCCACACTGCCGTGCGATCACACTTGTACCTGCTAATGGTTCTGCAGGTGGCCATTTACCGGTCGAACTCTGAAGGCATCCGTCAAGGGTATTCAGGCATGAAGAAGGAAACAACTACTGGCTTCCGGAAAGTCTCCTCCGGATAGGGTACGGTGGTGCTGGTGGACATTGTTCGGGTGCCATTTTTCTCTTGGGCGTGGTGCACATGGCACACCGCCATGTGCACCATGGCGGTGTGCCATGTGCTTGTGCCATGTGCCGGGTGCAAGCCATGCAGCACAACGACAGCAAAGCGATTGATGGCAGGGACAAGGAGGGAGGGACTGCCGCCTCAAGGAGCACTCAGGGCCAGGGGTATCTTGCCGGAAGTGCCCGCCTTTGCTGTGGCAATGTATGCCTGTGGCCTGTCATGCAGCGTAGAATGTATCCGAAACACTGAACGATGTGGCCAGTTGCGGTTGGGCGTTGGCTGGCGCCTGGAAATTTGGGTGCCATTTCCCTGAGACCCAACCCTTTTTTTTGGGTTGCTGGCAGCTGCCCTGCTGTCCCTGCGTTGCACAGCAGGGGCTTCCTAGCGGCATAATGAGACACGGGACTATACGGGCAGGGCCCCTGCCATACAGCTGCCATACAGCTACCATACCCTCCCAAAACAACTCCGATGCCATGACTGTGGCGCCCCTGTCATACTGGATCCACATCTTTCTTGTACTGCAGCCATACTCATCCCATTTTGATGGCATACCACTTCTACACTGCAGCCATACTGCTGCTGTGCCCCTGCCATACCCTTGGCCGCCATACCCTTGGCCTGCTGACAGACCCCTCACAGACTGCAGCCTTACTGCTGCTGTGTGCTCCTGTGATCCGGGTGCCCCTTTCCTCTGCACAGGTGTGGCAGGAGTAAGCCAGGACCCTGGAATATGGCGCTCCCCATGCTTCTGTGTGGGAAGACATTGAGCTGTGGGTACATGTGTTTACGTGTCATTTTTCATCATGCATCTTACCACGCCACCACACCGCATAGCGCAACACAACACAACACAACAACACAACACAACACAACACAACACAACACAACACACCAGGCCGCCTGCCGGCGGCCGTCCACTGCAGGCTTCGTTTATAAGGAATTAAGTTAACTGGGGGGGGGGGGTCTGGGTGGGTGCCCCAGCCTGGGTGGGCGGGTCAAAAGTCTGGGACCCCCCTCCCTGTTAGAACTGTACTCTGGGTGGGTGGGTCTGTAGTCTAGGACCCCCCCGTTTAATGTTAGTCTGCAGGCGAGTGGCGCTTTTTTTTCGATTTCGAAGGTGTTCAACAAACTGAATTGGTGGTATGTATAGCAGAACTAGCAGAACGGTAGTGCAGCTGTCTGCGGGTCTAAAGGTCAGTGGTTCAATTCCCACCGAGGGTATTTGTTTCGAGCTCCGCTTTTTTTTTCGCTTTTTTGGCAAGGTTCGGCGCTACAGTGACGCTTTTTTTTTCGCTTTTTTTGCAAGGTTCCCGCTTTTTTTTCGCTTCTTTTGCAAGGTTGGGACCTACAGTGACGCTTTTTTTCGCTTTTTTTGCAAGGTTCAGAGCTACAGTGCCATTTTTTGTCTTGCCATTGGGGTCGCTTTGTGTGTTTCTGCAGACCCCCATTGTTTGCTTTGCTATGCAGCAGCCTGGGAAGTACCGCTGCGGTTGTGGAGCACTCATATCCAATGTGGGAAAGGCTGAGCGTGAGCACTTCAAAAGTGATCGACACCAAAAATGGGTGAAGAGCCAGCAGACTACAAAGACTCTTTCAGCGTTTTTTGTGAAGGAGCAGAAGCCTGTGGGCAGCAGCAGCAGCAGCAGTAGCATTACAAACACCAGCAACAACTACAACACCAACAGCAGCAGCAGCAATATCAACTGCAGCAGTGGTGGCAGCAACAACAATGCCAGCAGCAGCAGCAGCAGCAATACTAGCAGTAGCCGTGGTAGCATCACCTCAGGTGGGGCTGGGGAGCCGTTTAGCCCCGGGAGAGCGCCTCAAGCCCCCCCCCTCAAATGTTTATAACGGTCTGGGGGGTCTGGGTGGGTGGCTTGGTCTTGGGTGGGTGGGTGCCTAAAAATCCCAAAACCCCCCAGCCCCTTATAAACGAAGTCTGGTCCACTGTGTGAGCCACAGTGTCATACGGGACCTGACCGTGCACACGCGGCAGGACGCCCTGGGCGAGGGGCGGCAGGACACGCTGTCCGCCAGGGCCGCCCCCCCGCGCGCAGACCGCCCCTCCCTCACAGAGGAAGTCGTCCGGCGCCTTATAGCCGATGCCGTGAGCAGGCCACCACAGGTGCTGCATCCACAGCCACAGGAGCCCTCCCGGGCACCTACGACCGACGCGATCGGTGACGCCGGCCGCCCCCTGCCCCGCCCCCCCCCCCCCCTCCCGACGCGCCCTACGGCGTAGCAAGCGCCCCCCTCCCGGGAGAGAGGCCCAGCGCGGCCCGGCAGCGGAGCGGCCCCTGGGCAGAGCCAAGGGATCGCCGCAGCTCAGGAAGGCCCACCTGCGCAGCCGCGGACCACCACCGATAGCCGAGCCAGCCGACTCCGCCGGCGCATCCTGGCAGCAGCCGGGTCGCCTAGCGGCCCCGACCAGCCGACTACCGCGCACGCCGACGTAGGGCCCCCCCGGTCCGGCCCCCCGGAATTGGCGGCTGAGGACGTGTCCCAGGACCTCTTGGACACGGATGACCGTGCGGAGGGCCACCAGCGGGCCCTCACCAGCGCCCCGGCGGCCCCTATGGCCCGCCCCGCGGCGCCCGCTAGCCAGCCCCTGGCCCCCGAAGCCAACGACGGTGCTGGGGCCTCAGCCCCCCCGGCAGGGGACCAACCCCCAGAGGAGCCAACCTTGGATTGGTGTGCAGTCTGTCGCTTCTGGCGCCCCAGCCCATGCGACCAGTGCCCCCCACAGCAGGCCCCCCTGGAGGCGAAGGAGGCTACTGCAGAGCAGCCCCCTGAAGGAGGACGGATGCCTGGGCATGCCCTAGGTGGACAACCCAATGCGGCCTCGCCCGCCCTCGACACTCACGCACCGCGTGAAGCGGAGGCCCCTCCGCCACCCCCCACTGATGTGGATGCATCCCAGGGCACGGCCACCCAGCTGGCTGGCCTCCCGGATGATGAGGCGGGCGCCCTCAGCCCTCTAGAGCCCCTACCACCGGCGGTCGAGACCAATGACGACCCTGAGCCGCCGGCTACCGACCACGCCGACAGCCCGCCGGGCGGGGTGGGCCCGCACGAGTCCCGCCTAGTGGCACTCATCGCCGACACCACCCTTGAGGAGGCGAACCCCTGCAGGGCCATGGACGTTGCTGTCTTCCTAGACAGCGAACGCCTAGCGGCGGTGGGGCGCCGCATGCGTGCGGCGGACCAGGACACCACCCCCGTCCCCGGCCCCCATTCTCCGGAAGGGGACGGCCTCCCCCCCCTCCTGGCCCAGTATGCCAAGCGGACCCGCGAGGTGCTCCAGCTCGTAGACTTCACCGTGCGGGTCCCCTCCTTCTCCCTCTCCAGCTGGGAGGGAGATGCCATCCCGGCCCCTCACCCGCCGGGACTTGGGATCACGGTGTATTACATGATCGAGGGGAGGGTGCAACTCCGCCTCCCCACCCCCGAGGGCGGCACGCGCCCCTGGTGGTGGCTCCAGGCCATGGCATATGCGTATGCTCGGTGTGCCCCGCCCCCGCCTCGGGCAGTCCCCCTGGATACCTGGGCCCTGGTGTTGGTGTGCCAGTGCCCGGTACATGTCCAACGGGGCGCCCCGACGGATGCCCCCCCCCCCCCCCCGGTCCAAATCTGCGTCAAGCGTGGGGACCGGTACGCCCCGGTCGACACGGCGAGCATGGACCTCGGGGATCAGAAGGCCAACCTCGCCCCGCCCGGGGGCAACCCCCTGGCCATCACAACGCCTATGGTGGCCAAGGCCACCTACGACAGAGCCTCGGGGGGGCTTGTCTTGATCCCCTCGGCCGTGGGAGCCCAGCAGCTCCGCGGTGCCAACTGGAAAGGGTGGAGCGCCTCGTGGGTAAGCTACGCCCGGGCTCTCCAGCCTGCCAAGCCAGTGGGCTTCAAGGTCCTGGGAGCGCGGGCCCCGGCCCGGCGCGATTGGGTACTCCCCAGGCTCACAAGCGACCGGCAGGGACCCTTTCCCTGACCACGGTCTTCGGCCTCATTGAGCGAGACCTGCGAGCGGCCCAGGGGGCGGCTGGTAACTCGGCGCAAAGCCGTGGCCCCCACGACGGCCCCACTCCTGCGGAGCTGGAGTCGGAGCCGGAGAGCCCCGGCCCCTCGCAGTCCCAGAATTGAGGGCACGCCGGAGGACGTCCACGCCGTGGGGTACCTGTGGCTCACTGTCCGGGGCTGACACCTGCGGCAGCGCCTCCTGGCGCAGGCCCTGCACATGGCAGCGCGCCGCCCCACCCTCCTCATCCTGGCTGAGGCCCAGTCCCGGGCAGGCCCTCAGGACCCCCCCTTCCAGGACTACGCCCGGCACGTCGTGCTCCCTGCCCAAGGCAAGACGGGGGCGGGCCTAGAAGTGTATGTCCGCGAATGGACAACCACCCGGGCATTCCTCCTGTGGAGCACGGTCGATGCAAACGCCCTGCTCATGGAGGTCCTCACCCCATGGGGTCGGCATCATGTGCTGGCGGCCCATGCCCCCCAAATCAGCATAGGCGTGGAGCCTTATGTGAGGTGGTGGGCCACCATCTGGCGAGAGGTCACCTGCTTGGTCGACCCGACAACCGTCCTGGTCGTCACGGACACCAACTCTGCGGCCCGGCCAGCTGATCGGGGGACCCCGCGCCCCGATGATACGGGCTACCGCACGTTCTCGAGGGCCTTCAACCTCAGGGACGTAGTGGACCTTCACCCGGTCCCGCAGGATACGTACTCCTGCTTCCACCGAGCCGCACGCTCCCGCATCGACACGATTGCGTGCCACAGCGAGGCGCAGTTCACCATCGCCTCGTACCACTACTGGGCGAGTACCCTCCCCTCGGACCACCACATCCCCCTCCTCTTCACCGTTGCATTCCCGGTGATCCGGCTGGACAAGCCCAGCCCCCATACGGTCTCCCGCACCCCGGAGTACCATTTGGGCCCAGTGGCCCTGTCTCGGCTGAAACGGCCGACTTCCAGGACTCGGTGCTCTGCAGGAGAGCCGTAGAGTCCCAGCTCGCCCCGAATCGATGGCTGAAGGGCCTGCTACGGGCCATCTATGACTGGGCCCACGCCATGGGCAAGGTCCGGGCCCTCCGCTTCTGGCATCACCGCCTTCGGGCGCGCCCGGCGGAGCAAGCTCCCCCCTCGCGAGCTCCCCAGCAACCCTTCCCGGCGCGCAGCATGCTCCCCTCCGTGGGGCGCTTTACAATGACGGCCCAAAGCATATTGGGCACCTCTGTGACGGCGGGACACGCCCTCAAACGGAGCTTAGTGGCCTTGGGAGAAGCTCAGCGCCAGCAGAGCCTCCGGGGGGTTAAGCGCAGGGCCCTTCGACGCGTGCAAGAGACCGGTAACCTCAAGCGCTCCCGGGAGCAGTGGAGCGGGGTGCAGCGCCGCAGCAGAGGCCCTTCGCGTGATATCTCGGAAATCCCCCTGGACAGCAAGGCACTCCTCAACCCCAGAGAGACGCCGTCTGCCCTGTACTTGAGCCGCCTACGGCTCCAGGGCCATATCTATCGGATTCGGGATGACCCTGACCGGTGGGCCCACTTCCAGAAGTACCTAGGGCTCTTGCCGCAGCATGCCGTGCCAGCCCGCGGTGACTATGTCCAGCCCCACCACCTCTGGGAGGTGCAGTCTGGAAAGGCCCGCGGCCCCGACCTCCGCCTACCCGAGGCGGACGTCTGCATGGATATAGCCTGGTACCGACACCTGACGGAGGCGGACCAGATGACCCTGTGCACCGTAGTGCGCACCCCCCCAGTGAGCCGCAAAGTGGGAAGGCGGGGGCAGGTTACCCTGCTCCTGAAAAACCCGGACCAGCCGGTCTAGGAGGCGAACCTCCGGGGGATAACCATCTCCTCCCACCTCTCCAAGCTCGAGCCCACGGCCTTCTATGCCGTGGCGACGGCCGTCTATGAGCGGGCCCTGGGGGGCCCCTGCCTCGTGGGGGGCATGCAGGGTATTTCCCTCCAGGAGGTAGTCCGTACGGTGCACATGAAGCTGCACCTGGCCAGACTTCAGCACCGAATAGTGGACGCCCTGATCACGGATCTCGCCAAGTTCTTCGACGTGATCGCCCAGGACATCCACCCTATAGTGGGGGCCCGGGTGGGCCTGGGGGAGGCAGACCACCTCGCCACCCATACCGAGGGGTTCTCCTACACCCTGCCCCTGGGCCCCTGGCAGTCCCACACCCTGACAAAGCTCTTGGGTACGCCCCAGGCTACAATCCACGGGGTCCATGCGGGGGCGACGGCAGCGCTCCCATTCCTGCGGTTCATGGACATAGCGTACTGGTCCTCAGCGGTGGAGCCCTTCCGCTTCCCGGGACTCATGTGGCTGGACAACACGATTGTCCTCTTGGAGCGAGGCAATTACCGCCCTATACAGGGGGTCGTGCTGGATCAGCGGGTATACCACCAGGGTATCCTGCGGGTGGACGTCCCTGACCGCAAGATCCAGCTCGGTTCCACGTCCCACCCGCGGCCCCTACGGTCGCCTACGCCAGCAGCCGTGGCCCGCCACCTAGGCGGCACGTGGGCGACGAGTACCCCAGACCAGCGGCGGGAGGCGCTGGCCGAGGCCCCGGAAATACAGCCCTCCGGGGTCCTCCGGTACATGGGGACGGACATTTAGCTTTAGGGAGCGCCAACGGCCCCCTGGAACCTGCCGGAGGTCCGGGCAGCGCTCTGGAAACAGCTCCGCCCCCAGCGGCTCTCCCCGGACGCAGCCATGATGGTACTCATGGCCAAGCTCCCGAGCAAGCCGCTCCCCCTGGCCAGCGTGTACCGCCCCACGGCCAAAGTACACGCAGCCAACGATGCTCTCATGGTTAGAGCATATAAGCACGTCACGGGCATCTCCCGCCACGCTCACACAGACGCGCTCTGGGGACCATGGGGGCATGGATGCCAGGGTCTCACTCAGTCGGAGCACTCGTGGCATACTGCGGTGGTCCGCGAGTGGGTTCGGCAGGGGGCCTGGGCCAAGCAGGAGTTCCGGGACTCCCAGGCCTACTCCCTGCGGACGCACCAGGCGCTCAGAGGGCGTCGCCCGGCGGTGCTTACCCCGGGGCAGTACACGCACCAGCCCAAATGCCCCCACCTCATAGTCACGCTGCAGCGAGTCGTGGACGAGGTGGCTTTGGCCATGTGGATGCCGGGCCATTGTTCAGGGACCACCCCCATCCTGGTACGGGGCCCCAGTGGGCCACGTGCGGCGGCGGCGGCGGCCCTCGCCCCCCAAGTGGAGGTATAGCCAACCCTGTATGGCGCCGTCGTGCAGGTTGTCGTTCCCCCAACGGTGTACGAAACGGTGCAGGCCCTGGGCTACCATCACCTCGGAGACCTCTACACCGGGAATCACCAGGTGCTGCCGCAACGTGCCTTCAAAAGGCGAGCGCCAGCCCGCAAGGGTATCCCGGGAATGCGTGCGTGGCTGGCCTGCCACGCTGCCGTGCTAGTCCCCCTCCCGAAGGGAACCCACACCGCGGTGGCAAGCAGCACCCAAGGACTGGATCCCGAATGCCGTGCCCACCTACCAGGCAGATGTCGTCATCGGGGGCTGGGAAGCCAAAACCACTCGGATGGTGACGATATACCATAGGGGGCAGCCCCTCTGGATGACCGCGGCCATGCAGGACACCATGGAGGCCGCGGGCTGGGCGCCCGAACTCCGGGTGTGCCAACAGCCCCCGGGCACACTGCCCGGCAACACGAGGCTCCACCGCCTCCTGGTGGCCCTCCTGGGTATCCAGATGCAGGTGGATGCGCCACTGCATGCCCAGCTATGGGGCGATCACCGACAGGAGTCCCCGGCCCAGCTCCAGCGCACCGGGGTCTGGGCGCCCACCATCGTGTGGATTGCTACCCCCCCGACTGCCGCCTACTGGCGCTGGGCCAAAACGTCGCAGGCCCCTCTCCTGACGGTCACTGCGGCATTGCCGCGTTTCCGTGGATAGCCATAGCCCCGGCGGCGGTGGCAAATTTCAAGTACCCAGCGGAGCGTGTGGCGCACAGATGCCCGGGGCACCCACAGAAGGGGCCCCTCTATTACTCCCTCGATACGGTGGGGACAGTGCCAGCAGAGCTTCACCAGGCCCTGCGCACCCATCTCAGGGAGCACCATGGGGACATGGCCCTTCTGGCGGCACACGGCCGGGCTACCTGCCCCCCACAAGTATTGGCCCCCAAGGCTCGCCCAGGCGTCTGGTTCCATGACCAGCCTGCGCTGGCGACCCTCCGCGGCAATGTTGTGGCGGTGGATGCCGGGGCCACGCAGGCGGGCATGGCCATGGCCGGGGTCGCCCGGAGCGGACCCGAAGCATACCTGGCCCAGGTGGCCTCCGGAGTGGGCACCTCCCAGGAAGGGGAGGCGATGATCCTCCTCTCGTATGCCCGCCGGCTGGCGACACAGCCGGGAGTGTACTGGCTGGTGCCGGATTCGGAAGCGGCAGTGGGGGCCCTCCACACATACCAGGGGGGAGGACACTGCGGAGATGGCATCCACCTTCTCTACGCCACCGTCCTCGGGGGGGGGGGCAGCGCCTCTCGCCGGAGTCCGCAATCAATGTAATCACCACGCCGTCCCACTGGATCACGGACCTCAACGTCCGTGTGGACGCGGCGACGCGGGAGCCGCCAGAGGTGGACCTCACGTGGCTCCTCAGGCGCCCCTACTCATTTATCCCCCCAGTACCCTACCGGGACCAATGTCAGCTCTCCCCGACAACACTGAGTGACTGGTTGCAGGACCGGGCCTCTATACCGGCGCAGGCCGCCTGCGAGGCCCGGTTGGGGGTGAACTACATGTCGGGGGGGGGGGGGGGGGGGGCTCCCCCTTGACTGGTTCGACCACGACCAGCAGCGCCATATTACACCGCACCGAATGGACAACATCCCGACGATGACCGTCCTAGCCCACCGTTCCTCCCACCGGGACACGGTGCTGGATACCACGTGCCTCCTATGCGGAGCGCAACCCGAGACGGCGCCCCACCTGTGGGCCTGCTCGGCTCAGTCCCATGAATGGGGGCCAGGCCGCCGGCGACTCGCACCGTGGCTCGACCAAAGGGTGGGGCCACGGGCGGCCCTGGTGCGCCACCAGTTATGGGAGCCTGCTGTACTGGAGCAATGGGCAGCAGCCCTGCGAACCCCCTCCATGCAGCTAGCCCACCTGGAGTGTCCGGGGCCCCACGCGCTGGGCACCGAATTCATCCGCCACGTCGTATAGGAGTCCATACGGGTCTGGTACGCCCACGCCAAGGAGCGTGCTACGCTGCTGAAGGCCCGCCTGGGCCCGGGCAGCCGGATGGCGTCTGCACCAGCAAGCAGAGCGGGAGGGAGTGCAGCGGGAGCTCCTGGAATAAGGACGGTCGCCAAAGGCGAGCCGACCAGGTCTTCCGTGCTCCCCCTCTCCCCGCCGCGGCCTACACACGTACACACGGCGCGGCACACGACACACACAGCCCCGCCCGTTTACCTGTACCCATGGGTAGACATCCCGGCCATTGCCTTGTGGTAACAGCGCCTTCGGCACAACACAACACAACACAACACAACACAACACAACACAACACAACACAACACAACACAACACAACACAACACAACACAACACAACACAACACAACACAACACAACACAACACAACACAACCCAACACAACACAACACAACACAACAGAATATGGGCACTCATGCCTGACGGATGGCTAAATGGACTACCCTACCAACATGCAGCATGACTCCCCTTCCGAGGAGGTGGCCTGATCATCCTCGTGCACACGCGCCGCACATCCAAGTTGAAATGGAACATCGAAGCCAAAGAGCACTCTCTATGTGCACACATCAATCCAGGCACCCCCGACTCACTTGCGATCGCCAGTGCACTTTCCCCCGAAAATGCATCCAGAGTAGAGCACTGCGATGCGGTAGCAAACTTCCTATCGACCGCCTGGTACATGTCCCCCGGGGCACGCCGGCCACCGCTCCCCCCCCGGTCCAAATCTGCGTCAAGCGCGGGGACCGGTACACCCCAGTCGACACGGCGAGTATGGACCTCGGGGACCACAAGGCCACCCTCACCCCACCCGGAGGCAACCCCCTGGCCATCGCTACGCCCATGGTGGCCAGGGCCACCTACGACAGGGCTCGGGGGGGACTCGTCGTCGTCCCCTCGGCCCTGGGGGCCCAGCAGCTCCGCGACGCCAACTGGAAGGGATGGAGCGCCTCTTGGGTCAGCTACGCCCGGGCCCTCCAGCCGAACAAGCCGGTCGGCTTCAAGGTCCTCGGGGCGCAGCCCCCGGCCCTGCGAGACTGGGTGCTCCCCAGGCTCACGGGTGAACGGCCAGCGGGGACTCCCTCCCTGACCACGGTGTTTGGCCTCATCGGGCGTGACCTGCGGGCGGCCCAGGGGGCAGCTGGCAGCTCGGCCACACACGCCGACCCCCAGGGCGAACCCACTTCCTCAGAGCTGGACCCGGAGCCGGAGCACCCCACTCCCCCGCAGTCCCAGAATTGAGGGCACCCCAGAGGACGTTCACGCTGTGGGGTACCTGTGGCTCAACGTCCGGGGCCGGTACCTCCGGCCACGCCTCCTGGCGCAAGCCCTGCACATGGTAGCGCGCCGCCCTACCCTCCTCGTCCTGGCTGAGGCCCAGTCCCGGGCAGGCCCCGAGGACCCCCCCTTTCAGGACTACGCCCGTCACGTCGTGCTCCCCGCCCACGGCAAGACAGGGGCGGGCCTGGAAGTATACGTCCGCTCCGGGACAACCACCCGGGCTTCCCTCCTCTGGGGCGCGGAGGATGCCAACGCCCTCCTCATGGAGGTCCTCACCCCGTGGGGTCGGCATCATGTGCTGGCGGCCCATGCCCCCCAGATCAGCGCAGGCGTGGAGCCTTACGTGAGATGGTGGGCCGCCGTCTGGAGGGAGGTCACCTGCCTGGTCGACCCGACAACCGTCCTGGTTGTCGCGGACACCAACTCGGCGGCCCGACCGGCGGATAGAGGGACCCCGCGCCCCGAGGACACGGGCTACCGCACGTTCCTGAGGGCTTTCAACCTCAGGGACTTGGTGGACCTACACCCGGTCCCGCAGGACACGTACTCCTGCTTCCAGGGAGCCGCGCGCTCCCGCATCGACACAGCCGCCTGCCACAGCGAAGCGCAGTTCACCATCGCCTCGTACCACTACTGGGCGAGCACCCTCCTCTCGGACCACCACGTCCCCCTCCTTCTCACCATCGCCTTCCCGGTGATCCGGCTGGACAAGCCCAGCCCCCATACGGTCTCCCGCACCCCGGAGTACCACCTGGGCCCAGTGGCCCTGTCCCCGGCCGACACGGCCGATTTCCACAGCTCAGTACTCCGCAGGAGAGCCGTGGACCCCCTGCTCGCCCCGGATTGGTGGCTGAAAGGCCTGCAAAGGGCCATCTACGATTGGGCCCACGCCGCGGGCAGGGTCCGAGCCCTCCGCTTCCGGCAGTACCGCCTCAAAACGCGCCCGGCGGAGCGAGCTCCCCCCTCGCGGGCTCCCCAGCAGCCCTTCCCAGCGCGCAGCATGCTCCCCACGGTGGGGCGTTTTACAGTGATGGCCCAGAGCATATTGGGCACCTCAGTGACGGCGGGGCACGCCCTCAAGCGGAGCCTCGTGGCCTTGGGAGAAGCCCAGCGCCAGCAGAGCCTCCGGGGGGTGAAACGCAGGGCCCTCCGACGCAAGCAGGAAACCCTCAACTTGAAACGCACCCCAGAGCAGTGGAGGGAAGTGCACCTCGTAGCAGGGGCCCCCCGCGCGATGTCTCGGAAATCCCCCTGCACAGCAAGGCGCTCCTCAACCCCAGGGAGACGTTGTGTGCCCTGTACTTGAGCCGCCTACGGCTCCAGGGCCATAGCTACCGGATCCGAGATGACCCCGACCGATGGGCCCACTTCCAGAGGTACCTGGGGCTGCTGCCGCAGCATGCCCCGCCAGCCCGCGGCGACTATGTCCAGCCCCGCCACCTCTGGGAGGTGCAGTCGGGGAAGGCCCGCGGCCCTGACCTCCGCCTACCCGAAGCGGACATCTGCATCGATATCTCCTGGTACCGACACCTGACGGAGGCGGACCAGAAGACCCTGTGCACCGTGGTGCGCAGCCCCCCGGTCAGCCGCACGGTGGGCAGGCGGGGGCGGGTTACCCTGCTCCTAAAAAACCCGGACCAGCCGGTCAAGGAGGCGAACCTCCGGGGGATAACCATCTCCTCCCACGTCTCCAAACTCGAGCCCACGGCCTTCTATGCCGTGGCGACGGCCGTCTACGAGCGGGCCCTGGGGGGCCCCTGCCTAGTGGGGGGCATGCGGGGGATATCCCTCCAGGAGGTCGTCCGCACGGTGCACATGAAGCTGGACCTGGCCAGGCTTCAAAACCGGATAGTGGACGTCCTGATCACGGATCTCGCAAAGTTCTTCGACGTGATCGCGCAGGACATTCACCCTATAGTGGGAGCCCGGGTGGGCCCGGGAGAGGCCGACCACCTTGCCACCCATACCGAGGGTTTCTCCTACACCCTGCCCTTGGGCCCCTGGCAGTCCCACACCCTGACGCAACTCCTGGGTACGCCCCAGGGTACCGTCCAGGGGGTCCATGCGGGGCCGACGGCGGCGCTCCCCTTCTTGCGGTACATGGACATCGCATACCGGTCCTCGGCGGTAGAGCCCTTCCGCTTCCCGGGACTCATGTGGGTGGACGACACGATCGTCCTCTTGGAGCGGGGCGATTCCCACCCCATACAGGGGGTCCTATTGGATCAGCGGGTATACTACCAGGGGATCGTGCGGGTGGACGTCCCTGACCGCAAGATCCAGCACGGCTCCACGTCAGACCCACGGCCCCTACGGTCGCCTACGCCAGCAGCCGTGGCCCGCCACCTAGGCCGCGCGTGGGTGACGAGTACCCCGGACCAACGGCGGGAGGCACTGGCAGGGGCCCCGGAGATACAGCCCTCCAGGGTCCTCCGATATATGGGAACCGACATTTACCTCCAGGGGGCGCCTACGGCCCCCCGCAACCTGCCGGAGGTCAGGGCGGAGCTCTGGACGCAGCTCCGCCCCCAGCGGCTCTCCCCGGATGCGGCCATGATGGTGCTCATGGCCAAGCTCCCGAGCAAGCTGCTCCCCCTGGCCATCGTATACCGCCCCACCGCCAAGGTACACGCGGCAAACAATGCTCTCATGGTGCGAGCATACAAGCACGTGACGGGCATCTCCCGCCACGCTCATACCGACGCGCTCTGGGGACCCTGGGAGCACGGGTGCCAGGGTCTCACTCGGTCAGAGCACTCGTGGCAGGCGGCGGTGGTTCGAGAGTGGGTTCGGCAGGGGGCCTGGGCCAAGCAGGAGTTCCGGGACTCCCAGGCCTACTACCTGCAAACGCACCAGGCGCTCAGAGGGGGCTGCCCGGCGGTGCTTAACCCGGGGCAGTACACGCATCACCCCAAGTGCCCCCACCTCATAGCCACGCTGCAGCGGGTCGTGGATGAGGTGGCCATGCCCATGTGGATGCCGGGCCAGTGCTCAGGAACCACCCCCATCCTGGTCCGAGGTCCCGGTGGGCCGCGATCGGCGGCGGCGGCGGCCCCTGCCCCCCGGGTGGGGGTGTACACAACTCTGTATGGCGCTGTCCTGCAGGTGGTCGTCCCCCCGACGGTGTACGAAACGGTACAGGCCCTGGGCTACCATCACCTCGGCGACCTCTACACAGAGAATCACCAGGTGCTGCCGGAGCGAGCCCTGAAGAGACCAGCGCCGGCCCGCAAGGGAATCCCGGGGCTACGGGCGTGGCTGGCCCGCCACGCTGCGGTACTGGTCCCGCTCTTGAGGGAACCCACACCGCGATGGCAGGCGGCGCCCAAGGACTGGATCCCGAGGGCCGTGCCCGCCTATCAGGCGGAAGTCATCGTGGGGGGCCGGGCGGCCAAAACCACCCGAATGGAGACGATATACTATAGGGGACACCCCCTCCGGATGACCGCGGCCCTGCAGGACACCATGGAGACCGCGGGCTGGGCGTCAGAACCCCGGGTGTGCCAGCAGCCCCCGGGCACCCTGCCCAGCGACACCAGGCTCCACCGCCTCCTGGTGGCCCTCCTGGATATCCAAGTGCAGGTGGATGCGCCACTGCACGCCCAGCTGTGGGGCGACCACAGGCAGGAGTCCCTGGCCCGGCTCCAGCGCACTGGGGTCAGGGCGCCCACCGTCATGTGGGCGACAGCCCCCCCGACTGCCGCCTACTGGAGCTGGGCCAGCACATCGCAGGCCCCTCTCGTGACGATCACCCCGACGCTGCCGCCGCTTCTGTGGATCGCCATAGCCCCGGCGGCGCTGGCGCGTTTCAAATATCCAGCGGAGTGCGTGGCGCACAAGTGCCCGGGGCACCCGCACAAGGGACCCCTCTATTACTCCCTCGATACGGTGGGGATAGTGCCAGCGGAGCTACACCAGGCCCTGCGCACCCACCTCAGGGAGCACCATGGGGACATGGCCCTCCTGGCGCCCCACGGCCGGGCAACCGACCCCCCGCGAGTGATGGCCCCTGAGACTCGCCCAGGCGTCTGGTTCCATGATCTGCCTGCGCTGGCGACCCTCCGAGGCAGTGTCGTGGCGGTGGATGCAGGAGCCACGCAGGCGGGTGTGACCATGGCCGGGGTCGTCCAGAGCGGGCTAGGGGAGTATCAGGCCCAGGTGGCCTCAGGAGTGGGCACCTCCCAGGAGGGGGAAGCGATGGCCCTCCTCTCGTATGCCCGCCGGCTGGCGACACAGCAGGGGGTTTACTGGCTGGTGCCGGACTCGGAGGCAGCAGTGGGGGCCCTCCGCACGTACCAGGAAGGAGGGCACTGCGGAGATGGCATCCACCACCTCTACGCCACTGTCCTGGGGGGGCAGCGCCTCTCCCCGAGGTCTGCCATCAATGTGGTGACCACACCGTCGCACTGGATCACGGACCTCAACGTCCGTGTGGACGCGGCAACGCGGGAGCCGCCGGAGGTAGACCTCACGTGGCTCCTCAGGCGCCCCTACTCATTTATCCCCCCAGTGCCCTTCCGCGACCAGTGTCAGCTCTCCCCGACGTCGCTGAGTGACTGGTTGCAGAGCCGGGCCTCCATACCGGCGCAGGCCATCTACGAGGCCCGCTGGGGGGTAAATTTCATGCCAGGGGGGGGCCCCCCCCTGGACTGGTTCGACCACGACCAGCAGCGCCACATCACGGCGCATCGCATGGACAACGTCCCGACCATGACCGTCCTGGCCCACCGTTCCTCCCACCGGGGCACGGTGCTGGATACAACGTGTCTCCTGTGCGGGACACAGCCCGAGACGGCGCCCCACCTGTGGGCCTGCTCGGCTCAATCGCACGAGTGGGGGCCAGCCCGCCGGCGCCTCGCAGCGTGGCTTGACCAGAAGGTGGGGCCACGGGCGGCTCCAGTGCGTCACCAGCTGTGGGAACCGACTGTGCTGGAGCAGTAGGCGGCAGCCCTGCGGACCCCCTCCATGCAGCTGGCCCACCTGGAGTGTACGGGCCCCCACTCGCTGGGCACGGAGTTCCTCCGCCACGTCGTGGAGGAGTCCATACGGATCTGGTACGCCCACGCCAAGGCGCGTGCCACACTGCTGAAGGCCCGCCTGGGCCCGGGCAGCACGATGGCGTGGGCGTTGCAGGAGCTGCGCTTGCACCAGCAAGCAGAAAGGGAAGGGGTGCAGCGGGAGCTCCTGGAGTAAGCGCGGTCGCCAGAGGCGAACTCACCAGGTCTCCCCGACTCCCCCTTCCCCTGCCGAGGCCTACACACTTACGCACGGCGCGCACACAACACACACGGCCCAGCCCGTTTACCTGTACCCGTGGGCAGACATCCCGGCCTTTTGCCCTTTGGTAACAGCGCCTTCGGCACAACACAACACAACACAACACAACACAACACAACACAACACAACCCAACACAACACAACACAACAGAATATGGGCACTCATGCCTGACGGATGGCTAAATGGACTACCCTACCAACATGCAGCATGACTCCCCTTCCGAGGAGGTGGCCTGATCATCCTCGTGCACACGCGCCGCACATCCAAGTTGAAATGGAACATCGAAGCCAAAGAGCACTCTCTATGTGCACACATCAATCCAGGCACCCCCGACTCACTTGCGATCGCCAGTGCACTTTCCCCCGAAAATGCATCCATAGTAGAGCACTGCGATGCGGTAGCAAACTTCCTATCGACCGCCTGAGCAACGGTACCTCTCATCCAAGGAGATCTCAACGACAACGCGGAACGCAGTTACAAAGGATGGCTCAAACATACGCAGAGCAAAGCTTGGAAGGAATACCACTGCTTATACACCATAGGTCAGCCGACGAATGAAGTACCCACCAAGAAAGGAATTTCCATGACGGAGATCGATTGGCTCTTCCTCCATAGCAGCACCCCCTGCGTGGCGTGCACTAGAGCACAACTACCAGGCCTCAGCACTCACAACGTGCAGCACTACACCCTCGCCATAGATTGTGACCACAGGAAACCAACGGACCCCTCCAACCGAAGATACAATTTTCGTCACCTTCACTAGGAAGACTTTCAAGGTGAGAATGTATGCCCCATCCTCTTCGCATGGGCCAACATCTCCAAGTGGCACCCCGCAGCGGTCATGCACCCGTACTTCGCAGCCATGGACGACATCATACCCCGCTGTCGATCCAAAATGTCCCTCTGATCAGCGGATGCCAAAGCCGTGGCCGCAGCACTACAATCCCACAGCGGAAGACGCTCCGCAGAATTCGCCTTTTGGTGGGAGAATAGAAACAACAAGGCCATGGCGGCAAAGCTCTATTTCCCTTTTCAAAAGCTGAAAGGAGTCTGTATCACATTAGCCACAACCCACACCATAAAACTGAAAAAGAACAACTTCCGGGTTGTGGATGAGATCAGCGCCGATGGAAAACACTTCCCCAAGGAAAAGGCCGAATTTCAGGCGGAGATGCTGAAGCAAGCTCAAGAATTCAATAGCGGCAGACCGGACTTAGCCTTGGATCACAAACACATCAACAGAGGCATGAATCTGAGCCCTGTCGCACCAAAAGACAAGCCATACTTTCTTACTCACATTGTTGGCTAGAGTCTAGCAATGTTTTCCTCCGCCAACAACAACACTGAGAATGGACAGCCTGGGTTCCCCCCAATCATTACGCCTGCAAAAAGCAACTGTCGCCACACATCTGCGCGATCACATGCCGATGGCTGGTATGGTGGTTCGCCCACTAATATGCCAAAGTATTCATTATTGATTGGGATGAAAGAAACACATTCTGCAACACCCTCAGAAAGAACATGGACAGCCTTTGCCCGTCCGACGCACTCCACGTAGAAGAATGGGCAGAGAGATTCTTCGAGATGTACGTGGTATCCCCCTTTGGACTCGCCGGTCCATACAGAATGCGTCATTGAGGATCCCAAGGCGACTCTATCGGAGTCGGCCTATGCGCCAGTGCAACGTGTGCCCGCACCAAATTCCATCAAGGTGTTCTTCTACAGCACAAGAATTCAGTAGACCTCTCTCCTCGTGCCGAGCAGCACACATACAAAAGCCTGGCTGCATGGGACCCAAGCGTCAAAGTATTTGAAATCGTATAAAGCGAGGATCACAGAGGCTTGGCCACCAGCGGTCAAGACATGGCTCACATGTGCAACACATTCAGCGACGGCTGCTGGTCGACAGGAGGATCATCGGAGTGCAAAAAGATAAGAATGTATAGTGCACAAACGAAGAACGGCACACTAGAGTACGTTAATGGTGAAGTGGAGACGATGCAAGACATCTTCACCCTCAAGAAATCCAACCTCAAGATGACTGGAATCCCTCTCATCCCAGCAGAGATCCCCAAAGAACACAACCTGAAGTTCGCCAAACGCCTCTCCATCCTACATGGAACTCTCGCACGGCTGCAACCCTCCTTCGTACTCGTACTGCGCATCCTGATGACGTACACCTTGTCTATTGTAGACTACGTGTTCTCACCCATCCCGGTGCAAGTTAAATGGGTACAACCACAACAAATATAAATCAAGAAAATAGTCTGCAGTCCCTCACGCCTACAGTGCCAGTACATCAAAGGCCTCTTCCTTGCTTGCAACAGCAGAAACACATACACCAAGGAGACCATCAGAACGTTCATGCTATACCCCAAGCCCCGTATATCGCCCCATCTTGGATCGTCGCGCAATGGATGGCTCAACATGACGTCTCTTTTACTTTCTTGCAGGCCTCACAAAATGCCCCATCTTGATCGAAGTATTGCACACTCCTGATGGTGACCGCATCCTCATGTCGGATGGTTCTAAGGAGAATGATGATCATGTATGGTCCGCACTTGCGATTGACAGCAACGGAGTAGCCCCAACACCCAGCTGTGCAGTGAGATGCAAACGAGGCAGCAATTGGATTGCCTAATGGTGCGGTAAATTCCTCAACATGCTGCTCATCCACCGCTTCGGCATCGATCCAAGCCGAATCACAGGTGCCATTTCAGACAACCTAGCAGCCATGCATGGCGGCGACGGAGAGACCATCCAAATGTACCCGGGTTGACTCATACCGCATGTGGTACGCACAGTTCCTATGCAGATACAATATACCGGAATTCTATCTTCTAGCACATCACAACACCAAAAGCAACACCCGAAAGGCGCTGTGGTAGAAGGAAAGCAATGACATAGCGAAGTCCGCCCTATAGCACACAGTGAAGGGACAAATACCAATGCCCAAAGCCCTTGATGAAACGATGCTATGCCTACACAATGGAATACTGGTTGCCGACATTGTATCTGGTTTGGATGCACAGTGCAACCGCTCGCGGACGGCCCAAAGCTACCCAGGCAACCCCAAATGCAAAGTTGTCTGGTGAGAGGACTCACTGAAGGCAAGGACACCAACACCGGGCTCACGGCAGCGTATTGGGTCCGCACAATCCCTCACTGCCACGAAAGAAGCAAAGACCCTTTTTCATGCCCCTATTTCCGCACCATGGCTACCGGAAGGGGTGTTCACATGCAATCTGCTTGCATCACGCTCCTATGCCTGTGGTCGTTCGGCAACGTAGCCAGTTGTCTAGCCATTCAAGGATACGTGATCGAATGGTACTCCCCGGCCGCATTCTCCACAACCAAGGAAGATCAAGTGCATGCATGGGGACTGATCCCGGACTTTTTGATGGAATCCCAGGATCAATGGTCTCCTTTTAGCGTTTGTATCACCTGGTCGGGAGTAGTCCTTCGCTCCAAAGCCCACTCACCACAGATGGCGCCATAGCCATCTGCTCAGAGTACCTAAACTACCCGGGCACCATGAGAACGTGGCCATGTGCTGTACGCAGAGAGCACTTGATCGCCGAACCGAGCCCGCAAGGATGGCCCATGCTTAAGATAGAATGGAAGTACTGTGCAATCGCTGCGGCGTTCAACTTTGTTGGGCGTCAGAACACCTCACTGATGGGCGACACCGACCCGGTCCCTCTGAACTTTCTTCCCTCGGCCGTCATCCGTCTCTCGTTTCAAGCCAAAGCAGAATGCCCCACCTCTGACCCTGAACCACGCACGGTATACGTAACATAAGTGTCACACGTTGTTATCTTTGCTTAGTGACACGCTCTGGCGTTCAGAGTATTTGAAGAACTACACATCTGCTTCCACACAGAACCGGCTTTCAGTGCTGCCTACAAAGTTACACTGGTTCTCTTACAGGACGAGTGGCCAAGCACTCCACGGGATCAAGCTCATGATCCTCGGCCTCCCGCAATGGACTCGGACCGTATCTCCTTATCAGCAAGTGAATCCTCTCATGACCCGGCTCACGTTTCCGAGAATGACACTGACTATTGGGACTCAGATTGAGTGCTCAAATGAATGGCGAATGCTTTCGTGGTGCCCGCCGCCTTTATGTCTCCTGATCATACCCCATATCCTTGTGCACCAGAACCAAGTATGGCCGACACTCAAAAGAATAGAAAAAGAGAGAACGAGAGAGAGACCGAGAGAGAGAGAGAGAGAGAGAGAGAGAGAGAGAGAGAGAGAGAGAGAGAGAGAGAAGCCGCATTGCACAGCACGGTATAGCATAGCACCGCACTGCACCACAACAAGACACACAATACCGTAGCAAGTTGCACTTCATCACACCGCACCGCACAACACTGCACAACACAGCACCACACAAATCAAATATGGAAACGAGCCCATGCAATACACATAAAAGACTTAAAAAAGGGGAAACCCAAAGCTAAGGCCCTACTTATGAATGAGAATCCAAATCCCTTTGCCCTCCTCACTCCTGGACCCGCCAGGACCCAAGTCGTGAATGAGACAGAGAACCCAAAACGAATCTAAAGCGAATCCAAAACTGGAATGAACTCCTACAGCCCTTCGCCTTCATGCCCCCCCCCCCCCAAGAAAGAGAGAGAGAAGAAGAGTGCAGAGGAGAACCAAGAGTCCACCAAAACTCAAAAAATCAAAGCGGGCAAGCCACGCCACGACTACCAAAAGGAGCCAGTCCGAGGTATGGGGGCCAGCGGTGGGCGTGCGTAGTCCTCATGAGGGCATAACAAATATGTAGTCGTGCCGCCACACATGAGGTGACTGCCATACTCCCCGGGGACACCCCCCCCCCCAAATATACACCGCCCAGCCAATACCAATACCAATACAACACAATGCACCGCAACACAACACAACACAGCGGAACACAACACAACACAACACAACACAACACAACACAACACAACACAACACAACACAACACAGCACCGCACCGCACCGCACCGCACCGCCCCGCACTGCACCGCTGCCCTCAGGCGGTGAGGTAGTGCATGGCAGAAGTTGCACTGCCTTCCGCCCCCGGACAGAGAGGCGGTGCGTAGCAGGAGTTCCACTGACTTTTGACCCCAGGCCGTGAGGCAGTGCATTGCAAGAGTCCCACTGCCCACTGCCCCCAGGCAGTGCGGTAGTGTATTGCAGGAGTTCAACTGCCCACTGCCCTCAGGAAGTGAGGCAGTGCATTGCAGGAGTTCCACTGCCCACTGCCCTGAGGCAGTGAAGCAGTGAGGCAGTGCATAGCAGAAGTTGCACTTCCCTCTCCCCTCGGACAGAGAGGTGGTGCGTAGCAGGAGGTCCACTGCCTTCTGCCCCCAGGCAGTGAGGCAGTGCATTGCATGAGTTCCATTGCCCACTGCCCCCAGGCAGCGGAGCAGTGCATTGCAGGAGTTCCACCGCCCACTGCCCCCAGGCAGTGGGGCAGTGCATTGCAGGAGTTCCACTGCCCGCTGCCAGGGGGCAGCGGGGCAGTGCATAGCAGAAGTTCCGCTGCCTTGTGCCCCCAGTCAGAGAGGCGGTGCATTGCCTGAGTTCCACTGCCCACTGCCCCCAGGCAGTGGGGCAGTGTATAGCAGAAGTTCGACTACCCACTGCCCCTAGGCAGTGAGGCAGTGCATTGCAGAAGTTCCACTGCCCACTGCCCCCAGGCAGTGAGGCAGTGCATTGCAGGTCCACTGCCCACTGCCCTTCAGGCAGTGGGACAGTGTATTGCAGGGGTTCCACTGCCCACTACCCCCAGGCAGTGAGGCAGTGCATTGCAGGAGTTCCACTGCCCACTGCCCCCAGGCAGTGCGGTAGTGTATTGCAGGAGTTCAACTGCCCAGTGCCCACAGGCAGTGAGGCAGTGCATTGCACGAGTTCCACTGCCCGCTGCCCTCAGGCAATGAGGCAGTGCATAGCAGAAGTTGCACGGCCTTCTCCCCCTGGACAGCGAGGCGGTGCGTAGCAGGAGTTCCACTGCCTTCTGCCCCCAGGCAGGGAGGCAGTGCATTGCATGAGTTCCACTGCCCGCTGCCCTCAGGCGGTGGGGCAGTGCATTGCAGGAGTTCCACTGCCCACTGTCCCCAGGCAGTGAGGCCGTGCATTGTAGGAGTTCCACTGCCCACTGCCCCCAGGCAGTGAGGCAGTGCATTGCAGGAGTTCCACTGCCCGCTGCCGTCATGCAGTGAGGCAATACATAGCAGAAGTTGCACGGCCGTCTCCCCCGGACAGAGAGGCGGTGCGTAGCAGGAGTTCCACTGCCTTCTGCCCCCAGGCAGTGAGGCAGTGCATTGCAGGAGTTCCACCGCCCACTGCCCCCAGGCAGTGGGGCAGTGCATTGCAGGAGTTCCGCTGCCCACTGCCACCAGGCAGTGGGGCAGCACATAGCAGAGGTTCCACTGCCTTTTGCCCCCAGGCAGTGAAGCAGTGCATTGCACGAGTTCCACTGCCCACTGCCTCAGGCAGTGAAGCAGTGCATTGCAGTAGTTCCACTGCCCACTACCCCAAGGCAGCGGGGCGGTGCATTGCAGCAAATCCACTGCCCACTGCCCCGAGGCAGTGGGGTAGTGCATTGCAGGAGGTCCACTGCCCACCGCCCCCAGGCAGTGGGACAGTGTATTGCAGCGGTTCCACTGCCCACTGCTCCCAAGCAGTGGGGCAGTGCAGAGCAGAAGTTCCACCGCCTTTTGCCCCTAGGCAGAGAGGCAGTGCGTTGCACGAGTCCCACTGCCCACTGCCCCCAGGCAGTGAAGCAGTGCATTGCAGGCGTTCCCTTGCCCACTGCCCCCAGGCAGTGAGGCTGTGCATTGCAGGAGTTCCACCGCCCACTGCCCCCACGCAGTGGGGCAGAGTATTGCAGGAATTGCACTGCCGACTGCCCCCCAAGCAGAGCGGCAATGAGTTGCACGACTTCCACTGCCCACTGCCCCGAGGCAGTGAGGCAGTGCATTGCAGGAGTTCCACTGCCCACTGCCCCCAGGCAGTGAGGCACTGAATTGCAGGAGTTCAACTGCCCACTGCCCCCAGGCAGTGAGGTAGTGCATTGCAGGAGTTCCATTGCCCACTGCCCCTAGGCAGAGCGGCAATGAGTTGCAGGAGTTCCTCTGCCCACTGCCCCCAGGCAGTGAGGCAGTGCATTGCAGGAGGTCCATTGCCCACTGCCCCCAGGCAGTGAGGCAGTGTATTGCAGGAGTCCCGCTGTCCCCTGCCCCCTGGCAGTGAGGCACTGCGTTGCGGGAGTCCCACTGCCCAGTGCTTAGCAGGAGATGCCCGGCCCACTGCCCCAAGGCAGAGAGGCATTGTACGGCAGGAGTACCACTCTGCCACTACTCAGTGCCCTCAGGCAATGCGGCAGTGCGAAGCAGGATTTCCACTGCCCACAGCCCCCGGGCGGCGTGGTAGTGCGTCACACTGCCCAGTGTCATCTGCCCACAACAGCAGTGCAGCGGTGCACACACATTGCAGTGCAGTGCACAGCACCAAGCAGTGCGCCGCCACACAAGAGGCACCGATGGTGCAGCGCGGCACACAAGGTGCAGTGGACCAATGGGACCCTGTGAGACTGCGCACAGGCGTCGGTAGAGCAGTGCAAGCCAAGGGCGGGAGTGCACTGGTCCGGTGATGCAACAACACACTTACACACAGCGCGCACACAACACACACAGCCCCGCCCGTTTACCTTAGCCCTTGGGTAGACATCCCGGCCTTTTGCCATTTGGTAACAGCGCCTTCGGCACACCACACCACACCACACCACACCACACCACACCCTGAGTACTCCCCAGCTCTACTCATGGGCTGGGTGCCGGGTGCGAACCCCCGGACGACAGGGCCCGGGCACTGCCAATAGGCAGTGTACTAACAGTGTCGGGTGCGTGCACGTCCTAGTGCTAAGCAGCATCCTCAGGGACCCCGCAGCCCCCTATTACCGGCCGCTTTGGCCCTGGGAACATCAGCGACCCCTAGCGAGGACGCCTGGCCAGGCCTCCCCCTCCTCCCCTCCCAACACACCCGCCCAGCCACGGGGCCCTCAACAGAGCCCAGCGATGCACCCCCCCCAGTGCCCTTGCCTCTGCCCCCCCCGACGCCGCTCCCGCTCCCAGCCGCCTCCCCTACCCTGTAACCTCCCCCTGTCTCTTCCCTTTCCCCCCCTCACAGGCTGGTAGCGCCCGGGCGGCGCGCCTCGAGGGCGCCGCATCGGCGGCCGGCTGCGTGGGGTGGGAGCAGGGCTTCGGCAACGAGGCGGGAGTGGAACAGGTGTGGAAGGTGTGTGCGTGGGTAAAGCTCAGTGTGAGGGCTCTGCCTTGCAGGAGTGACGACAAGGCACACGAGTCAAATGTTCCAACGCGTCGGTACCAGGGTCTTGGCGGATGATACTCCGAACGCTTTCCCGGATAGATTGCTCGGGGGGGCCAGTGGCGACGCTGGTGTTCTCAAGTCCAGAGCTGCGGGGCCGCGTCTCGGTAGCGCCCCTGTGGAGTTGTCATTTCCATATGACGACTGGAGAGTGAGGGAAGTCCACTGACGTGCTGCATGGTTGCCTCCCTTGCCCGATACCTCCCCCTCCCCCTCGCTCTACCCTCACCCCTCTCGCAGGCTGGCAGCGCCCGTGCAGCGCGCCTCCAGGGGCCCGCATCGGCGGCCGGCCGCGTAAAGGTCAGAGCCCCGGCGCAAAACCGAGGATGCTCCAATGCAGGGTCTTCATGCAGGCGTCTAGGTGTGCGGGTAAAGAGGGCCCTGGAGGGAAGACATGCGGGATACGAGAGGCCCACGCCCTAGCAGAGGCGCGGTGCATGGCGACAGGCCTAGGGGTTTCAGGGCAGGGGACCCTGCAAAACATGGTAGCCCGGGGGGCTGCCACAGCTAGCTGCCACAGAGCGGCTAGAGCAGTGCACTTGTAAGGGGAGGGGACCCCGCAGCCCCCCGGACTGGGCGGCGTGGCCCCGCCGGTGGAGCGGTTCGAGGCCATGCCGCCCTTGCGACACTCAACCAAAGTCTGCGTTTGAAGGATATAACACAGTTGACCTATGTGATGTGTATGTATCAAGTAAAGTATGTTAGTATAAACAATGAACCACAGCATTTGTATAATGTACGCCCCCGGCCAACAGCAAGGGAGGGCCGGGGGACCGGGTAAAAGCCCCGAACCCCTCAAAGGCAGCCCCAATGGTGAGCGCACCACCGGAGGGGGCATGTCTGCGGGGTAAGCATTGTACATATTTAATAACTTAACAAGTAGGGCTTACTACCGTAATCTAATGCTTAAAGGGTTAATGGCCTCCCCCAAGGCCATTTACGTCCCCCCCCCCCCCCAGAGCCGGACTCGACCGGCCGTGCTGAGGCGAGCCCAGCAATGGGTATGACAAGCCAAACTTTAAGTGCTGTTAGCCACGCCTCGCTACACTCCATGGGCTTATAAGGCCCAAGGGGGCCCCGATTACCGTTACGTTCGCGAGTTAAGCCCCGGCGGGAATTGGGGTTGGTTTGGTTAAGAGGACTCACGTTGAGTCCCTGCTACTGCTACCCCGGAGTTGTGACCTCCGGTACTGCGTGCCTACCTCGCCTGCTTCTGCATAGCGTAGTAGGACTAGGGGTGGGGAACCATACCATCATAGACTCGCTGAGGCGGGGAGTTCTTACGGCCTTTCGGCCGGAGATCCAGCCCGGGGCCCTGCTGTGAGGCGGCCCGACGCCGCAACGGGAACGGGTAGCCTTTCAGGGGACACAGCAACGGCCACCGACAGGGAGCGGTCCAGCGACCCCCCAAGTGGCGCGCGCGCACTGCTGGAAACGCCCCCCTTGATGGCGCCCCCCTGTTACTGCCCGCCCCGGAGCGGGGCTCCCCACTCGGCCAGGCTGGTGGGCCAAAACCAACGAGACGACTGCCTCCCCACCGGCTCTGCAGGGCACACCGCCCACCCCCATACCCCCCCGAGGTGACTCTCTGACTCCCCGTGAACCCTGAAGCATGCTCCGGCCACCCCCTGGGCTGGACCGCCGGTCCCCCCAGGGCGGCGTGCCCGATCCTTGGACGACGATGCCTCCCCATGGGCCCTGAAGAATGCTCCGACCACCACCTGGGCTAGACCCCCCGTCCCCCCCAGGCCGGTGTGCCCGGTTATTGGAAGATGATGCCTCCCCATGGGCCCTGAAGGATACTCCGACCACCCCCTTGGCTGGGCTCTCCATCCCCCCCAGTCCGGTGTGCCCGGTTCTTGGAAAATGTTGCCTCCCCATGGGCCCTCAAGGCTGCTCCGACCACACCCTGGGCTGGACTCCCCGTCTCCCCCAGGCCGGTGTGCCCGGTTATTGGAAAATGATGCCTCCCCATGGGCCCTGAAGGATACTCTGACCACTGCCTGGGCCTAGGTCCCCGTTCACCCCAGGCTAGTGTGCCCGGTTCTTGGAAGATGATGCCTCCCCATGGGCCCTGAAGTATACTCCGGCCACCCCCTGGGCTGGACTCCCCGTTCACCCCAGGCCGGTGTGCCCGGTTCTTGGAAGATGATGCCTCCCCATGGGCCCTGAAGGATACTCCGACCACCCCTTGGGCTGGACTCCCCGTCCCCCCCAGGCCGGTGTGCCCGGTTCTTGGAAGATGATGCCTCCCCATGGGCCCTGAAGGATTCTCCGACCACCCCCTGGGCTGGACTTCGGTCCCCCCCAGGCCGGTGTGCCCGGTTCTTGGAAGATGATGCCTCCCCGTAGGCAGTGAAGGATACTCCGACCACCCCCTCTAGACTCCCCGTCCCCCCCAGGCCCGTGTGCCCCGTTCTTGGAAGATAATGCCTTCCCGAGGGCCCTGAAGGATACTCCGACCACCCCGTGGGCTGGACCCCCCCCGTCCCCCCTAGGCCGGTGTGCCCGGTTCTTGGAAGATGCTGCCCCCTCCATGGGCCCTGGAGGATGCTCCGACCACCCCCTGGGCTAGACTCCCCGTCCCCCCCGGGCCGGTGTGCCCGGTTCTTGGAAGATGGTGCCCCCCCATGGGCCTTGGAGGACGCTCTGACCACCCCTAGGCAAGTGCACCCGGTTATAGGGGGCATCCCGTCGTAGCCGCCCCTCCCCCTCCCGAGGAGTGCAGGCACCGCCCCCACAGGGCACCATGAGTACCCCCCCCCTACTAGGTGCCGCGGCAGCGGCCTGCATGCAGTGCGCAGGGCCACGGCGCGGACAGGATGCTAATGTGCGGGCCCGTAAGGCCGGCCGCCGAAGGCCACCAACGCGCGAGCGAGAGCACGTGCAGGTGCCGGCGCCTCAGCACTGGGCGGCCCGGTGGACAGGAAGCACAGTGCCCATACATGAGCTTCCGGCCGCAACTCGCTGCTCTCGCTCTGCAGCCCAGTGACACAGCATGTTCCCAACAACACCGGCTACCCCTTACGTGCAACGCCGTTGCATCCCCGGGGGCCCGCCTGCACCGCACCCCGCAGGGTCCCCGGCATATGCCACCCCCCCCCCCCCACTATACCTACAGTCCCTACACACCCCACCAGCTGCTCGTAGAGGTCCACTCCCCGCCGACCTACCCTGCACACTACCTGCGGGAACCGCGATATGGGCTGCCCCAGCCTCCCCCGCCGCCCTCGCTGCTCCCGGCTGTGCCGCCCCCGGACCACCGCCGCTTGTAGTTGGTTTACCTAAGGGGCCACGTGGCCGGCCTAGACCGCCGCACCGAGAACCCTCCGCCCCCTCAAGGGGCTGCACAGCGGGAATCCCGGGCTCCACAGGGCCCTGCCCCCGACGTGGTCCGCGAGGCGGCGCCGGCACTGCCGGCGGCGCCGATGCGTACGACGGTGCCCCGGGAGGACCGTCGTCGCCCCGCGCCAACAGAGGCGCCTCGCCGGCCCTCGGGGAAAACCTACCGCCGATTCCGCTCCCCCCGACGGGACCCACACGACGACCGCCGAGGCCACAGCTATGAGAGCCCCGGCAGAGATGGCCGCACGACATAAGCCGGCCTTACCGCTCCCCTGGGCGGTATTATGAGCGCCGCTCCGAGGAGCGTTCCTGCGGAGGCCGAGCCCCTACCGCAAGGGGCAGAGACCACACCCCCGCCTGGCGGGATTACCGCCCCCGCCGTGAACCGCCCGGCTCCGCCCCCGGGGCGAGCCGGGGGCGGCAGGACCCCGACGACCGGCGCCAACGCCGATCCCCCAGCCCAGATACAGCTAGGCACCTGCGGTATGATGTGCCGGACACCGGGCGCCGGCCGCAATGGGAGCCCCGCACAGCTCCCGACGCCCGCCCCCCGCATGTACCGCGGGACCAACCCCCCGCGCAAGCGCCACAGCAAGAATAGGAAAGACCGGCAGCGTGCAGCACAACCGCCCGCGGGCAGCCCGCACAAGCTGCCGGCACACGCTCTTGCGGGAACCCCAACGACGCCAGGCCTCTTGGCCCCCGTACGCAGCAGGTACGGCCACCCCGGGATGAAGGCCTACGCACGCCCAACAAACGCCGTGCCGGCTTAACGCAGACTACCCGGAGTCTCCATGGCCCGGGCTATGCCCCCCCTGACAGAGCGACACAAGCCCCTTAGCGGCCCCGCGCCGCGGACCCGCCGACCGTCCTGCATCTCCGGCGCCTCCCAACTGGATTGTCCCGCCGTCACCTTGCAGACCGCTTCATGTGGCTGGATGGAGCAGAGGGGGTGGCGGAGGCTTTCCATGGAGGGGAGAACCATGGATACCCGACCTTCCGTACTCACGCGCAGGTGCTCGCAGCGTGAGCGGTGGTCAGCGCTGCCTTGGGTACAGTGGCGCCCCTGCCAGGTCGCCTGCCGGCGGCCGTCCACTTTGTGAGCCACGGTGTCGTACAGGGCCTCACCGTGCACACCCGGCATGACGCCGTGGGCGAGGGACGGCAAGACATGCTGCTCGCCAGGGATGCCCCCCCGCGCGCGGACGGCCCCCCTCTCACGGAGGCGGATGTTCGGCGTCTTATAGCCGATGCCATGAGCAGGCCACCACAAGTGCTACATGCACAGGCACAGGTGCCTTCTCGGGCGCCGACGGCCAACGCGGCCGATGACACCGCCTGCCCCTTACCAAGGAGCCCCCCCCCCCCCCGGCACGCCCGACAGCGCAGTAAGCGCCCCCCTCCCGGGGACTGGGCCTTGTAAGGCCTGAGGGCAGGGCGGCGGCCCCCGAGGTGCGGCAGGGGCTCGCAGCGGCCCAGATGAGCCCACCTTCACAGCAACGGGTGGCCACCGATAGCCGAACCAGCCGGCTCCGCCGGCGCATTCTGGCAACTGCCGGGCCACGTAGCGGCCCCGGACAAGCATGCGACCGCGCACGCCGAGGCAGAGGCCCCCCAGCCCGGTCCCCCCGATTTCGTGGCTGAGGACGTGTCCCAGGACCTCTTGGACACTGGTGTCCGTGCGATGGACCCACGGCAGGCCCTCGCAAACGCCCCCGCGGCCCTTGCGGGGCACCCCCCGGCGCCCACCGACCGGGCCCTGGCCCCCGAGGCCCCAGACGATGCTGGGGCTTCAGCTCCCCCGGCAGGAGACAGCCCCCCGGGGGAACCAACCCTGGATTGGTGTGACGTGTGTCGCTTCTGGTGCCCCAGCCTATGCGACGAGTGCCCCCCACAGCAGGCCCCCCCGGAGGCGGGAGAGGCTGCTGCGGAGCCCGCCCTCGAAGAAGGACGGGTACCTGGGCGTGCCCCAGGTGAGCAACCCAGTGCCGCCTCGCCTGCCCTCGACACTGGGGCGCCGTGTGCGGCGAAGACCCGTCCGCCTCCCCCCATTGATGTGGAAGCGTCCCAGGGGACGGCCACACAGCTTGTTGGCCTCTTGGATGGCGACGCTGACGCCCTCAGCCTTCCGGAACCCTCGTAGCCGGCAGACACGTCCGATGAGGACCCTCAGCCACCGGCTACTGGCTCCATCGATAGCCCGACGGGTGGTGTAAGCCCGCATGAGTCCCGCCCGGCGGCGCTCATCGCCGACACCACCCTGGAGGAGGCGAACCCCTGCAGGGCCAAGGACGTCGTTGTCTTCCTCGACAGCGAGCGCCTATCGGCGGTTGGGCACCGCATGCGTGCGGGAAGCCAGGACACCACCCCCGTCCCTGGCCCCCACTCTCCGGAAGGAGACCCCCCCCCCCCCTCCTGGCCCAGTATGCCAAGCGGACCCGCGAGGTGCTCCAGCTCGTGGCCTTCACCGTGGGGGTCCCCTCCTTCTCCCTCCCCAGTTGGGAGGGAGATGCCATCCCAGCCCCTCGCCCGCCGGGACTTGGGATCACGGTATATTACGTGATGGAGGGGAAGGTGCAGCTCCGCCTCCCCACCCCGGAGGGCGGCACGCGCCCCGGATGGTGGCTCCAGGCCATGGCATATGCGTATGCCTAGTCTGCCCCGCCCCTGCCTCGGGCGGTTCCCCCGGATACCCGGGCCCTGGTGTTGGTATGCCAGTGCCCGGGGCATGTCCCGCGCGGTGTCCCGGCGACCCCCCCCCCCCCCGGTCCAAATCTGCGTCAAGCGTGGGGACCGGTACGCCCCGGTCGACACGGCGGGCATGCACCTCGGGGACCACAAGGCCACCCTCACCCCGCCCCGGGGCAAGCCCCTGATCATCGCTACGCCCATGGTGGCCAAGGCCACCTACGGCCGGGCCCGGGGGGGGGGGGGGGGGGGGGGCTTGTCTTGGTCCCCTCGGCCCCCGGTGCCCAACATCTCCGCGATGCCGACTGGAAAGGCTGGAGCGCCATGTGGGTGAGCTACGCCCGGGCTCTCCAGCCTACCAGGCCAGTGGGCATCAAGGTCCTGGGAGCGCGGGCCCCGGCCCGGCGCGATTGGATAGTCCCCAGGCTCACCGGCGAACGGCCAGCGGGGACCCCTTCCCTGACCACAGTCTTCGGCCTCATCGAGGCAGACTTGCGAACGGCCCAGGACGCGGCTAGCGACTCGGAGCGGAGCCACGACCCCCAAGATAGGCCTGCTCTTGCGGAGCTCGACTCGGAGCCGGAGAACCCCGGCCCCTCGCAGTCCCAGAATTGAGGGCACGCCGGGGGACATCCACGCCGTGGGGTACCTGTGGCTCAATGTCCGGGGCTGGTACCTACGGTAACGTCTTCTGGCGCAGGCCCTGCACATGGCAGCGCGCCGCCCGAGCCTCCTCATCCTGGCAAAGGCCCAGTCCCGGGCAAGCCCTGAGGACCCCCCCTTCCAGGACTACGCCCCGCACGTCGTGCTCCCTGCCCAAGGCAAGACGGGGGCGGGCCCGGAGGTGTATGTCCGCGAATGGACAACTACCCGGGCGTCCCTCCTCTGGAGCAAGGAGGATGCAATCGCCCTTCTCCTGGAGGTACTCACCCCATGGGGCGGGCATCATGTGCTGGCGGCCCATGCCCCCCAAATCAACATTGGCATAGAGCCATATATGAGATGGTGGGCGACCGTCTGGCGGGACGTCACCTGCCTGGTCGACCCGACAACCGTCCTGGTCGTCACGGAGACCAACTCGGCAGCCCGGCCGGCAGATCGGGGGACCCCGCGCCCCGAGGATACGGGCTATTACACAATCCTGAGGGCCTTCAACCTCACGGACTTGGTGGACCTTCACCCGGTCCCGCAGGGTACGTACTCCTGCTTTCAGGGAGCCGCACGCTCCCGCATCGACACGATCGCCTGCCACAACGAGGCGCAGTTCACCATCGCCCGTACCACTACTGGGGGAGTACCCTCCCCTCGGACCACCACATCCCCCTTCTCTTCACCGTCGCATTCCGGCTGATCCGGCTGGACAAGCCCAGCCCCCATACGGTCTCCCGCACACCGGAGTACCACTTGGGCCCAGTGGCCCTATCCCCAGCAGACACGGCCGACTTCTAGGGCTCGGTGCTCCGCACAAGAGCCGTAGACCCCCAGCTCGCCCCGGATCGATGGCTGAAGGGCCTGCAGCGGGGCATCTCTGACTGGGCCCACGCCATGGGCAGGGTCAGGGCCCTCCGCTTCCGGCATTACGGCCTTCGGGCGCGCCCGGCGGAGCAGCCCCCCCCCCCCCCATCGAAAGCTCCCCAACAGCCCTTCCCGGCGCGCAGCATGCTAATCTCCGTAGGGCGCTTCACGGTGACGGCCCCAAACATGTTGGGCACCGCCGTGATGGCGGGAAACGCCCTCAAGCAGAGCCTTCTGGCCCTGGGAGAAGCCCAGCGCCAGCAAAGCCTCCGGGGGATTAACCACAGGGCCCTCCCGCGCGTGCAGGAGACCCGGAACCTAAGGCGTACCCCGGAGTAGTGGAGGGAGGTCCAGCGGCGCAGCCGGGGCCCCCCGCGGGATATCTCGGAGATCCCCCTGGACAGCAAGGCGCTCCTCAACCCCAGGGAGACGCTGTCTGCCCTATCCTTGAGCCGCCAACGGCTTCAAGGCAATAGCTATCCGATTTGGGACGACCCCGACCGGTGGGCCCACTTCCAAAAATACTTGGGGCTCTTGCCGCAGCATGCCCCGCCGGCCCGCGGCGACTATGTCCAGCCTCGCCACCTCCGGGAGGTGCAACACTGTGACAACCCAAGCCCCTGAAAACCCACTCTGCCCTGTCACGCAAAGAAAAACCACTCTTACATCCGCTTCTCTGGCTCACGCTCTGTCTCTGCACCGATGCGTTCAATCCAATGCAACATACTTTTGCATTCCTCAAGTGTATCTTTGGGCCCTAAAAAAACTTGAATGTATCTGCACACGTTGGTGTTTGTGGAATTATTAAATCAGTCCCAGCGTCATCTGCCATTTATGTACAGCTCAGCACACCTGTGCATAGAATGTGCTTCCGTGGATGGAACAGCCATGGAGAAACAGAGACGGGCACAACATGGTTGGAGGGGTACAGGGGGTGGAGTTATAATGGTGGTTGTGGGTGTGGGGGGTTGAGCAACGTATCGACAACGTCAAGAGGTCAGAACTTGAAGAGCCCCGACCTCCCCCTGCCCGAGGCGGACCACGTAACCCTTCGCGCCGTAGTGCGCAGCCCCCCAGTGAGCCGCACGGTGGGCGGGCGAGGGCGGGTTACCCTGCTCCTAAAAAACCCGGACGAGCCAGTCCAGGAGGCGGATCTCCGGGGGATAACCATCTCCTCCCACGTCTCCAAGCTCGAGTCCACGGCCTTCTACGCTGTGGCGACAGCCATCTATGAGCGGGCCCTGGGGGGCACCTGCCTCGTAGGGGGCATGCGGGGAACTTCCCTCCAGGAGGTGGTCCGCACGGTGGACATGAAGCCGGACCTGGCCACGCTTCAGCACCGGATAGTGGACGTCCTGATCACGGATCTCGCCAAGTTCTTCGAGGTGATCGCCCACGCCATTCACCCTATAGTGGGAGCCCGGTTGTGTCAGACCACCTCGCCACCCATACCGAGGGGTTCTCCTACACCCTACCCCTGGGCCCCTGGCAGTCCAGCACCCTGGCACAACTCTTGGGAACCCCCCAAGGCACGATCCAGGGAGTCCATGCGGGAGCAACGGCAGCGCTCTCATTCCTGCGGTTCATGGACATAGCATACCGGTCTTATGCGGTAGAGCCCTTCCGCTTCCTGGGACTCATGTGGGTGGACGACACGATCGTCCTCTTGGAACGGGGCGATTCCCGCCCTATACAAGGGGTCTTGCTGGATCAGCGGACGTACTACCAGGGTATTCTGCAGGTAGATGTCCCGGACCGTAAGATCCAACACAGCTCGACATCCGACTCGCGACCTTTGCGGTCGCCCACGCTGGCAGCCGTGGCCTGCCATCTGGGCCGCACGTGGTTGACGAGTACCCCGGACCAGCGGCAGGAGGCATTAGCCGACGCCCCGGAAGTACAGCCCTTTGGGTCCTCCGCTACATTGGGATGGACATGTACCTTCAGGGCACGCCCACGGCCCCCCGGAACCTGCCAGAGGTCCGGGCAGCGGTCTGGAAATAGATCCGCCCCCAGCGGCTCTCCCCAGACGCCGCCATGATGGTACTCATGGCCAAGCTCCCGAGCAAGCTCCTCCCCCGGGCCAGCGTGTACCGCCCCACGGCCAAAGCACGCGCAGCCAACGATGCTCTCATGGTCAGAGCTTATAAGCACGTGACGGGCATCTCCCGCCACGCCCACACCGACACGCTCTGGGGGCCTTGGGAGCATGGATGCCAAGGCCTGACTCGGTCAACACACTCGTGGCAGACCACAGTGGTCCGAGAGTGGGTCCGGCAGGGGGCCTGGCCCAAACGGGAATTCCGGGACTCCCAGGCCTACTCCCTTCAGACGCACCAAGCGCTCAGGGGGGGATGCCCAGCAGTACTTACCCCGGGGCAGTACACTCACCATCCCAAATGCCCCCAGCTCATAGCCACGCTGCAGCGAGTGGTGGACGAGGTGGCCATGCCCATGTGGATGCCGGGCCATAGCTCGGGGACAACCCCCATCTTAGTGCGGGGCCCCGGTGGGCCCCGTGCGGCGGCAGTGGCGGCCCCTGCCCCCCAGGTGCAGGTGTCCCCAACCCCGTATGGCGACGTTGTACAGGTTGTCGTCCCCCGGACAGTGTACGAAACAATGTGGGCCCTAGGCTGCCATCACCTGGGCGACCTCTACACCGGGGACCACCGAGTGCTGCCGGAGCGTGCCCTCAAGGGGCGAGCGCCGACCCGCAAGGGAATCCCGGGGCTGCGCGCGTGGCTGACCCGCCACGCTGCCGTCTTGGTCCCCCTCCTGAGGGAACGCCCGCCGCGGTGGCAGACAGCACCCAAGGACTGGATCCCGGACGCCGTGCCCACCTAACAGGCGGACGTCGTCATCAGAGGCTGGGCGGCCAAAACCACCGGGATCGTGACAATATACTATATGGGACAGCCCCTCTGGGTGACCGCGGCCATGCACGACACCATGGAGGCTGCGAGCTGGGTGCCCGAACTCAGGGTGTGGCAGCAGCCCCCAGACACGCTGCCCAGCGACACGAGGCTGCACCGCCTCTTGGTGCCCATCCTGGGTATCCAAGTGCAGGTAGATGCGCCCCTGCATGCCTAGCTATGGGACATGACCACCAAGAATCCCTGGCCCGGCTTCAGCACACCGGGGTCTTGGCGCCCACCATCGCGTGGATGGCCGCCCCCCCTACTGCCGCCTACCGGCAATGGGCCAAGACATCGCAGGCCCCTCTCGTGACGGTCACCGCGGCGCTGCCGCCGTTTCCGTGGATAGCCATAGCCCCGGCGGCCGTGGCGAAGTTCCAATACCCGGCAGAGTGTGTGGCGCACGGGTGCCCAGGGCACCCGCACAAAGGGCCCCTCTACTACTCCCTCGATATGGTGGGAGCGGTACCGGCGGAGCTTCACCAGGCCCTACACACCCATCTCAGGGAGCACCATGGGGACATGGCCGTTCCGGCGCCACACGGCCGGACCACCTACCCCCCACAAGTAATGGCCCCCGAGGCTCGCCCAGGCATCTGGTTCCATGACCTGCCTGCGCTGGCAACCCTCCGCGGTACTATCGTGGCGGTGGATGTGGGGGCCACGCGGGCGGGAATGGCCATGGCCGGGGCCGCCCAGAGCGGTCCCACGACATACCAATCCTAGGTGGCCTCGGGAGTGGGCACCTCCCAGGAAGGGGAGGCGATGATCCTCCTCTCGTACGCCCGCCGGTCGGCGACACAGCCAGGAGTATACTGGCTGATGCCGGACTCGGAAGGCGCGGTGGGGGCCCTTCACACGTACCAGGAGGGAGGTCACTGCGGAGACGGCATCCACCATCTCTACGCCACCGTCCTGGGGGGGGCAGCGCCTCTCGCCGGAGTCCGCAATCAATGTAATTACCACGCCGTGGCACTAGATCACGGACCTCAACGTCCCTGTAGATGCGGCGACGCAGGAACCGCCGGAGGTGGACCTCATAGGGCTCCTCAGGCGCCCCTACTCGTTTACCTCTCCAGTACCCTACGGCGACCAATGTCAGCTCTGCCCGACGGCACTGTGCGACCGGTTGCAGGCCGGGCCTCCATACCGGCGCAGGCCGCGTGCGAGGCCTGGTGGGGGGTAAACTACATGTTGGGGGGGGTCTCCCCCAGGACTGGTTCGATCACCACCAGCAGCGCCGTATCACGGCGCAACGTATGGACAACATCCCGACGATGATTGTCCTAGCCTACCGTTCCTCTCACCGGAACACGGTGCTGGATGCCACGTGCCTCTTTTGCGGAGCGCAGCCCGAAACAGCGCCCCACCTATGGGCCTGCTTGGCCCAATCCCATGAATGGGGGCCGGCCTGCCGGCGGCTCGCAGCGTGGCTCGACCAGAAGGTGGGAACATGAGCGGCCCCGGTGCGCCAACAGCTATGTGAGCCGGCTGTACTGGAGCATTGGGCAGCAGCCCTGCGGACCCCCTCAATACAGCGGGCCCACCTGGAGTGTACAGGGCCCCACGCGCTGGGCACGGAGTTCCTCCGCCACGTCATTGAAGAGTCCATACGGGTCTGGTACGCCCACGCCAAGGAGCGTGCCACGTTGTTGAAGGCCCGCCTCGGCCCGGGCAGCAAGATGGCGTGGGCATTGCAGGAGCTGCGCCTGCACCATCAACCGGTGCGAGAGGGAGTGCAGCGGGAGCTCCTGGAGTACGGACGGTCGCCAAGGGCGGGCGGACCAGGTCTTCCCGGCTCCCCCTCTCTCCACCAGGACCTACACACATATACACGGCGCGCACACGACACACACAGCCCCGCCCGTTTACCTGTACGGGTGGGTAGACATCCCGGCCATTGCCTTTTGGTAACAGCGCCTTCGGCACACCACACCACACCACACCACACCACACCACACCAGTACACCCTGAGTACTCCCGAGCTCTACCCACGGGCTGGGTGCCGGGTGCGAAGCCCCGGACGACAGGGCCCGGGCACTGCCACTAGGCAGTGTACTAACAGTGTCGGGTGCGTGCACGCCCCAGTGCCAAGCACCATCCCCAGGGACCCTGCGGCCCCTAGTACCCGCCGCATCGGCTCTGCGAACGCCAGCGACCCCTAGCGAGGACGGCCGACCTAGTCTCCCCGTCCTCTCCTCCAGTGCGCCCCTCCCCACACACAGGGCCCTATGCAGAGCTCTGACATGCGCCCCCCCCCCCCACACAGAGCGCCCCACTACCGCCTGCCACTGCCCGTGTGCCCCCCAGATGGCTCCCACCCCACATGAGGGCCTCACCGTACCCAGGCACGCGCCCCCTGTGCGCGAGTGCTGCTGCGCCCCGCCGCCTCCCCTGCCCCGTAAACCCTCCCTGCTCCTGCCCATTCCCCCTCTCACAGGTTGGCAGTGCCCGAGCGGCGCGCCTCTAGGGCCCCGCACCGGCGGCCGGCCGCGTGGGTGCAGGGCTACAGCCACGAGGCGGGACTGAAACGAGTGTGAAAGGTGTGTGCGTGGGTACGGCTCAGAGCCAAGGCTGTGCTTTGCAGGAGTGGCGACTAGGCACACGAGTCCAATGTTCCGACACGCTAGTACCAGGGTCTTGGCGGATGATACTCCGAAAGCTGGAGTGTGTGGGCCGTCCACTGCCATGCTGCATGACTGCCTCCCGTGACCGATACCCCCCCCTCCCCCTCCCTCTACGCACACCCCTCTCGCAGGCTGCCAGCGCCCGTGCGGCGCGCCTCCAAGGCCCCGCATCGGCGGCCGGCCGCGTGAACGCCACAACCCGGGCGCGAAACCGAGGAGGCTCCAATGCGGGGTCTTCGTGACAGGCGTCCAGGTGTGCGGGTAAAGAGGGCCCCGGAGGGAAGACATGAGGGATATGAGGGGCCCCCGCCCTACCAGAGGCGCGGTGCATGGCGACGGGCCTGGGAGGTCCAGGGCAGGGGACCATGCGCAACGTGGTAGCCCGCCCACCCGTTGCCCGGTTCTTGACGGAGGATGCCTCCCCATGGGCCGTGAAGGATACCCCGACCACCACCTGGGCTGGACTCCCCGTCCCCCCCAGGCAGGTGTGCCCGGTTCTTGAAGGATGATGCCTCCCCATGGCCGATGAGGGATACCCCGACCACCACCTGGGCTGGACTCCCCGTCCCCCCAAGGCCGGTGTGCCCGGTTGTTGAAAGATGATGCCTCCCCATGGGCCATGAAGGATACCCCGATCACCACCTGGGCTGGACTCCCCGTCCCCCCAAGGCCGGTGAGCCCGGTTCTAGAAGGATGATGCCTCCCTACTGGGCCGTGAAGGATACCCAGACCACCACCTGGGCTGCACTCCCCGTCCCCCCCAGGCCGGTGTGCCCGGTTCTTGAAGGATGATGCCTCACCATGGGCCATGAAGGATACCTCAACCACCACTTGGGCTCGACTCCCCGTCCCCCCCGGGCAGGTGTGCCCGGTTCTAGGACAATGCTGCCTCCCCATGGGCCCTGAAGGATTTTTGGACCACCCTCTGGGCTGGACTTGCCGTCCCCCCCGAGGCCGGTGTGCCCGGTTCTAGAAGGGTGATGCCTCCCCATGGGCCATGAAGGATACCCCGACCACCCCCTGGGCTGGACTCCCCGTCCCCCCCGGGCAGGTGTGCCCGGTACTAGGACAATGCAACCTCCCCATGGGCCCTGAAGGATACTCCGACTCCCCTCCGGGCAAGACTCCCCGTCCCCCCCAGGCCGGTGTGCCCGGTTCTTGGGTCCCAGTGCGACCGCCGAGGGGCTGGGCCCCAAAATCCGAGTGGGGCAGGACCCCGTGAGACCGAAGGGGGGTTGGGCCCCAGAAGCCGATTAGGGCCGGGCCCTGTGAGAACGCCGAAGGGCTGGGCCCCGGAATCCGAGTGGGGCAGGGCCCCGTGCGACCGCCGAGGGGCTGAGCCCCAGAATCCGATTGGGGCGGCGCTCCGTACGACCGCCGACGGGCTGGGCCCCACAATCCGGTTGGGGCAGGGCCCCGTGCGACCGCCGAAAGGCTGGGCCCCAGAATCCGAACGGGGCAAAGCCCCGTGAGACCGCCGAGGGGCTTGGCCACACATTCCGAGTGGGGCAGGGCCCCGTGAGACCGCCGAAGGGTCTGGGCCCCAGAATCCGAGTCGGGCAGGGCCCCGTGAGACCGCCGAGGGGTTGGGCCCCAGAATCCGATTGGGGGAGGGCCCCGTGTGATCGCCGAGGGGCTGGGCCCCGGAATCCGAGTGGGGCAGGGCCCCGTGCGACCGCCGAGAGGCTGGGCCCCAGAAGCCGATTGGGGCAAGGCCCCGTGTGACCGCCGAGGGGTTGGGCCCCGGAATCCGAGTGGGGCAGGGCCCTGTGCGACCGCCGAGGGGCTGGGCCCCAAAAGCCGATTGGGGCACGGCCCCGTTCGACCGCCGAGGGGCTGGGCCCCACAATCCGACTAGGGCAGGGCCCCGTGCGACCGCCGAGGGGCTGAGCCCCAGAAGCTGATTGGGGCAGGGCCCCGTGTGACCGCTGAGGGGCTGGGCCCCGGAATCAGAGTGGGGAAGGGCCCCATGCGACTGCCGAGGGGCTGGGCCCCAAAAACCGATTGGGGCAAGGCCCCGTGTGACCGCCGAGGGGCTGGGACCCGGAATCCGCTTGGGGCAAGGCCCCGTGCGACCGCCGAGGGGTTGGGCCCAAGAATCCGAGTGGGGCAGGCCCCCGTGCGACCGCTGAGGGGCTGGGCCACCAAAGGCGATTGGGGCAGGGCCCTGTGCGACCGCTGAGGGGCTGGGCCCCAGAATCCGAGTGGGGCAGGACCCCGTGCAACCTCCGAGGGGCTGGGCCCCCAAATCCGAGTGAGGCAGGGCCCCGTGCAACCGCCGAGGGGCTAGGCCCCAGAAGCCGATTGGGGCAGGGCCCTGTGTGACTGCCGAGGGGCTGGGCCCCAGAATCCGAGTGGGGCAGGGCCCCGTGCGACCGCCGAGGGGCTGGGCCCCAAAATCCAATTGGGGCAAGCCCCGTTCGACCGCCGAGGGGCTGGGCCCTGGAATCCAAGTGGGCCAGGGTTGCGTGCGACCGCCGAGGGGCTGGGCCCCAGAATCCGGGTGGGGCAGGGCCCCATGCGAGGGGCTGGGCCCCAAAAGCCGATTGGGGCAGGGCCCCGTGCGAGCGCCGAGGGGTTGGGGCCCAAAATCCGAGTGGGGCAGGGCCCCGTGCGACTGCCGAGGGGCTGGGCCCTAGAGGCCGATTGGGGCAGGGCCCCGTGTGACCGCCGTGGGGCCGGGCCCCACAATCCGAGTGGGGCAGGGCCCCGTGCGACCGCCGAGGGGTTGGGCCCCAACATCCGATTGGGCAAGCCCCGTGCGACCGCCGAGGGGCTAGGCCCCGGAATCCGAGTGGGGCAGGGTTCTGTGCGACCGCCGAGGGGCTGGGCCCCAGAATCCGAGTGGGGCAGGGCCCCGTGCGACCGCCGAGGGGCTAGGCCCCAGAAACCGAGTGGGGCAGGGCCGTGTGCGACCGCTGAGGGGCTCGGCCCCAGAATCCGATTAGGGCAGGTTCCCGTGCGACCGCCGAGGGGCTGGGCCCCGGATTCCGATTGGGGCAGGGCCCCGTGCGAGGGGCTGGGCCCCAGAATCCGAGTGGGGCAGGGCCCCGTGCCACCGCCGAGGGGCTGGGCCCCAGAAACCGATTGGGGCCGGCCCCGTGTGACCGCCGAGGGGCTGGGCCCCGGAATCCGAGTGGGGCTGCGACCGCCGAGGGGCTGGGCCCCAAAATCCGGTTGGGGCAAGCCCCGTGCGACCGCCGAGGGGCTGGGCCCGGAATCCGAGTGGGGCAGGGCCCCGTGCGACCGTCGACGGGCTGGGCCCCAAAATTCGAGTGGTGCAGGGCCCCGTGCGGCCGCCGAGGGGCTGGGCCCCAGAATTCGAGTGGGGCAGGGCCCCGTGCGACCGCCACGGGGCTGGGCCCAAAAATCCGATTCGGGCAATCTCCGTGCGACCGCCGGGGGGCTGGGCCCCGGAATCCGAGTGGGGCAAGGCCCCGTGCGACCGCCGACGGGTTGGGCCCCGGATTCCGATTGGGGCAGGGCCCCGTGCGACCGCCGAGGGGCTGGGCCCCAGAATCCGATTGGGGCATGGGCCCGTGCGACCGCCGAGGGGTTGGGCCCCAGAATCCGAGTGGGGCAGGCCCCCGTGCGACCGCCGAGGGGCTGGGCCGCAAATGCCGATTGGGGCAGGGCCCTGTGCGACCGCTGAGGGGCTGGGCCCCAGAATCCGAGTGGGGCAGGACCCACTGCAACCTCCGAGGGGCTGGGCCCCCAAATCCGAGTGAGGCACGGCCCCGTGCCACCGCTGAGGGGCTGGGCCCCAGAATCCGAGTGGGGCAGGGCCCCGTGCGACTGCCGAGGGACTGGGCCCCAGAATCCGATTGGGGCAAGGCCCCATGCGACCGCCGAGGGGCCGGGCCCCAGAAGCCGATTGGGGCAGGGCCCCGTGTGACCGCTGAGGGGCTGGGCCCCAGAATCTGAGTGGGGCAGGGCCCCGTGCGAACGCCGAGGGGCTGGGCCCCATTATCCGATTGGGCAAGCCCCGTGCGACCGCCGAGGGGCTGGGCCCCAGAATCTGAGTGGGGCAGGGCCCCGTGCGACCACCGAGGGGCTGGGCCCCAAAATCCGATTAGGGCACGGCCCCGTGTGACCGCCGAGGGGCTGGGCCCCAGAAGCCGACTGGGGCAGGTCCCCGTGCGACCGCCGAGGGGCTAGGCCCCGGAATCCGATAGGGGCAGGGCCCCGTGCGAGGGGCTGGGCCCCAGAATCCGAATGGGGCAGGGCCACGTGCGACCGCCGAGGGGCTGGGCCCCAGAAGCCGATTGGGGCAGGGCCCCGTGTGACCGCCGAGGGGCTGGGCCCGAAATTCTGATTGGGGCAAGCCCCGTGCGACCGCCGAGGGGCTGGGCCCCGGAATCCGATAGGGGCAGGGCCCCGTGCGAGGGGCTGGGCCCCGGAATCCGATAGGGGCAGGGCCACGTGCGACCGCCGAGGGGCTGGGCCCCAGAAGCCGAGTGGGGCAGGGCCCTTTGCGACCGCCGAGGGGCTGGGCCCGAAATTCCGATTGGGGCAAGCCCCGTGCGACCGCCGAGGGGCTGGGCCCGGATTTCGAGTGGGGCAGGGCCCCGTGCGACCGCCGAGGGGCCGGGCCCAAGAAGCCGAGTGGGGCAGGGCCCCGTGCGACCGCCACGGGGCTGGGCCCCAGAATCCGATTCGGGCAAACCCCGTGCGACCGCCGGGGGGCTGGGCCCCGGAATCCGAGTGGGGCAAGGCCCCGTGCGACCGCCGAGGGGTTGGGCCCCGGATTCCGATTGGGGCAGGGCCCCGTGTGACCGCCCAGGGGCTGGGCCCCGGAATCCGAGTGGGGCAGGGCCCTTTGCGACCGCCGAGGGGCTGGGCCCGAAATTCCGATTGGGGCAAGCCCCGTGCGACCGCCGAGGGGCTGGGCCCGGAATCCGAGTGGGGCAAGGCCCCGTGCGACCGCCGAGGGGTTGGGCCCCAGATTCCGATTGGGGCAGGGCCCCGTGCGACCGCCGAGGGGCTGGGCCCCAGAATTCGAGTGCGGCAGGGCCCCGTGCGACCGCCGAGGGGCTGGGCCCCAAAATCCAATTGGGGCAGAGCCCCGTGCGACCGCCACGGGGCTGGGCCCCGAAATCCGATTCGGGCAAACCCCGTGCGACCGCCGAGGGTCTGGGCGCCGGAATACGAGTGGGGCAAGGCTCCGTGCGACCGCCAAGGGGTTGGGCCCCAGAATCCGATTGGGGCAGGGGCCCGTGCGACCGACGAGGGGTTGGGCCCCAGAATCCGAGTGGGGCAAGGCCCCGTGCGACCGCCGAGGGGTTGGGCCGCAAAAGCCGATTGGGGCAGGGCCCCGTGCGACCGCCGAGGGGCTGGGCCCCAGAATCCGAGGGGGGCAGGGCCCCGTGCGACCTCCGAGGGGCTGGGCCCTAAAATTGGAGTGAGGCGGGGCCTTGTGCAACCGCCCAGGGGCTGGGCCCCAGAAGCCGATTGGGGCAGGGCTCCGTGTGACCGCCGAGGGGCTGGGCCCCAAAATCCGATTGGGCAAGCCCCGTGCGACCGCCGAGGGGCTGGGCCCCGGAATCCGAGTGGAGCAGGGTTCCGTGCGACCGCCGAGGGGTTGGGCCCAGAGTCCGAGTGGGGCAGGGCCCCGTGCGACTGCCGAGGGGCTGGGCCCCAGAATCCGAGTGGGGCACGGCCCCGTGCGACCGCCGAGGGGTTGGGGCCCAGAGTCCGAGTGGGGCAGGGCCCCGTGCGACTGCCGAGGGGCTGGGCCCCAGAATTCGAGTGGGGCAGGGCCCCATGCGCCCGCCGAGGGGCTGGGCCCCAGAAGCCGATTGGGGCAGGTCTCCGTGCGACCGCCGAGGGGCTGGGCCCCGGAATACGATTGGGGCAGGGCCCCGTGCGAGGGGCTGGGCCCCAGAATCCGAGTGGGGCAGGGCCCCGTGCGACCGCCGAGGGGCTGGGCCCCAGAAGCCGATTGGTACAGGGCCCCGTGTGACCGCCGAGGGGCTTGGCCCGAGAAGCCGAGTGGGGCACGGCCCCGTGCGACCGCCGAGGGGCTAGGCCCCAAAATCCGATCGGGGCAAGCCCCGTGCGACCGCCAAGGGGCTGGGCCCGGAATCCGAGTGGGGCAGGGCCCCGTGCGACCGCCGAGGGGCTGGGCCGCAGTAGCTGATTGGGGCAGGGCCCCGTGTGACCGCCGAGGGAGTGGGCCCAAGAATCCGAGTGGGGCAGGGCCCCGTGCGACCGCCGAGGGGCTGGGCCGCAGTAGCTGATTGGGGCAGGGCCCCGTGTGACCGCCGAGGGGCTGGGCCCAGAATCCGAGTCGGGCATGTCCCCGTGCGACCGCCGAGGGGCTGGGCTCCGGAATCCGATTGGGGCAGGGCCCCGTGCGAGGGGCTGGTCCCCAGAATCCGACTGGGGCCGGGCCCCGTGCGACCGCCGAGGGGCTGGGCCCCAGAAGCCGATTGGTACAGGGCCCCGTGTGACCGCCGAGGGGCTTGGCCCGAGAAGCCGAGTGGGGCACGGCCCCGTGCGACCGCCGAGGGGCTAGGCCCCAAAATCCGATCGGGGCAAGCCCCGTGCGACCGCCAAGGGGCTGGGCCCGGAATCCGAGTGGGGCAGGGCCCCGTGCGACCGCCGAGGGGCTGGGCCGCAGTAGCTGATTGGGGCAGGGCCCCGTGTGACCGCCGAGGGAGTGGGCCCAAGAATCCGAGTGGGGCAGGGCCCCGTGCGACCGCCGAGGGGCTGGGCCGCAGTAGCTGATTGGGGCAGGGCCCCGTGTGACCGCCGAGGGGCTGGGCCCAGAATCCGAGTCGGGCATGTCCCCGTGCGACCGCCGAGGGGCTGGGCTCCGGAATCCGATTGGGGCAGGGCCCCGTGCGAGGGGCTGGTCCCCAGAATCCGACTGGGGCCGGGCCCCGTGCGACCGCTGAGGGGCTGGGCCCCGGAATCCGAGTGGGGCACGGCCACGTGCGACCGCCGAGGGGCTGGGCCCCAAAATCCGATTGGGGCAAGCCCCGTGCGATTGCCGAGGGGCTGGGCCCCGGAATCCGAGTGGGGTAGGGCCCCGTGTGACCGCCGATGGGCTCGGCCCCAGAAGCTGAGTGGGGCAGGGCCCCGTGCGACCGCCGAGTGGCTGGGCCCCGGAATTCGAGTGGGGCAGGGCCCCGTGCGACCGCCGAGAGGCTAGGTCCAGAATCCGAGTGGGGCAGGGCCCCGTGCGAGGGGCTAGGCCCCAAAAGCTGGCTGGGGCAGGGCCCCGTGCGACCGCCGAGGGTCTGGGCCCCAGAATCCGAGTGGGGCAGGGCCCCATGCGACCGCCGAGTGGCTGGGCCCCAGAAGCCGACTGGGGCAAGGCCCCGTGTGACCGCCGAGGGGCTGGGCCCCAGAATCCGAGTGGGGCACGGCCTTGTGCGACCGCCGAGGGGCTGGGCCCCGGAATCCGATTGGGGCAGGGCCCCGTGTGACCGCCGAGGGGCTAGGCCCCAAAATCCGATTGGGGCAGGGCCCCGTGCGACTGCCGAGGGGCTGGGCCCCAAAATCCGATTGGGGCAGGGCCCCGTGCAACCGCCCAGGGGCTAGGCCCCAGAGTCCGAGTGGGGCAGGGCCCGGTGAGACCGCCGAGGGGCTGGGCCCTAGAATCCGAGTGGGGCAGGGCCCTGTGCGACCGCTGAGGGGCTGGGCCCCAGTAACCGATTGAGGCAGGCCCCGGTGAGACCACCGAGCGACTGGGCCCCAGAACCAAAGTGAGGCAGGGCCCCGTGAAACCGCCCAGGGGCTGGGCCCTAGAATTAGATTGGGGCAGGCGCCCGTGCGACTGCCGAGGTAATGGGCCCCGGAATCCGAGTGGGGCAGGGCTCTGTGCGACCGCCGAGGGACTGGGCCCCAGAATCCGATTCGGGCAGGGCCCCGCGAGACCGCCCAGGGGCTGGGCCCCAAAATCCAAGTGGGGCAGGGCCCCGTGAGACCGCCGAGAAGCTGGGCCCCAGAATCCGATTGGGGTAGGGCCCTGTGCGACCGGCGAGGGGGCTGGGCCCCAGAATCCCATTGCGGCAGGGCCCCGTAAGACCGCCCAGGGGCTGGGCCCCAGAATCCGAGTGGGGCAGGGCCCCGTGAGACCGCCGAGAAGCTGGGCCCCACAATCCGATTGGGGCAGGACCCTGTGCGACCGCTGAGGGGCTCGGCCCCAGAACCCGATTGGGGCAGGGCCCCGTGCGACCGCCGAGGGGCTGGGCCCCAGAATCCAATCGGGGCAGGGCCCCGTGTGACCGCCGAGGGGCTGGTCCCCAAAATCCGAATGGGGCAGGGCCCCGTGAGACCGCCGAGGGGCTGGGCCCCAGAATCCGATTGGGGCAGGGCCCCGTGAGACCGCCGAGGGGCTGGGCCCCAAAATCCGAGTGGGGCAATGCCCCAGGAGACCGCCGAGGGGCTGGGCCCAGAATCCGAGTGGGGCAGGGCCGTGTGCGACCGCCGAGGGGTTGGGCCCCAGAATCCGATTGGGGCAGGGCTCTGTGCGACCGCCGAGGGGCTGGGCCCCAGAATCCGATTCGGGCAGGGCCCCGCGAGACCGCCCAGGGGCTGGGCCCCAAAATCCAAGTGGGGCAGGGCCCCGTGAGACCGCCGAGAAGCTGGGCCCCAGAATCCGATTGGGGTAGGGCCCTGTGCGACCGGCGAGGGGGCTGGGCCACAGAATCCCATTGCGGCAGGGCCTCGTAAGACCGCCCAGGGGCTGGGCCCCAGAATCCGAGTGGGGCAGGGCCCCGTGAGACCGCCGAGAAGCTGGGCCCCACAATCCGATTGGGGCAGGACCCTGTGCGACCGCTGAGGGGCTCGGCCCCAGAACCCGATTGGGGCAGGGCCCCGTGCGACCGCCGAGGGGCTGGGCCCCAAAATCCAATTGGGGCGGGGCCCTGTGTGACCGCCGAGGGGCTGGTCCCCAAAATCCGATTGGGGCAGGGCCCCGTGAGACCGCCGAGGGGCTGGGCCCCAGAATCCTATTGGGGCAGGGCCCCGTGAGACCGCCGAGGGGCTGGGCCCCAAAATCCGAGTGGGGCAATGCCCCAGGAGACCGCCGAGGGGCTGGGCCCAGAATCCGAGTGGGGCAGGGCCGTGTGCGACCGCCGAGGGGCTGGGCCCCAGAATCCGATTGGGGCAGGGCCCCGTGCGACCGCCGAGGGGCTGGGCCCCAGAATCCGATTGGGGCAGGGCCCCGTGTGACCGCTCAGGCGTTACGCCCCAGAATCCGCGTGGGGCGGGGGCCCGTGAGACCGCGTGGGGCTGAGCCCCAGAGTCCGAGAGGGGCAGGGCCCCGAGAGACCACTGGGGGGCTGGGCCCCAGAATCCGAGTGGGGCAGTGCCCCGTGAGACCGGCGCGGGGCTGGGCCCCAAAATCCGATTGGCGCAGGGCCCCGTGCGATCGCCGAGGGGCTGGGCTCCAGAATCTGCGTGGGGCAGGGCCCCATGCGACCGCCGCGGGGATGGGACCCGGAATCCGATTGGGGCAGGGCCCCGTGCGACCGCCGTGGGGCTGGGCCCCGGAATCCGAGTGGGGCAGGGCCCCGTGACGTCGCCGGGGGGCTGGGCCCCAAAATCCGAGTGGGGCAGGGCCCCGTGAGACTGGCGCGGGGCTGGGCCCCAGAATCCGAGTGGGGCAAGGCCCCGTGCGACCGCCGAGGGGCTGGGCCCCGGAATCCGATAGGGGCAAGGCCCCGTGCGACTGCCGAGGGGCTGGGCCCCAGAATCCGAGTGGGGCACGGCCGTGTGCGACCGTCGAGGGGATGGGCCCAAGAAGCCGATTGGGGCAGGGCCCCGTGCGATCGCCGAGGGGCTGGGCCCCAAAATCCGAGTGGGGCAGGGCCCCGTGAAACCGGCGCGGGGCTGGGCCCCAGAAACCGATAGGAGCATGGCCCCCCGCGACCGCCGAGGGGCTGGGCCCCCAAATCCGAGTTGGGTAGGGCCCCGTGAGACCGCCGGGGAGCTGGTCCCCAAAATCCGAGTGGGGCAGGGCCCCGTGAGACCGGCGCGGGGCTGGGCCCCAGAATCCGACTGGGGCAAGGCCCCGTGCGACCGCCGAGGGGCTGGGACCCGGAATCCGATTGGGGCAGGGCCCCGTGCGACCGCCGAGGGGCTGGGCCCCGAAATCCGAGTGGGGCACGGCCCTGTGTGACCGCCGAGGGGCTGGGCCCAAGAAGCCGATTGGGGCAGGGCCCCGTGCGACCGCCGAGGGGCTGGGCTTCAAAATCCGGGTGGGGCAGGGCTCCGTGTGACCGCCGAGGGGCTGGGCCCCAGAATCTAAGTGGGACAGGGCCCCGTGCGACCGCCGAGGGGCCGGGCCCCACAATCCGAGTGTGGCACGGCCCTGTGCGACCGCCGAGGGGCTGGGCCCCGGAATCCGATTGGGGCAGGGCCCCGTGTGACCGCCGAGGGGCTAGGCCCCAAAATCCGATTGGGGCAGGGCCCCGTGCGACTGCCGAGGGGCTGGGCCCCAAAATCCGATTGGGGCAGGGCCCCGTGCAACCGCCCAGGGGCTAGGCCCCAGAGTCCGAGTGGGGCAGGGCCCGGTGAGACCGCCGAGGGGCTGGGCCCTAGAATCCGAGTGGGGCAGGGCCCTGTGCGACCGCTGAGGGGCTGGGCCCCAGTAACCGATTGAGGCAGGCCCCGGTGAGACCACCGAGCGACTGGGCCCCAGAACCAAAGTGAGGCAGGGCCCCGTGAAACCGCCCAGGGGCTGGGCCCTAGAATTAGATTGGGGCAGGCGCCCGTGCGACTGCCGAGGTAATGGGCCCCGGAATCCGAGTGGGGCAGGGCTCTGTGCGACCGCCGAGGGACTGGGCCCCAGAATCCGATTCGGGCAGGGCCCCGCGAGACCGCCCAGGGGCTGGGCCCCAAAATCCAAGTGGGGCAGGGCCCCGTGAGACCGCCGAGAAGCTGGGCCCCAGAATCCGATTGGGGTAGGGCCCTGTGCGACCGGCGAGGGGGCTGGGCCCCAGAATCCCATTGCGGCAGGGCCCCGTAAGACCGCCCAGGGGCTGGGCCCCAGAATCCGAGTGGGGCAGGGCCCCGTGAGACCGCCGAGAAGCTGGGCCCCACAATCCGATTGGGGCAGGACCCTGTGCGACCGCTGAGGGGCTCGGCCCCAGAACCCGATTGGGGCAGGGCCCCGTGCGACCGCCGAGGGGCTGGGCCCCAGAATCCAATCGGGGCAGGGCCCCGTGTGACCGCCGAGGGGCTGGTCCCCAAAATCCGAATGGGGCAGGGCCCCGTGAGACCGCCGAGGGGCTGGGCCCCAGAATCCGATTGGGGCAGGGCCCCGTGAGACCGCCGAGGGGCTGGGCCCCAAAATCCGAGTGGGGCAATGCCCCAGGAGACCGCCGAGGGGCTGGGCCCAGAATCCGAGTGGGGCAGGGCCGTGTGCGACCGCCGAGGGGTTGGGCCCCAGAATCCGATTGGGGCAGGGCTCTGTGCGACCGCCGAGGGGCTGGGCCCCAGAATCCGATTCGGGCAGGGCCCCGCGAGACCGCCCAGGGGCTGGGCCCCAAAATCCAAGTGGGGCAGGGCCCCGTGAGACCGCCGAGAAGCTGGGCCCCAGAATCCGATTGGGGTAGGGCCCTGTGCGACCGGCGAGGGGGCTGGGCCACAGAATCCCATTGCGGCAGGGCCTCGTAAGACCGCCCAGGGGCTGGGCCCCAGAATCCGAGTGGGGCAGGGCCCCGTGAGACCGCCGAGAAGCTGGGCCCCACAATCCGATTGGGGCAGGACCCTGTGCGACCGCTGAGGGGCTCGGCCCCAGAACCCGATTGGGGCAGGGCCCCGTGCGACCGCCGAGGGGCTGGGCCCCAAAATCCAATTGGGGCGGGGCCCTGTGTGACCGCCGAGGGGCTGGTCCCCAAAATCCGATTGGGGCAGGGCCCCGTGAGACCGCCGAGGGGCTGGGCCCCAGAATCCTATTGGGGCAGGGCCCCGTGAGACCGCCGAGGGGCTGGGCCCCAAAATCCGAGTGGGGCAATGCCCCAGGAGACCGCCGAGGGGCTGGGCCCAGAATCCGAGTGGGGCAGGGCCGTGTGCGACCGCCGAGGGGCTGGGCCCCAGAATCCGATTGGGGCAGGGCCCCGTGCGACCGCCGAGGGGCTGGGCCCCAGAATCCGATTGGGGCAGGGCCCCGTGTGACCGCTCAGGCGTTACGCCCCAGAATCCGCGTGGGGCGGGGGCCCGTGAGACCGCGTGGGGCTGAGCCCCAGAGTCCGAGTGGGGCAGGGCCCCGAGAGACCACTGGGGGGCTGGGCCCCAGAATCCGAGTGGGGCAGTGCCCCGTGAGACCGGCGCGGGGCTGGGCCCCAAAATCCGATTGGCGCAGGGCCCCGTGCGATCGCCGAGGGGCTGGGCTCCAGAATCTGCGTGGGGCAGGGCCCCATGCGACCGCCGCGGGGATGGGACCCGGAATCCGATTGGGGCAGGGCCCCGTGCGACCGCCGTGGGGCTGGGCCCCGGAATCCGAGTGGGGCAGGGCCCCGTGACGTCGCCGGGGGGCTGGGCCCCAAAATCCGAGTGGGGCAGGGCCCCGTGAGACTGGCGCGGGGCTGGGCCCCAGAATCCGAGTGGGGCAAGGCCCCGTGCGACCGCCGAGGGGCTGGGCCCCGGAATCCGATAGGGGCAAGGCCCCGTGCGACTGCCGAGGGGCTGGGCCCCAGAATCCGAGTGGGGCACGGCCGTGTGCGACCGTCGAGGGGATGGGCCCAAGAAGCCGATTGGGGCAGGGCCCCGTGCGATCGCCGAGGGGCTGGGCCCCAAAATCCGAGTGGGGCAGGGCCCCGTGAAACCGGCGCGGGGCTGGGCCCCAGAAACCGATAGGAGCATGGCCCCCCGCGACCGCCGAGGGGCTGGGCCCCCAAATCCGAGTTGGGTAGGGCCCCGTGAGACCGCCGGGGAGCTGGGCCCCAAAATCCGAGTGGGGCAGGGCCCCGTGAGACCGGCGCGGGGCTGGGCCCCAGAATCCGACTGGGGCAAGGCCCCGTGCGACCGCCGAGGGGCTGGGACCCGGAATCCGATTGGGGCAGGGCCCCGTGCGACCGCCGAGGGGCTGGGCCCCGAAATCCGAGTGGGGCACGGCCCTGTGTGACCGCCGAGGGGCTGGGCCCAAGAAGCCGATTGGGGCAGGGCCCCGTGCGACCGCCGAGGGGCTGGGCTTCAAAATCCGGGTGGGGCAGGGCTCCGTGTGACCGCCGAGGGGCTGGGCCCCAGAATCTAAGTGGGACAGGGCCCCGTGCGACCGCCGAGGGGCCGGGCCCCACAATCCGAGTGTGGCACGGCCCTGTGCGACCGCCGAGGGGCTGGGCCCCGGAATCCGATTGGGGCAGGGCCCCGTGAGACCGCCGAGGGGCCGGGCCCCAGATTCCGAGTGGGGCAGGGCCCCGTGTGACCGCCGAGGGGCTGGGCCCCAGAATCCGATTGGGGCAGGGCCCTGTGCGACCGCCGAGGGGCTGGGCCCCAGAATCCGAGTGGGGCAGGGCCCCGTGCGACCTCCGAGGGGCCAGGCCCAAAAATCCGAGTGGGGCAGGGCCCTGTGCGACCGCCGAGGGGCTGGGCCCCAGAATCCGATTGGGGCAGGGCCCCGTGCGACCGCCGAGGGGCTGGGCCCCAGATTTCGAGTGGGGCAGGGCCCCGTGTGACCGCCGAGGCGCTGGGCCCCCGATTCCGAGTGGGGCAGGGCCCCCTGTGACTGTCGAGGGGCCGGGCCCTAGAATCCGATTGGCGTAGGGCCCCGTGAGACCGCCACGGGGCTGGGCCACAAAATCCGATTCGGGCATGGCCCTATGCGATCGCCCAGGGGCTCGGCCCCAGAAGCTGATTGGGGCAGGGCCCCGTGCGACCGCCGAAGGGGTAGGCACCAGAATCCGATTGGGGCAGGGCCCCGTGCGACCGCCGAGGGGTTGGGCCCCAGAATCCGAGTGGGGCAGGGCCCCGTGCAACCGCCGAGGGGATGGGCCCCGGAAGCCGATCGGGGCAGGGCCCCGTGCGACCGCCGAGGGGCTGGGCCCCAGAATCCGATTGGGGCAGGGCCCCGTGCGACCGCCGTGGGGCTGGGCCCCAAAATCCGATTGGGGCAGGGCGCAGGCGTCGGAAGAGCAGTGCCGGCAAAATGCGAGAGTGCACCGCTCCGGCTGTGCAACAACACACTAACACACAGCGCGCACACAACACACACAGCCAGTCCGTTTACCTGTACCCGTGGGTAGAACATCCTGGCCATTGCCTTTTGGTAACAGCGCCTTCGGCACACCACACCACACCACACCACACCACACCACACCACACCACAACACACCACACCACACGACACCACACCACACCTGGTGACCTGGCACCACTCTAAAAACCCTCATGATGGTAGCTGTGGGACGGATTCCCTGCACGCACTGCCATGCTCGAAGCCAGTCGTGATACTTCGTATTTGTAGTGCCACCACGTGACTCATCTCCCGCCATCGTGGCCCCCTTCTCCGCTCTGCTCCACCCGTATGGTGCACTCTGTCTCTCTCTCTCTTCTCCCGTGTCCCCAAGGGCTGAGTGCCGCACCCCAGGTGCGTCCCTCCCTCTTGCCAGCCCCCTCCTACTCACAGTGGACGCTGCGTCCTACAATGAGCTCTGGCAAGACGTGGACCTTGCCGTGGCAATCTTCCAGGGTGCGACGCGGGGAGCCGCGACGGGGACTGCATTCGACGTATCCTCCGCTCTGCGTGACGCCTTGTGCAGGGGTATCTCGAACCGTTTAATGCGTTGTCACGCCATAGGGCCCCGCTCGCGTATGCAGCCCATGGGTTGCAGCCGCGCGCGCCAGCGCGGCGCTCCCCTCGCACCCCCCTCCTCGTGAGTCCTGGGACCCTCAATAGCCGGCCCGCTCCGCCAGGCGACCCCACGATGCTCTGCGCTCTCGCGCCATGATCTTTGTTTCGTCAAACCATGGCCACGCTCGTGGCACGCCATGTTTTTCATCGGCGCCCAGCCCGGTGGGTGCTACCGCTATTGTTCGTGTTCCTCCCGTAGCCTCTGCGCCCCTATTTGCTACCCCCTCCCAACGCCTCGCGGCTGCAGGCCACCCGCTCCCTTCTCGTCGCAGCCAATCATGCCTAACCGCTCAACGTCGTCCCAGGACTCCCCCTCTCCTGCCCCCAACACAGGTCGAGGCGGCGCCCTTCGTCGGGGACCGTTCCCCCTGTTTTTGATGGATATCGCCCAATCCGACGACGCTGATCGCCTCCTGCGGTAGGTGGACATGCTGAAGGATGACGTGCTGGAGGCGGCAGAGCAGGCCATCCGGGCCCCCGACCCCGCCCTGGCCGACCTATGCGATGCCCTACGGTAGACAGCCGCGGACGGCGGTGTCCAAGCTATCACTGCCGTGACAGGGGCGCGGACGCCACGAGAGCTCCTGCTCACGGCCACCGTTACAGTCGCTACGAGCCCTTCGGACGTGAAAGTTATCAAGCATGTCCCTCTGTCGCTGGCGCAAGGCGGCCCGCTGCTGGAATACGTCTCCAAAGACCCCGACGCCCTCACTGCCGCCCTTGTCACGCGGTGGAGCCCCGGGCACCCCCCCATCTCCGCATCCCGCCTCCGCAGCCTGGTTTTCCGGGGCCTGTACACGGCCCGCGAAAAGCCCCCAGCCATCAAGACCGATGTACCCCCAGAAATCCAAAGTCAAAAGGTCTCCCACAAGATTCACAAGCCCATCAGCCAGTTCCTGGCCCCCCACCCAAGGCCATCATGGGACCGCCTTCGGACCCGCGAGGTGGTGGTGGCCTTTTGGGCGCTGCCCAATGATTTGTATGCAGTCCTGCAGGCAGCACAAATCCAGACAGCGGAGCTCATCCCGCTGAAGTTCGGCCTCCTGGCATGGGCCTCCTCCGTCTGCCTCGCCGGGCAGTACACGTCGGCCCCGGTCGCCACCCCCCCCTCCCCTCGCCAACAAGGGCATGTGGGCCCCCCACCAGCTGCGGCCGCTGCTGGAGTGCTCAGTCGTGCCGGTCCGCAGCGTGGAGCTGCTCAACCAGATCGAGCAGGCCGGGGAGCACTTGTGGGCCACAGCCCCCACCGTCGCCCTCTGCAGGCTGGCATCCCGGACGCCGCCAGCCTCCCTCCCCTCACCCCGCCCAGCCACGTGCCCTACCTCGCCAAGGGCCATCCAGCCCCCAGCGCCGTTGGGACCCTGTTTGCATCAGCTGCATTCACCCCGGCATCAACGCTGTACCGATCCCAAGGCGAGGCCGCCCCTGCGGGTTCGGATCAATCGCCCTCATCGCTGCTACACGAGCAGCCGAGGCTCTCCTTCAGCCTCCCCGAACCCGCCTCACAGTTCAAGCCAGCCGCCGCCGACCCCACGCCGCCCCAATCGCCTGCCCCGACCGCTGGGTCGCCCCCCCCCCCCCCCCCAGCCCCTCGCAGCCAGGGGAGCCCTTTGTCCCGGACCTGGACGTGTCGGCTTACTCAACCGACTACACCCAGTTGCGTGACCGGTATGAGGCCCTTCAACAGGAGCTGAACGAGGCACAAGGGGACATGGAGTCCGTCAAGCGTGACCTAGACATGATCCGCACCGAGCCGGACAACGCCCTGCAGCAAGTACAGCGATCCGCCGCGGCACAGCGGCAAGCCGAGGCCGTTAGGCTACACAACTTCATCAGGGCCTTGCCCCCCCTCCTGTCCATTGCCACCAGGCTCCGCGGACTCCAGTCCACGGCACCCGCGTGCGCCAACGCCGTGCGCAATGCGGTGCCAGCCTCGTTTGAGCTACCGCCGCCCGGCTCTCTACAGTTCTTGGCCCTCGTGCCCGTCATCCTTGCCGCTGCAATCCTCACCTCGCCCCAGGTGCCTGAACCCGAAGACCTGGCCGGCGTGCTCAGGCAGGCTGTGGCTACGCCCAGCCCCATGACTACCCCGGAGGCCCCCGTGGATGCTCCCGAAATTTTGTTTGCCGTCCCGGCCCGGTTCCCAAGCCCCAGGCGGCTGCCCCTCTCCGGGCCCCGGGCGCTCCTCTCCAGCGTCCATCGCCCGCGCCCTCCCCCACCGACGCCGCGCTGGCCTCCCTCCTGGAGTGGATCCCCGAGATCCCACGGGGATGTGAAGACGAAGTTGCACACGCCTTCCACCTCCAGCTGTTCCGCCACTACGGCGCGAGCGTCAGCTCCCTTCCGCAATCCCCGATTCGGGATCAGTGGACCTGGGTCCGCAGCCATGCGCCCAGCCTACCCGGCGCCGCGGACGTCCTGCGCACCTTCCTCGCTAGCCCTCCCCCTGTCCAGTGAGTCGTGGACAGTCCAGCCGCCTCCCCGGCCGAAGCCGCAGCCGCCAACCAGGCAGAGGGCGCGGCCAAGAAGAAGGGGTACACGCCCTAGAAAGTGGACCCCCATATCTTCTCCAACGCGCTCTGGGTGGGATGGCAGGAGGTGGACGACCCCCCATCGGGGCAAGTGGACGCGGGGCTCCTGGGAGGCATCCTCCGCGACAAGTTTGGTGCTAGACTGTCGTCCATCTCGGACGAGCAGCTCAACCACAAGGCCAAGTTCAGGATTGTCGGTGTCAAGCCCGTCGACTACGACAAGGGCATGAAGTTGAGCCGACACCACACCGCCCGAGGCTGGAAAGTCTCCTGAGCGGAATCCAAGAAGCAGCCCTACACCCCATGGGCCCCCGACCCGGATAGGGACTACCCCGCCCGCAAAGCCCATCGAGAGAGACGAGGACAGAAGCACCGCCGCCAGCGTGACCCGGAGGAGCAGGTGGACCTCACGGTGACCTCGGAGGAGCAGTTGGACCTCACGGTGACCTCGGAGTCGGAAGGAGAACCAGAGGCCAAGCACCAGCGACGGTACAGCCCGCGCCGCTCGGACAGGTCCCCGTCCTGCCGCCGCAGCCCTGGGCATTGCCGTGATAGCCCGCCGCTGAGGCGTCGCACTGCCTACCGCGGCGAGCGGGTGTACCCCCGTGAACACCCAAGCCGCCACGACCGCCATGCTGCAGCCCAGCTCCAGCCCTACCCATACTCGGGGGACCCCCACGACAACCGCGCGGCCGTGGCCCACAACCCCTACGCTCCCCGCCCTGGAGCCCCCCAGCCGACCCGCACCGCTACCAGCCGTACTTCGGTCGGCATCCGAGGGACCGCTAGAGCAGGAGCCGGCGGGGCGCAACGAAGACATCCTTGACGCCGTCTTGCAGCTCCGCCATTCCCACCTCGACGGCATCCCCCGGCTAAGGGACCTGCACCTGGGTGCGTACACCCCCAGCTCCCCCCTGAGGGAATGGGGCTTGGTGCCGGTGCCGGCTCCAGGCACAGCTCAGTTCGTCCCGCCCCCTTACGCCCTCCACAAGTGCCTGCACCTGCCGGCGGGGGTACACTACTACCGGGCATGCAGCGGGACGGACTCGTGGCCCCGCGACACCCTGTCACTGGTGGGCGCCGTACACTGTGTACAGGTGTCGGGGTCTCACCAGATACAGTTCTGCCGCAAAGGCATGCCCCCAACTTCCCTCATCCTGCCCGAACACCACCATGTTGTCCTCCCACCGTCCCTTCACAACCGCGTCTCTATCGCGGCCACCGGCCTCACCCGGTCCAGTGTCCTGGTGCTGGCAGCCACATATCACCCCCGACACCTACGTAAGTGGGTCTAGGGCCTGCCTCGCACCCGCCCTGCGGCCGTGGCCCGCAAACTGTCCCAGCAACCCCCCGCCACCCACCCCCCCTCCGGTGCCCCCCCCCCCGACCGCCCGCCGTCCCGCCCGGACATCATAACCGTAAACGTGCAGATGTCTCTGCGGCCCAAGCTACGCGCCCCGGACATACTGCTACGCGAATACCAGCACCCACTGACCCTGCACGTTCAATAAGCTAGTCCCCTGATCGTCCAAAAGGTGCACCCCCTCTACCACACCATTCAGGCCCCCGCGAAAGTTGCCGGGGGGTGCGCCACACTACTCTGCAATGCCCCACACCTGACCGTAACCAGCCACAACGCCCACCCCTCTGGACGCGCCCTTGTCACACACTTCACCGTGGCGGGTGTGACCCACTGCCACGCCAACGTGTATTTCCCGGCCGACGGAGACCGTGACACCCTCCAGGAGATCCTAGACTGGGTATACCCCTACCTCCTCCTCACTCTAGGCAGGGTCGTTGTCTTGACAGGGGATCTGAACGCCAACTGCCGTTGGGTCCCACACCTGCCAATCTCCCCCGCCCCACTCTGCGACTTCGTCCTACCCACACTCGCGCGCCTAGGGTTCCACCGCTTGCACCCCCTTCCAGAGGTCCCCACGTGGGTGAGCCCGCCAGGCTTCGTAGGTTCCCTAGACCACACCTTCCTCCGGACCCCCTCGGAAGCCGCCCACACCATCGAGGTGCGGCCCGACTCCAGTCTCCCGTCTGACCATCCGCCCGTGATGAGCACCCTCCATGACCTCCCCCCTGCACCCCAGCTCGTGTGCCCGTTGAAGAAAGGCCGTTTCCCCATCCCCCGGGAACCCCTTGCTAGCCAGCTCCGCGCCCTCAACGACACTTTCCGGGCCGAGCTTGGTCGTCCCTAGGCGACCCTGACGCGCCGCCGCGCTACGTCGCGGTGACCACAGCGCTCTACGCCGCTGCCACGGTGGCCTACAGGCACCCTGCCCCCAGCCAGCGTGTGCCGTCGGCTGTCCGGGTCCACGTCGCCAACCTGCGACGCTACACCGTCACGCACCCGGACTGGGCATCTCAGTCCCCTCACCTTGTGGAGGTAGCCCGCCTCAAAGAACGGATCCGGGCAGCTTGGCATGTCATCCTCCTTGAGAAGGATGTAGGCTTGGCGCCCCTACCCAGTGCCCCGGGGCCGCCCACCAAAGTGGACTACCGCCGCACGTTGGGGGCCCGTTATGTGCCCCCAGCCGATCCCGTCTTTCCTCTGCCCACTTCCTCCGCGAAATTCCCTAAGGGGGCGTCGGCGTTGCCCCGGCCCCGGTCGTCAGGTTTGCCAACTTCCTCAGCGTCTACATCCGACACCTGAACCACCCCAACCCCTTGGTCCGTCGGTCCACGCGTCACGGGCTTCTGACTGCCCTCTGGCGCTTCCACCCCTCGCAGCCCTGCCTCACGTCAGAGTTCGGGCTCCGGTGTACTGCCCATCCCACAGACCACGACCTGTTTGTCACCCTTTGCCACCAGTGCGACATCTCCATCCATTTGCCCCCCGCCGAGCATCTGATGGACCACGCTCCCCATGTGATGACCCTATCGTTCCCCGGACTCGAGGTCCAAGACACCCATGCATGGATGATTGCGGGCCACCGAAGCACGGAGCATGCGCACCACGGAGGATGGCCTCGAGTGTCCTCACGTCCCACCCCCCCGGTCGGCACGCCCCCCCCCCGGTTGGCCGTAGCCACGCGGTGACTGCGACTGTTCCCATGTTCTCCTGGCTCCCAGAGAGCTATGGAATCCTCCATGATGGGGTCATGGTGCCCACGGACCTGGCGCTTTGGTGGGGCCGTGGCAGTGTTGTGCCCCGTCACTCTCCGGTACCGGGTGTACCCTGTCCTCATCCCCCTACGGCTGGACAACGCCTACACGGCGGAGCTGTACACGGCGTGGGTGGCCCTCACCGCCCGGGGCCCCTCGGCCGACCCCACCTTCGGGTTCCGGTCCGGCTCGTGGCACTTTGCTGATTGCAAGGGATACATCACGGCCCAGGAGGGGCGCCGGGAACCAGATGACTCGCTGCAAGGGGACCTAATACGCGAATGCCGCGCTATAGCCCGTGCCCCCCCCCCCCCCCTCCACCTCTACTCCCACATCACCGGTACCTGGCTCGACGCCCTACTGGACCAGGTTGACGCGGCGGCGGGGCGGGCCACTGTCGACTGCCCGGCTACGGTGGGGTGTCTCAGTCCCCTGCAAGATCCCCGCGTCTGCTTCTCCCACGCAGGCCTCCAAGTCCACGACGCCCTCCCCCATGCCCGGCGCGCCATGATCGCCTCCCACCACGCCTACGCCAAGACCGCCCCTCCTCAGCGCCACCCTGCCCTCGGTGAGTACGCTGCCGCCGTCAGCCGTGGACTCCTCACATGGGGGGACCACCTCATGGTCACCGGCATTCGCCTTTCCTTGTTCCCCCCCAGGGACACACCCTGCCCCCTCTGTCTCCTGCTCGCCCCTGGCGACCACGTCCTTTCTTGCCCACTCGACCCGCTCCTTCGCGCCCACTACCATCGGTGGCTCGCAGCCCGGCTCTCCCAGAGGTGTCGTGCCTGGCGCCACTGCACGCCCACTGCGTGGGGAACCCTCGTCCTCTGGGGCGACGAGCCCTTCCTGCTGGCCGTGGATGGCTCCCCGACCCACGGCTCCATCACCACCTACACCGTCGGGCGTCTCGGGGCCGTCTCCTCGGCGCACAGGGATGCCCTTCAACACAGGGGTCTGCGTCCTACGAACCTCCGTCGCCTCCTCTGTGACATCATACTCTCTACCGTCCTCCTGCACAAGCGGCATGCGGTGCCCGTCCTGCCTCTTGCCGACCACTTCTCCCCCGTGACGGGGGTCCCCGTGAACCAGTCCCTCGCCAACAACCCTCCGCCAGAGTGGTATCACATCGCCAACTGGACCCCGACGCCTGGGTCATCCAGGTGGCCGGCCTGGGACGTCATCCTAGGCCTATGGCTGTCAGGAGACCTCCTCCTAGCCCCCAAAGTGAAGTCCACCATCTCCACCCGTAGCAAGCGAAGCCCATACCGAGTCCTTTATGTGTACATCGAGAACAACCAGATGCCGCCGGGCATACGGCAAGAAATTGATCTGGAAACCCATGACGTGATCATCTTGGACAGTCTCGGGCCGGCACGGGCTTGCCCCCCATTTCCCAGACCGGCGCCGCCTCTGGGCCATCTATTACGGTGGCGATGGACAGAGCCTAGAGGCCGGCCTCTGTGGAGACGTGATCCCCTCTTGGTGTGCCGCACTGCACTCAGCCTTCTCGGCCATCCTCCATGCGGCTTCCCAAGGCCCCTGTATGGTCTTCAAGGACGTGCAGGTGGCCCTGGGTCGGCCCGCCCCGTGGCCTTATCTACGTCCGTGACCCGTCCTTGGCCTCACGCGCCCGGACCGTTCCGGTACAGCGCGCAGTCGAGCCAGACCGCGCTCCTTGTCTGGCGGCGTCCTAAGTCGGGGGTGATGCCCCGGGAGACCCACATCTTCCGTGACCGTTGATCTTGGGACGCTGCCTCGGGTGGATCCAGGACAGTTGGGAGCGGTTGGTGGCCGGGACCGGAGAGCAGATCGGACCGTAGCGTTGTCGTACACCGACGTTGTGACCCAGACGGCCTGCTGGGAGGAGCGTTCTCAGGTGTGCGACGAGATTCGTCTTGCTCTAGCGGAGGTAAGACAGAGGAGTCCCTCGGCTGGTCCGCTTGGGACCCCCGGGGGACGACGCCAAGGCCCATCGTCCTCCTCCTCCTCCACCACACCACACCACACACCGCACCGCACCGCACTGCACCGCACCGCACCACACCACACCACACCACACCACACCACACCACACCACACCACACCACACCACACCACACCACACCACACCACACCACACCACACCACACCACACCACACCACACCACACCACACCACACCACACCACACCACACCACACCACACCACACCACACCACACCCACCGTTCCTCCCACCCGGGCACGGTGCTGGATACAACGAGCTTCCTGTGCGGGACACAGCCCGAGACGGCGCCCCACCTGTGGGCCTGCTCGGCTCAGTCGCACGAGTGGGGGCCAGCCCGCCGGCGCCTCGCAGCGTGGCTTGACCAGAAGGTGGGGCCACGGGCGGCCCCAGTGCGTCACCAGCTGTGGGAACCGACTGTGCTGGAGCAGTGGGCGGCAGCCCTGTGGACCCCCTCCATGCAGCTGGCCCACCTGGAGTGCACGGGGCCCCACTCGCTGGGCACGGAGTTCCTCCGCCACGTCGTGGAGGAGTCCATACGGATCTGGTACGCCCACGCCAAGGCGCGTGCCACACTGCTGAAGGCCCGCCTGGGCCCGGGCAGCACGATGGCGTGGGCGTTGCAGGAGCTGCGCCTGCACCAGCAAGCAGAAAGGGAAGGGGTGCAGCGGGAGCTCCTGGAATAAGCGCGGTCGCCAGAGGCGAACTCACCAGGTCTCCCCGACTCCCCCTTCCCCTGCCGAGGCCTACACACTTACGCACGGCGCGCACACAACACACACAACCCAGCCCGTTTACCTTTACCCGTGGGTAGACATCCCGGCCTTTTGCCCTTTGGTAACAGCGCCTTCGGCACACCACACCACACCACACCACACCACACCACACCACACCACACCACACCACACCACACCACACCACACCACACCACACCACACCACACCACACCACACCACACCACACCACACCACACCACACCACACCACACCACACCACACCACACCACACCACACCACACCACACCACACCACACCACACCACACCACACCACACCACACCACACCACACCACACCACACCACACCACACCACACCACACCACACCACACCACACCACACCACACCTCTCCCTGGCCAGCGTGTACCGCCCCACGGCCCGAGTGCACGTGGCCAATGACGCCCTCATGGCCAGGGCGTATAAACATATGACGGGCATCTCCCGCCACGCCCACACGGACCCGCTCTGGGGGCCGTGGGAACACGGCTGTCAGGGCTTGACCCGGTCGGAACACTCGTGGCAGACCGCAGTGGTCAGAGAGTGGGTCCGACAGGGGGCCTGGGCCAAAACGGAGTTCCGGGACTCCCAGGCCCACTTCCTACAGACGCACCAGGCGCTCCGGGGGGGGTGCCCGGCGGTGCTTACCCCGGGGCAGTACACCAAGCATCCGAAATGCCCGCACCTCATCGCCACGCTGCAGAAAGTCGTGGACGAGGTGGCTATGCCCATGTGGATGCCGGGCTCCTGCTCGGGGACAACCCCGATCTTGATACGGGGCCCCGGGGGGCCCCGGGCGGGGGCAGCGGCGGCCCTGCCCCCCAGGTAGAGGTGTACCCGACCCCGTATGGCAACGTCGTACAGGTGGTCGTCCCCCCGGTCATCTACGAGACCGTACATGCCCTCGGCTACCACCACCTGGGCGACCTCTACACAACGGACCACCGCGTGCAGCGGGAACGCGCCCTGAAGGAGCGGGCGCCGGCCCGCAAGGGAATCCCGGGTCTGCGGGCGTGGCTGGCCCGTCATGCGGCCGTCCTGGTCCCCCTGCCGCAGGAGCCCCCGCCGCGATGGCAGGCGGCGCCCAAGGACTGGGTCCCGGCCGCCGTGCCCGCCTACCGGGCAGACGTGGTCGTTGGCGGCCGGGCGGCCAAAACCACCCGCCAGGCGACAGTGTACCACAAGGGGGAGCCCCTCCAGGCGCTCAGAGGGGGCTGCCCGGCGGTGCTTACCCCGGGGCAGTACACGTATCACCCCAAGTGCCCCCACCTCATAGCCACGCTGCAGCGGGTCGTGGATGAGGTGGCCATGCCTATGTGGATGCCGGGCCAGCGCTCGGGGACCACCCCCATCCTGGTCCGAGGTCCCGGTGGGCCGCGATCGGCGGCGGCAGCGGCCCCTGCCCCCCGGGTGGAGGTGTTCGCGACTCTGTATGGCGCCGTCGCGCAGGTGGTCGTCCCCCCGACGGTGTACGAAACGGTACAGGCCCTGGGCTACCCTCACCTCGGCGACCTCTACACAGAGGATCACCAGGTGCTGCCGGAGCGAGCCCTGAAGAGGCGCGCGCCAGCCCGCAAGGGGATCCCGGGGCTACGGGCGTGGCTAACCCGCCACGCTGCGGTACTGGTCCCGCTCCTGAGGGAACCCACGCCGCGATGGCAGGCGGCGCCCAAGGACTGGATCCCGAGGGCCGTGCCCACCTATCAGGCGGAAGTCATCGTGGGGGGCCGGGCGGCCAAAACCACCCGAATGGAGACGATATACCATAGGGGACAGCCCCTCCGGATGACCGCGGCCCTGCAGGACACCATGGAGACCGCGGGCTGGGCGTCAGAACCCCGGGTGTGCCAGCAGCCCCCGGGCACCCTGCCCAGCGACACCAGGCTCCACCGCCTCCTGGTGGCCCTCCTGGATATCCAAGTGCAGGTGGATGCGCCGCTACACGCTCAGCTGTGGGGCGACCACCGGCAGGAGTCCCTGGCCCAGCTCCAGCGCACTGGGGTCAGGGCGCCCACCGTCGTGTGGACGACAGCCCCCCCGACTGCCGCCTACTGGAACTGGGCCAGCGCATCGCAGGCCCCTCTCGTGACGATCACCTCGACGCTGCCGCCGTTTCCGTGGATCGCCATAGCCCCGGCGGCGGTGGCGCGTTTCCAATATCCAGCGGAGTGCATGGCGCACAAATGCCCCGGGCACCCGCACAAGGGACCCCTCTATTACTCCCTCGATACGGTGGGGACAGTGCCAGCGGAGCTACACCAGGCCCTGCGCACCCACCTCAGGGAGCACCATGGGGACATGGCCCTCCTGGCGCCCCACGGCCGGGCGACCGACCCCCCGCGAGTGATTGCCCCTGAGACTCGCCCAGGCGTCTGGTTCCATGACCTGCCTGCGCTGGCGACCCTCCGAGGCAGTGTCGTGGCGGTGGATGCGGGGGCCACGCAGGCGGGTATGGCCATGGCCGGGGTCGTCCAGAGCGGGCTTGGGGAGTATCAGGCCCAGGTGGCCTCAGGAGTGGGCACCTCCCAGGAGGGGGAGGCGATGGCCCTCCTCTCGTATGCCCGCCGGCTGGCGACGCAGCAGGGGGTTTACTGGCTGGTGCCGGACTCGGAGGCAGCAGTGGGGGCCCTCCGCACGTACCAGGAAGGAGGGCACTGCGGAGATGGCATCCACCACCTCTACGCCACTGTCCTGGGGGGGCAGCGCCTCTCCCCGAGGTCTACCATCAATGTGGTGACCACACCGTCGCACTGGATCACGGACCTCAACGTCCGTGTGGACGCAGCGACGCGCGAGCCGCCGGAGGTAGACCTCACGTGGCTCCTCAGGCGCCCCTACTCATTTATCCCCCTAGTGCCCTTCCGCGACCAGTGCCAGCTCTCCCCGACGGCGCTGAGTGACTGGTTGCGGGACCGGGCCTCCATACCGGCGCAAGCCATCTACGAGGCCCGCTGGGGGGTAAATTTCATGCCAGTGGGGGGCCTCCCCCTGGACTGGTTCGACCACGACCAGCAGCGCCACATCACGGCGCATCGCATGGACAACGTCCCGACCATGACCGTCCTGGCCCACCGCTCCTCCCACCGGGGCACGGTGCTGGATACAACGTGCCTCCTGTGCGGGACACAGCCCGAGACGGCGCCCCACCTGTGGGCCTGCTCGGCTCAATCGCACGAGTGGGGGCCAGCCCGCCGGCGCCTCGCAGCGTGGCTTGACCAGAAGGTGGGGCCACGGGCGGCCCCAGTGCGTCACCAGCTGTGGGAACCGACTGTGCTGGAGCAGTGGGCGGCAGCCCTGCGGACCCCCTCCATGCAGCTGGCCCACCTGGAGTGCACGGGGCCCCACTCGCTGGGCACGGAGTTCCTCCGCCACGTCGTGGAGGAGTCCATACGGATCTGGTACGCCCACGCCAAGGCGCGTGCCACACTGCTGAAGGCCCGCCTGGGCCCGGGCAGCACGATGGCGTGGGCATTGCAGGAGCTGCGCTTGCACCAACAAGCAGAAAGGGAAGGGGTGCAGCGGGAGCTCCTGGAATAAGCGTGGTCGCCGGAGGCGAACTCACCAGGTCTCCCCGACTCCCCCTTCCCCTGCCGAGGCCTACACACTTACGCACGGCGCGCACACAACACACAAAGCCCAGCCCGTTTACCTTTACCCGTGGGTAGACATCCCGGCCTTTTGCCCTTTGGTAACAGCGCCTTCGGCACACCACACCACACCACACCACACCACACCACACCACACCACACCACACCTCTCCCTGGCCAGCGTGTACCGCCCCACGGCCCGAGTGCACGTGGCCAATGACGCCCTCATGGCCAGGGCGTATAAACATATGACGGGCATCTCCCGCCACGCCCACACGGACCCGCTCTGGGGGCCGTGGGAACACGGCTGTCAGGGCTTGACCCGGTCGGAACACTCGTGGCAGACCGCAGTGGTCAGAGAGTGGGTCCGACAGGGGGCCTGGGCCAAAACGGAGTTCCGGGACTCCCAGGCCCACTTCCTACAGACGCACCAGGCGCTCCGGGGGGGGTGCCCGGCGGTGCTTACCCCGGGGCAGTACATCAAGCATCCGAAATGCCCGCACCTCATCGCCACGCTGCAGAAAGTCGTGGACGAGGTGGCTATGCCCATGTGGATGCCGGGCCCCTGCTCGGGGACAACCCCGATCTTGATACGGGGCCCCGGGGGGCCCCGGGCGGGGGCAGCGGCGGCCCTGCCCCCCAGGTAGAGGTGTACCCGACCCCGTATGGCAACGTCGTACAGGTGGTCGTCCCCCCGGTCATCTACGAGACCGTACATGCCCTCGGCTACCACCACCTGGGCGACCTCTACACAACGGACCACCGCGTGCAGCGGGAACGCGCCCTGAAGGAGCGGGCGCCGGCCCGCAAGGGAATCCCGGGACTGCGGGCGTGGCTGGCCCGTCATGCGGCCGTCCTGGTCCCCCTGCCGCAGGAGCCCCCGCCGCGATGGCAGGCGGCGCCCAAGGACTGGGTCCCGGCCGCCGTGCCCGCCTACCGGGCAGACGTGGTCGTTGGCGGCCGGGCGGCCAAAACCACCCGCCAGGCGACAGTGTACCACAAGGGGGAGCCCCTCCGGGTTACCGCGGCCATGCAGGACACCATGGAAGTGGAACAGTGGATCCCAGAGCTCAGGGTGTGCCGCCAGCCCCCGGGCACACTGCCCAGCGATACAAGGCTGCACCGCCTCTTAGTAGCCCTCCTGGGAATCCAGGTGCAGGTAGACGCGCCCCTGCATGCTCGGCTGTGGAGCGACCACCACCACCAGTCCCTGGCCCAGGTGCAGGTCACCGGGGTCAGGGCACCCACCATCGTGTGGCTGGCTGCCCCCCCGACGGACGCCTACTCGCAATGGGCCAAGGCGTCGCGAGCCCCTCTGGTGACGGTCACTACGGCGCTGCCGCCTATCCCCTGGATAGCCATCGCCCCAGCGGCAATGGCTCTTTTCAAATACCCGGTGGAGTGTGTGGCGCACAAATGCCCGAGGCACCCGAATAAGGGGCCCCTCTATTACTCCCTCGACACAGTGGGCACGGTGCCAGCGGAGTTCCACCACGCCCTGCGTACCCACCTCAGGGAACACCACGGAGACCTGGCCCTCCTGGCGCCACATGGCCGGGCTGCCGACCCCCCCAATGTACTAACCCCCAAGGCCCAGCCGGGAATCTGGTTCCATGACCTATCGGCATTGGCTACCCTCCGCGGCACTGTCGTGGTGGTGGACGCAGGAACTACGCGCGGGGGTATGGCGATGGCTGGAGTGGCCCAGAACGGGCCCGCGAACTACCAGGCCCAGGTGGCCTCGGCAGTGGGCACCTCCCAGGAAGGAGAGGCAATGATCCTCCTCTCCTATGTCCGCAGGCTAGCGCAATAGCCGGGGGTCTACTGGCTAGTACCGGACTCGGAAGCAGCGGTGGGGGCCCTCCGCACGTACCATGAGGGGGGCCACTGCGGGGATGGTATTCACCACCTCTACGCGACTGTCGTGCGAGGGCAGCGCCTCTCCCCGGAGTCCGCTATCAATGTCCTGACCACGCCGTCACATTGGATCACGGACCTCAACGTCCGTGTGAATGCGGCGGCGCAGGAGCCACTGGAGGTAGACCTGACATGGCTCCTCAGGCACCCGCACTCTTTCCTCCCCCCGGTACTCTACCGTGACCAGTGTCAGCTCTCCCCATCGGCGCTGAGCGACTGGTTGCAGGATCGGGCCGCGATCCCGGCACAGGCCGGCTATGAGGCCCGATGGGGGGTGAACTATATGCCGGGCGGAGGGCTCCCCCTGGACTGGTTCGACAAGGACCAACAACGCCACATCACGGCGCACCGTATGGACAACATCCCTACGATGACTGTCCTAGCCCACCGGTCCTCCCACCGCAACACGGTGCTGGAAACAACCTGCCTCCTCTGTGGGGCGCAGCCGGAAACGGCGCCTCACCCGTGGGCCTGCTCGGCCGAGGCCCATGCGTGGGGGCCAGCCCGCCAACGGCTCGCGGAGTGGCTCGACCGGAGGCTGGGCAAGCGGGCGGCCCCAGTGCGCCACCAGCTGTGGGAGCCGGCGGCCCTAGAGCAGTGGGCGGCGGCCCTGCGGACCCCCTGCATGCAGCGGGCCCACCTGGAGTGCGCGGGGCCCAACGCGCTGGGCACCGAGTTTATCCGCAACGTTGTGGAGGAGTCCATCAGGGTCTGGTACGCTCACGCGAAGGCGCGTGCCACACTGCTAAAGGCCCGCTTGGGCCAGGGCAGCACAATGGCGTGGGCGTTGCAGGAGGTGCGCCTGCACCAGCAAGCGGAAAGAGAGGGGGTGCAGCGGGAGCTCCTGGGATAACGATGGCCGCCATGGCGGTACCCGCCAGGTTCTTCCAGCCTCCCCCAACCTCCGCCCGAGAGCCACATACCTACACACAACGCGCACCCAACACACACAGCCCAGCCCGTTTACCTTTGCCCTTGGGTAGACATCCCGGCCTTTTGCCATTTGGTAACAGCGCCTTCGGCACACCACACCACACCACACCACACCACACCACACCACACCACACCACACCACACCTGCACACCTGGACGCTTGCCATGAAGGCCCCGCATTGGAGGCTCCTCGTCGGCGCGCCCGGGTCCAGATCGTTCACGCGGCCGGCCGCCGATGCGGGGCCCTCGAGGCGCGCCGCACAGGCGCTGCCAGCCTGTGAGAGGGGCAAGGGCAGGAGAAGGGGGTGGGGGGAGGGGCAGTGGGCAGGGGAGGCGGCACGGAGTGGCTGCGGGAGGTAGTGCATGGGGGGCACCGAGAGCTGCATGGGGGTGTGTGGGATGGAGTTGGGGCAGAGGGCCCTGTGGGTGGGGCAAAGGCGCGGGGGGGGCGCATGTCCGGGCTCCTGCGTGGGCTGGCGCGTGGACGGGCGCGTAGGGGAAGAGAGGAGGGGGAGGCTTGGTCAGCCGTCCTCTACGGAGGGTCGCTGACCGTTCCCAGGGCCAAGGCGGCCGGTACTAGGGGCCGCGGGGTCCCTGGGAATGGTGCTTGGCACTGGGACGTGCGCGCACCCGACACTGTTAGTACACCGCCTATTGGCAGTGCCCGGGCCCTGTCGTCGGGGGCTTCGCACCCGGCACCCAGCCCGTGAGTAGAGCCGGGGAGTACAGGGTGGATGTGAGGGGCCCCCGCCCTAGCAGAGGCGCGGTGCCTGGGAGGAGGGGATGGCCAGTGGCGCGGACATGCGCGGGGGGCCCCGACAACGACCCCCCGCCCTGCCACATGTGCGAGGGTAAGAGGAGGGATATGAAGCTGGCCTGAGGACTGGAGTGGAGCAGTCCAGTGGGTCAGTCGATTGTGAGCCGGAAGGCAATGCCCGGAGACACAGCCCCTGTCCCCGTCCGGTTGGACACCCTGGTATCGGTATCCGACATCCTTTAGGTACGGTATAAGGCCCCCCGGCCACCACCCCGGCGCCAACACCAGGGAGGGCGTCCGGGAGGGGTAACAGCCCCCGATCCCCCAAAGGCAGCCCCGAAGGTGAGCGCACCACTGGAAGGGGCATGTCTGCGGGGTAAACAAATGCGCTGAGTAATTCCCTAACGTAATGAATAGTGCCTACTGCCGTAACTAATGCTTAACAGGGTAAATGGCCCCCCCCCCGGGGCCAGTTTAGTGCGCCACCCCCAGAGCCGGACTCGACCGGCCGTACTGAGGCGAGCCCAGAAATGGGTATGGCAGGCCACAGTCCAGCTGGTAGCCACGCCTCAGTACACTCCGTGGGCTCATAAGGCCCACGGGGGCCCCAAACACCGTTACGTTCGGGAGTTAAGCCCCGGCGGTGTTTGGGGTTGTTCATGGTTAAGAGGACTCACGTTGAGTCCCAGATACTGTTACCCCGGGGTTATGACCCCCGGTACTGCCTGCTTACTTGCCTGCTGCTGCTAAGAGGTAGGAGGGAGTACCCACAGGCCTGGCAGGAGACTCCGAACACCCCTGGGCTGGGCTCCCCGTCCCCCCCAGGCCGGTGCGCCCGGTTCTCTGAAGAAGATGGCCCCCCCTTGGCCTGGCAGGAGACTCCGAACACCCCCTGGGCAGGACTCCCTGTCCCCCCCGGGCCGGTGCGCCCGGTTCTCTGAAGACGATGGCCCCCCATTGGCCTGGCAGGAGACTCCGAACACCCCCTGGGCAGGACTCCCCGTCCCCCCCGGGCCGGTGCGCCCGGTTCTCTGAAGAAGATGGCCCCCCATTGGCCTGGCAGGAGACTCCGAACACCCCCTGGGCAGGACTCCCCGTCCCCCCCGGGCCGGTGCGCCCGGTTCTCTGAAGAAGATGGCCCCCCATTGGCCTGGCAGGAGACTCTGAACACCCCCTGGGCAGGACTCCCCGTCCCCCCCAGGCCGGTGCGCCCGGTTCACTGAAGAAGATGGCCCCCCATTGGCCTGGCAGGAGACTCCGAACACCCACTGGGCAGGACTCCCCGTCCCCCCCGGGCCGGTGCGCCCGGTTCTCTGAAGAAGATGGCCCCCCCTTAGCCTGGCAGGAGACTCCGAACACCCCCTGGGCAGGACTCCCCGTCCCCCCCGGGCCGGTGCGCCCGGTTCTCTAAAGAAGATGGCCCCCCATTGGCCTGGCAGGAGACTCCGAACACCCCCTGGGCAGGACTCCCCGTCCCCCCCGGGCCGGTGCGCCCGGTTCTCTGAAGAAGACGGCCCCCCCTTGGCTTGGCAGGAGACTCCGAACACCCCCTGGGCAGGACTCCCCGTCCCCCCCGGGCCGGTGCGCCCGGTTCTCTAAAGAAGATGGCCCCCCCCTTTGGCCTGGCAGGAGACTCCGAACACCCCCTGGGCAGGACTCCCTGTCCCCCCCGGGCCGGTGCGCCCGGTCCTCTGAGGAAGATGGCCCCCCATTGGCCTGGCAGGAGCCTCCGAACACCCCCTGGGCAAGACTCCCCGTCCCCCCCGGGCCGGTGCGCCCGGTTCTCTGAAGAAGATGGCCCCCCCTTGGCCTGGCAGGAGACTCCGAACACCCCCTGGGCAGGACTCCCCGTCCCCCCCGGGCCGGTGCGGCCGGTTCTTTGAGGAAGGTGGCCCCCCCTTGGCCTGACAGGAGACTCCGAACACCCCCTGGGCAGGACTCCCCGTCCCCCCCGGGCCGGTGCGCCCGGTTCTCTGAAGAAGATGACCCCCCCACTGGCCTGGCAGGAGACTCCGAACACCCCCTGGGCAGAACTCCCCGTCCCCCCCGGGCCGGTGCGCCCGGTTCTCTGAAGAAGATGGCCCCCCATTGGCCTGGCAGGATGCCCCGACCACCCCACTGGACTGAGCACCCCCCTGCTCCCCCCGGCCGGGAGTGCCCGGTGGACGTGGAGGCGCAACCCCCCGGCAACAGATCTCCCCCCCCAGGACCCAGGTGCCCCAGTGTGCGAGGCAGCAGCCAACGAGTAGCGCGCAGGGCCGCGTTTCCGGATAGATTCTAATATACGGGCCCGTAAGGCCGGCCGCCGTAGGCCACCAACGCGCGAGCGAGAGCAGGTTCCGGCGCCTGAGCACTGGGCGGCCCGGAGGAAGGGCTACGCAGTGCCCATGCATGGGCTTCCGGCCTGCGACTCCCTGCTCTTGCTCTGCAGCCCAGTGACACAGCATGTTCCCATCGTCGCCCGCAACTCCTTACATGCAGCGCCCTCCTATCCCCGGAGGCCCGCCTGCAACACACCCCGCGGGGTCGCCGGCTTTTGCCGCCCCCCCCCTCCCCCGCTATACCCACACCCCATACGCGCCCCACCAGCCGCTCGTGGAGGTTCACTCCCAGCCAACATACCCCGCCTATTACCTGCGGGAGCCGCGGTATGGGCTTCCCCCGCCGCCCTCACCGCTCCCGACAGTACCGCCCCCGGACCACCGTGACCTGGAGTTGGCCTACCTACGGGGCCACGTGGCAGGCCTGGACCGCCGCACCGAGGGGCCTCCGCCCCCTAAGGAAGCGGCGCAGAGGGCGCCCCCGGCGCCGCAAGGCCCTGCCCCCGACGCGGTCGGCGAGGCGACGCCGGCACTTTTGCTGGCACCGGCGAGGGAGGCGGAGCCAAGGCAAGACCGCCGGCCCCCAGCACCTACGGAGCCAAGGCAGGACCGCCGGCCCCCGGCACCTACGGAGCCGCCACGCCGGCCCCAGGGCGCAACCTACCGGAGGTCCCGCTCCCCCAGACGGGACCTACGCGACGATCGCCGAGACCACGGCCGTACAAGCCCCGGTAGAGGAGGCCGCACGGCCCACCGCCGGCCCTACCGCTCCCCAGAGCGGTACTACCGGCGCCGGTCCGAGGAGCGCCCCTCCGAGCGCCGAGCCCCCGCCGCTAGAGGTGGAGACCGTACCCCCGACCGCCGGGATTACCGCTCCCGTCGTAGCCCGCCCGGGTCGGCCCCCTGGCCGGGCCGGGAGCGACGAGGCCCCGACGACCGGCGCCGGTACAGCTCCCCCAGCCCGGATACCGCTAGACGCTTGAGGTATGATGCGCCAGATACGGGGCGCCGGCCGCAGTGGGAGCCCCGTACGGCTCCCGACGCCCAACCCCCGCATGTACCGCATGTCCCGAGGGACAAGCCCCCGCGCAAGCGGCAGCGCCATAACAAAGAAGGCGGTCGGCCTGCGGCGCAGTCGCCCGCGGGCACCCCGCACAGGCTACCGGTGCACGCTCTGACGGGGACCAAAACGACGCCGGGCCTCCTGGCCCCCTGTGCACAGCAGGCACGACTGCCACAGGACGGCGCCCCCCGCACGCCCCAGAAGCACCGTACCGGTGTCACGCAGACCACCCCGGGCCTCCGGGGCCCGGGCTACGCCTCCCCGAGCGGGGCAATGAAAGCCCCCCAGCAGCCCCGCGCCGCGGACCCGCCGACCGTCCTGCACATCCGGCGCCTCCCCACGGGATGGTCCCGCCGTCACCTGGCGGACCGTTTCATGTGGCTGGATGGGGCGGAGGGGGTGGCGGAGGAAATTTATGGAGGAGAAAACCACGGGTACCTGACCTTCCGCGCCCACACGCAGGCGCTGGCGGCTTGTGCGGTGGTCAGCGCTGCCCTGGGTACGGTAGCGCCCCCGCCCGGCCGCTTGCCGGCGGCAGTCCACTGTGTCGACCGCAGTGTCATCCGGGACCTCACCGTGCACACACAACGAGACGCCCCGGGCGAGGAACGGCACGACACGCCGTCCGCCGGGGCTGCCCCCCCGCACACGGACCGCCCCTCCCTCACCGAGGATGACGTCCGGCGCCTCATAGCCGATGCCGTGGGCGGAACGCGGCAGGAGGTACATCCGCGGCCGCAGGAGCCCACCCGGGCGCCTACAGCCGACGCGGTCGGTGGCGCCGGCTGCCCCCTACCCCGAGGCCCCCCTCCGGCGCGACAGGCGCCCATCTCCCGGGAAAGAGACCCAGCGTTGCCCAGGGACGGGGCAGCCCTTGAGCGAAGCCCAGAGGCCACCGCGGCTCGGGTGAGCCCGCCTGCGCGGCCGCGAGCCGCAGCCAAAGGCCGTACCAGCCAGCTTAGCCGGCGTGTCCAGGCGGCTACCGGGACGCCTAGTGGCCCCGGCCAACCGGCTGCCGGGCATGCCAGCGCAGGGCCCCCCCGGCCCGGCCCCTCGGATGTGGCAGCTGAAAGCGTGTCCCAGGACCTCTTGGGCGCGGATTGCCGGGAGGAGGGCCATCAGCAAGCCCTCGCCAGCGCCCCAGGGGCTCCTGCGGCCCGCCCCCAGGCGCCCGCTGGCAACCCCGAGACCGCCCAGACCCACGACGGTGCTGAGGCCTCAGCCCACCCGACGGGGGGCCACCCCCCGGAGGGACCGCCCTGGATTGGTGTACAGTCTGTCGCTTGTGGCGCCCCAGCCCATGCGACCAGTGCCCCCCGCAGGGAGCCCCCCAGGAGAAAGACGAGGCTGCGGAGCAGGCCCCGGAAGGAGAACGGGAGCTCAGGCCCCGTGAGACCTCGCCCGCTCTCGGAACTCCCACTTCGCACGCGGCGGATGACCCTCCGCCCCCCCCCTACGATGTGGATGCGCCCCAGGGCACGGCCACCCAGCTGGCTGGCCTCCTGGATGATGAAGCGGGCGCCCTCAGCCCGCTGAAGCCCCTACCGCCGGCGGTAGAGTTGGATGACGACCCTGCACCGCCGGCAGCCGGCCGCGCCGACAGCCCGCCGGGCGAGCTGGGCCCGCACGAGTCCCGCCTGGCGGCGCTCATCGCCGATGCTGCTTTGGAGGAGGCGAACCCCTGCAAGGCCCTGGACGTCGCTGTCTTCCTGGACAGCGAACGCCTGTCGGCGCTGGGACGCCGCATGCGGGCGGCGGGCCAGGACACCACCCCCGTCCCCGGCCCCCATTCCCCGGAGGGAGACAGCCTCCCTCCCCTCCTGGCCCAGTATGCAAAGAGGACCCGCGAGCTGCTCCAGCTCGTGGGCTATACCCTGGGGGTCCCCTCCTTCTCCCTCTCCAGCTGGGAGGGAGATGCCATCCCGGCCCCTCACCCGCCGGGACTTGGGATCACGGTTTATTACGTGATCGAGGGGAGAGTGCAGCTCCGCCTCCCCGCCCCCGAGGGCGGCACGCGCCTAGGATGGTGGCTCCAGGCCATGGCATATGCGTATGCCTGGTCTGCCCCACCCCCGCCCCGGGCGGTCCCCCCGGATACTAGAGCCCTGGTGCTGGTGTGCTAGTGCCCGGTACATGTCCCCCGGGGCACGCCGGCCACCGCTCCCCCCCCCCCCCAGATCAGCATAGGCGTGGAGCCTTACGTGAGATGGTGGGCCGCCGTCTGGAGGGAGGTCACCTGCCTGGTCGACCCGACGACCGTCCTGGTTGTCACGGACACCAACTCGGCGGCCCGACCGGCGGATAGAGGGACCCCGTGCCCCGAGGACACGGGCTACCGCACGTTCCTGATGGCCTTCAACCTCAGGGATTTGGTGGACCTTCACCCGGTCCCGCAGGACACATACTCCTGCTTCCAGGGAGCCGCGCGCTCCCGCATCGACACAGCCGCCTGCCACAGCGAAGCGCAGTTCACCGTCGCCTCGTACCACTACTGGGCGAGCACCCTCCTCTCGGACCACCACGTCCCCCTCCTTCTCACCATCGCCTTCCCGGTGAACCGGCTGGACAAGCCCAGCCCCCATACGGTCTCCCGCACCCCGGAGTACCACCTGGGCCCAGTGGCCCTGTCCCCGGCCGACACGGCCGATTTCCACAACTCAGTGCTCCGCAGGAGAGCCGTGGACCCCCTGCTCGCCCCGGATCGGTGGCTGAAAGGCCTGCAAAGGGCCATCTACGATTGGGCCCACGCCACGGGCAGGGTCCGAGCCCTCCGCTTCCGGCAGTACCGCCTCAAGACGCGCCCGGCGGAGCGAGCTCCCCCCTCGCGGGCTCCCCAGCAGCCCTTCCCAGCGAGCAGCATGCTCCCCACGGTGGGGCGTTTTACAGTGATGGCCCAGAGCATATTGGGCACCTCAGTGACGGCGGGGCACGCCCTCAAGCGGAGCCTCGTGGCCTTGGGAGAAGCCCAGCGCCAGCAGAGCCTCCGGGGGGTAAAACGCAGGGCCCTCCGACGCCAGCAGGACACCCTCAACTTGAAACGCACCCCAGAGCAATGGAGGGAGGTGCAGCGTCGTAGCAGGGGCCCCCCGCGCGATGTCTGGGAAATCCCCCTGGACAGCAAGGCGCTCCTCAACCCCAGGGAGACGTTGTCTGCCCTGTACTTGAGCCGCCTACGGCTCCAGGGCCATAGCTACCGGATCCGAGATGACCCCGACCGATGGGCCCACTTCCAGAGGTACCTGGGGCTGCTGCCGCAGCATGCCCCGCCAGCCCGCGGCGACTATGTCCAGCCCCGCCACCTCTGGGAGGTGCAGTCGGGGAAGGCCCGCGGCCCTGACCTCCGCCTACCCGCAGCGGACGTCTGCATCGATATCTCCTGGTACCGACACCTGACGGAGGCGGACCAGAAGACCCTGTGCACCGTGGTGCGCAGCCCCCCGGTCAGCCGCACGGTGGGCAGGCGGGGGCGGGTTACCCTGCTCCTAAAAAACCCGGACTAGCCGGTCCAGGAGGCGAACCTCCGGGGGATAACCATCTCCTCCCACGTCTCCAAACTCGAGCCCACAGCCTTCTATGCCGTGGCGACGGCCGTCTACGAGCGAGCCCTGGGGGGCCCCTGCCTAGTGGGGGGCATGCGGGGGATATCCCTCCAGGAGGTCGTCCGCACGGTGCACATGAAGCTGGACCTGGCCAGGCTTCAAAACCGGATAGTGGACGTCCTGATCACGGATCTCGCAAAGTTCTTCGACGTGATCGCGCAGGACATTCACCCTATAGTGGGAGCCCGGGTGGGCCCGGGAGAGGCCGACCACCTCGCCACCCATACCGAGGGTTTCTCCTACACCCTGCCCTTGGGCCCGTGGCAGTCCCACACCCTGACGCAACTCCTGGGTACGCCCCAGGGTACCGTCCAGGGGGTCCATGCGGGGGCGACGGCGGCGCTCCCCTTCTTGCGATACATGGACATCGCATACCGGTCCTCGGCGGTAGAGCCCTTCCGCTTCCCGGGACTCATGTGGCCGGACGACACGATCGTCCTCTTGGAGCGGGGCGATTCCCACCCCATACAGGGGGTCCTATTGGATCAGCGGGTATACTACCACGGAATCCTGCGGGTGGACGTCCCTGACCGCAAGACCCAGCACGGCTCCACGTCAGACCCACGGCCCCTACGGTCGCCTACACCAGCAGCCGTGGCCCGCCACCTAGGCCGCGCGTGGGTGACGAGTACCCCGGACCAACGGCGGGAGGCACTGGCAGGGGCCCCGGAGATACAGCCCTCCAGGGTCCTCCGATATATGGGAACCGACATTTACCTCCAGGGGGCGCCTACGGCCCCCCGCAACCTGCCGGAGGTCAGGGCGGAGCTCTGGACGCAGCTCCGCGCCCAGCGGCTCTCCCCGGACGCGGCCATGATGGTGCTCATGGCCAAGCTCCCGAGCAAGCTGCTCCCCCTGGCCAGCGTGTACCGCCCCACGGCCAAGGTACACGCGGCAAACAATGCTCTCATGGTGCGAGCATACAAGCACGTGGCGGGCATCTCCCGCCACGCTCATACCGACGCGCTCTGGGGACCCTGGGAGCATGGGTGCCAGGGTCTCACTCGGTCAGAGCACTCGTGGCAGGCGGCGGTGGTTCGAGAGTGGGTTCGGCAGGGGGCCTGGGCCAAGCAGGAGTTCCGGGACTCCCAGGCCTACTACCTGCAAACGCACCAGGCGCTCAGAGGGGGCTGCCCGGCGGTGCTTACCCCGGGGCAGTACACGCATCACCCCAAGTGCCCCCACCTCATAGCCACGCTGCAGCGGGTCGTGGATGAGGTGGCCATGCCCGTTTGGATGCCGGGCCAGTGCTCAGGAACCACCCCCATCCTGGTCCGAGGTCCCGGTGGGCCGCGATCGGCGGCGGCGGCGGCCCCTGCCCCCCGGGTGGAGGTGTACACAACCCTGTATGGCGCCGTTGCGCAGGTGGTCGTCCCCCCGACGGTGTACGAAACGGTACAGGCCCTGGGCTACCATCACCTCGGCGACCTCTACACAGAGAATCACCAGGTGCTGCCGGAGCGAGCCCTGAAGAGACGAGCGCCAGCCCGCAAGGGAATCCCGGGGCTACGGGCGTGGCTGGCCCGCCACGCTGCGGTACTGGTCCCGCTCCTGAGGGAACCACGCCGCGATGGCAGGCGGCGCCCAAGGACTGGATCCCGAGGGCCGTGCCCACCTATCAGGCGGAAGTCATCGTGGGGGGCCGGGCGGCCAAAACCACCCGAATGAAGACGATATACCATAGGGGACACCCCCTCCGGATGACCGCGGCCCTGCAGGACACCATGGAGACCGCGGGCTGGGCGTCAGAACCCCGGGTGTGCCAGCAGCCCCCGGGCACCCTGCCCAGCGACACCAGGCTCCACCGCCTCCTAGTGGCCCTCCTGGATATCCAAGTGCAGGTGGATGCGCCACTGCACGCCCAGCTGTGGGGCGACCACCGGCAGGAGTCCCTGGCCCAGCTCCAGCGCACTGGGGTCAGGGCGCCCACCGTCGTGTGGACGACAGCCCCCCCGACTGCCGCCTACTGGAGCTGGGCCAGCACATCGCAGGCCCCTCTCGTGACGATCACCTCGACGCTGCCGCCGCTTCCGTGGATCGCCATAGCCCCGGCGGCGGTGGCGCGTTTCAAATATCCAGCGGAGTGCGTGGCGCACAAGTGCCCGGGGCACCCGCACAAGGGACCCCTCTATTACTCCCTCGATACGGTGGGGACAGTGCCAGCGGAGCTACACCAGGCCCTGCGCACCCACCTCAGGGAGCACCATGGGGACATGGCCCTCCTGGCGCCCCACGGCCGGGCAACCGACCCCCCGCGAGTGTTGGCCCCTGAGACTCGCCCAGGCCTCTGGTTCCATGACCTGCCTGCGCTCGCGACCCTCCGAGGCAGTGTCGTGGCGGTGGATGCAGGAGCCACGCAGGCGGGTGTGGCCATGGCCGGGGTCGTCCAGAGCGGGCTTGGGGAGTATCAGGCCCAGGTGGCCTCAGGAGTGGGCACCTCCCAGGAGGGGGAAGCGATGGCCCTCCTCTCGTATGACCGCCGGCTGGCGACACAGCAGGGGGTTCACTGGCTGGTGCCGGACTCGGAGGCAGCAGTGGGGGCCCTCCGCACGTACCAGGAAGGAGGGCACTGCGGAGATGGCATTCACCACCTCTACGCCACTGTCCTGGGGGGGCAGCGCCTCTCCCCGAGGTCTGCCATCAATGTGGTGACCACACCGTCGCACTGGATCACGGACCTCAACGTCCGTGTGGACGCAGCGACGCGGGAGCCGCCGGAGGTAGACCTCACGTGGCTCCTCAGGCGCCCCTACTCATTTATCCCCCCAGTGCCCTTCCGCGACCAGTGCCAGCTCTCCCCGACGGCGCTGAGTGACTGGTTGCAGAGCCGGGCCTCCATACCGGCGCAGGCCATCTACGAGGCCCGCTGGGGGGTAAATTTCATGCCAGGGGGGGGCCTCCCCCTGGACTGGTTCGACCACGACCAGCACCGCCACGTCACGGCGCATCGCATGGACAACGTCCCGACCATGACCGTCCTGGCCCACCGTTCCTCCCACCGGGGCACGGTGCTGGATACAACGTGTCTCCTGTGCGGGACACAGCCCGAGACGGCGCCCCACCTGTGGGCCTGCTCGGCTCAATCGCACGAGTGGGGGCCAGCCCGCCGGCGCCTCGCAGCGTGGCTTGACCAGAAGGTGGGGCCACGGGCGGCCCCAGTGCGTCACCAGCTGTGGGAACCGACTGTGCTGGAGCAGTGGGCGGCAGCCCTGCGGACCCCCTCCATGCAGCTGGCCCACCTGGAGTGTACGGGGCCCCACTCGCTGGGCACGGAGTTCCTCCGCCACGTCGTGGAGGAGTCCATACGGATCTGGTACGCCCACGCCAAGGCGCGTGCCACACTGCTGAAGGCCCGCCTGGGCCCGGGCAGCACGATGGCGTGGGCGTTGCAGGAGCTGCGCCTGCACTAGCAAGCAGAAAGGGAAGGGGTGCAGCGGGAGCTCCTGGAATAAGCGCGGTCGCCACAGGCGAACTCACCAGGTCTCCCCGACTCCCCCTTCCCCTGCCGAGGCCTACACACTTACGCACGGCGCGCACACAACACACACAGCCCAGCCCGTTTACCTGTACCCGTGGGTAGACATCCCGGCCTTTTGCCCTTCGGTAACAGCGCCTTCGGCACACCACACCACACCACACCACACCACACCACACCACACCACACCACACCACACCACACCACACCACACCCTGAGTACTCCCCAGCTCTACCCACGGGCTGGGTGCCGGGTGCGAAGCCCCGGACGACAGGGCCCGGAGACTCCGAACACCCCCTGGGCAGGACTCCCCGTCCCCCCCGGGCCCGTGCGCCCGGTTCTGTGAAGAAGATGGCCCCCCATTGGCCTGGCAGGAGACTCCGAACACCCCCTGGGCAGGAGTCCTCGTCCCCCCCGGGCCGGTGCGCCCGGTTCTCCGAAGAAGATGGCCCCCCATTGGCCTGGCAGGAGACTCCGAACACCCCCTGGGCAGGACTCCCCGTCCCCCCCAGGCCGGTGCGCCCGGTTCTCCGAAGAAGGTGGCCCCCCGTAGGCCTGGCAGGAGGCTCCGAACACCCCCTGGGCAGGACTCCCCGTCCCCCCCAGGCTGGTGCGCCCCGTTCTCCGAAGATAATGGCCCCCCATTGGCCTTGCAGGGGGCTCCGAACACCCCCTGGGCTGGACTCCCCGTCCCCCCTAGGCCAGAGCGCCCGGTTCTCTGAAGGAAATGGCCCCCCATAGGCCTTGCAGGAGGCTCCAACCACCCCCTGGGCTGGGCTCCCCGTCCCCCCCAAGGCCGGTGCGCCCGGTTATTGCCCCCAGTCAGTGGGGCAGTGCGTTGCAGGCGTTCCACTGCCCACTGCTCCCAGGCGGCCAGGCAGTGCATTGCAGGAGTTGCACTGCCCACTGCCCCCAGGCAGTGAGGCAGTGCGTTGCAGGAGTTCCACTGCCCACTGCCCCCAGGCAGTGAGGCAGTGCATTGCAGGAGTTGCACTGCCCACTGCCCCAGGGGAGTGAGGCAGTGCGTTGCAAGAGTTGCACCGCCCACTGCCCCCATGCAGTGACGCACTGCATTGCAGGAGTTCCACTGCCCACTGCCCCCAGGCAGCGAGGCAGTGCATTGCAAGAGTTGCACTGCCCACCGCCCCCCGGGCAGTGCGGCAGTGTATTGCAGGAGTTGCACTGCCCACTGCCCCAGACAGTGAGGCAGTGCATTGCAGGAGGTCCACTGCCCACTGCCCCCAGGCAGTGAGGCAGTGCATTGCAGGAGTTCCACTGCCCGCTGCCCCCAGGCGGTGCGGCAGTGTGTTGCAGGAGTTCCACTGCCCACTGCCCCAGGGCAGTGAGGTAGTGCATTGCAGGAGTTGCACTACCCACTGCCCCCAGGCAGTGAGGCAGTGCATTGCAGGAGTTCCACTGCCTACTGCCCGAGGGCAGTGAGGCAATGCATTGCAGGAGTTGCACTGCCCACTGCCCCCAGGCAATGCGGCCGTGTATTGCGGGAGTTGCACTGCCCACTGCCCCCAGGCAGTGGGGCAGTGCATTGAAGGTAGTCCACTGCCCACTGCCCCCAGGCAGTGAGGCAGTGTGTTGCGGGAGGTCCACTGCCCACTGCCCCCAGGCAGTGCGGCAGTGTATTGCAGGAGGTCCACTGCCCACTGCCCCCAGGCAGTGAGGGGGTGTATTGAAGGATGTCCACTGCCCACTGCCCCAAGGCAGTGGGGCAGTGTATTGCAGGAGTTGCACTGCCCACTGCCCCCGGGCAGTGAGGCAGTGCATTGCAGGAATTGCACTGCCCACTGCCCCCAGGCAGTGGGGCAGTGTATTTCAGGAGGACCACTGCCCACTGCCCCCAGGCAGTGCGGCAGTGCATTGCAGGAGTTCCACTGCCCACTGCCCCCTGCCCACAACAACAGTGCAGCAGGGCACACACAGTGCAGTGTGGTGCAGAGCACTAAGCAGTGCGGCACCACGCAGAAGGCACTGGTGGTGCAGCGCGGCACGCAGGGTGTAGTGGGCAAATGCGACCCTGTGAGACTGCGCGCAGGCGTCGGCAAGGCAGCGTCGGCCAAGTGCGAGAGTGCACTGGTCCGGCTATGCCACAACACACTTACACACAGCGCGCACACAACACACACAGCGCAGCCCGTTTACCTGTACCCGTGGGTAGACATCCCGGCCCTTGCCTTTTGGTAACAGCGCCTTCGGCACACCACACCACACCACACCACACCACACCACACCACACCACACCACACCACACCACACCACACCACACCACACCACACCACACCACACCACACCACACCACACCACACCACACCCTGAGTACTCCCCAGCTCTACCCACGGGCTGGGTGCCGGGTGCGAAGCCCCGGACGACAGGGCCCGGAGACTTCGAACACCCCCTGGGCAGGACTCCCCGTCCCCCCCGGGCCGGTGCGCCCGGTTCTCTGAAGAAGATGGCCCCCCATTGGCCTGGCAGGAGACTCCGAACACCCCCTGGGCAGGAGTCCTCGTCCCCCCCGGGCCGGTGCGCCCGGTTCTCCGAAGAAGATGGCCCCCCATTGGCCTGGCAGGAGACTCCGAACACCCCCTGGGCAGGGCTCCCCGTCCCCCCCAGGCCGGTGCGCCCGGTTCTCCGAAGAAGGTGGCCCCCCGTAGGCCTGGCAGGAGGCTCCGAACACCCCCTGGGCAGGACTCCCCGTCCCCCCCAGGCCGTTGCGCCCGGTTCTCCGAAGATAATGGCCCCCCATTGGCCTTGCAGGGGGCTCCGAACACCCCCTAGGCTGGACTCCCCGTCCCCCCCAGGCCAGAGCGCCCGGTTCTCTGAAGGAAATGGCCCCCCATAGGCCTTGCAGGAGGCTCCAACCACCCCCTGGGCTGGACTCCCCATCCCCCCCAGGCCGGTGCGCCCGGTTATTGGAAGATGATGGCTCCCCATGGGCCTTGCAGGAGGTTCCGACCACCCCCTGGGCTGGGCTCCCCGATCCCCCCAGGCCGGTGCGCCCGGTTATTAGCAGATGACGCCTCCCCATGGCCCCTGCAGGAGGCTCCGAACACCCCCTGGCCTGGACTCCCCGTCCCCCCCAGGCCGGTGCGCCCGGTTCTCCGGAGATGATGGCCCCCCATAGGCCCTGAAGGATGCCCCGACCACCCCCTGGGTTGGACTCCCCATCCCCCCAGGCCGGTGCGCCCAGTAGTACATCCCCACAGGCCCGGCACTACACTCCGACCACCCATTGCAGGAGTTGCACTGCCCACTGCCCCCAGGCAGTGAGGCAGTGCATTGCAGGAGTTGGACTGCCTACTGCTCCCAGGCAGTGAGGCAGTGCGTTGCAGGAGTTCCGCTGCCCACTGCCCCAGGGCAGTGAGGCAGTGTATTGCAGAAGTTGCACTGCCCAATGCCCCCAGGCAGTGGGGCATTGCATTGCAAGAGTTGCACTGTCCACTGCCCCCAGGCAGTGAGGCAGTGCATTGCAAGAGTTCCACTCCCCACTGCCCCCAGGCAGTGAAGCAGTGCATTGCAGGAGTTCCGCTGCCCACTGCCCCCAGGCAGTGAGGCAGTGCATTGCAGGAGTTGCACTGTCCACTGACCCAGGGCAGTGGGGCAGAGTATTGCAGGAGCTGCACTGCTCACTGTCCCCAGGCAGTGCGGCAGTGTATTGCCGGAGGTCCACTGCCCACTGCCCCCAAGCCAGTGCGGCAGTGCATTGCAGGAGTTGCGCTGCCCACTGCCCCCAGGCAGTGCGGCAGTGTATTGCAGGAGTTGCACTGCCCACTGCCCCCAGGCAGTGAGGCAGTGGATTGCAGGAGTTGCACTGCCCACTGCCCCCAGGGCAGTGAGGCGGTGCAGTGCAGAAGTTCCACTGCCCACTGCCCCCAGGCAGTGCGGCAGTGCATTGCGGGAGTTTCACTGCCCACTGCCCCAGGGCAGTGAGGCGGTGCATTGCAGGAGTTGCACTGCCCACTGCCCCCAGGCAGTGAGGCAGTGCATTGCAGGAGTTGCACTGCCCACTGCCCCCAGGCAGTGAGGCACTGCATTGCAGGAGTTCCGTTGCCCACTGCCCCAGGGCAGTGACGCAGTGCATTGCAGGAGTTGCACTGCCCACTGCCCCCAGGCAGTGGGGCAGTGCATTGCAGGAGTTGCACTGTCCACTGCCCCCAGGGCAATGAGGCAGTGCATTGCAGGAGTTGCATTGCCCACTGCCCCCAGGCAGTGAGGCGGTGCATTGCAGGAGTTCCACTGCCCACTGCCCCAGGGCAGTGAGGCAGTGCATCGCAGGAGTTGCACTGCCCACTGCCCCCACGCAGTGAGGCAGTGCATTGCAGGAGTTGCATTGTCCACTGCCCCCAGACAATGAGGCAGTGCATTGCAGGAGTTGCACTGCCCACTGCCCCCAGGCGGTGAGGCCGTGCATTGTAGAAGTTGCACCGCCCACTGCCCCCAGGCAGTGAGGCAGTGCATTGCAGGAGTTGGAGTTGCACTGCCCACTGCCCCCAGGCAGTGAGGCAGTGCATTGCAGGAGTTGCAGTGCCCACTGCCCCCAGGCAGTGCGGCAGTGTATTGCAGGAGTTGCACTGCCCACCGACCCAGGGCACTGAGGCAGCGCATTGCAGAGGTTGCACTGTCCGCTGCCCCCAGGTAGAGGCAGTGAGGCAGTGCATTGCAAGAGTTCCACTGCCCACTGCCCCAGGGCAGTGAGGTAGTGCATTGCAGGAGTTCCACTGCCCACTGCTCTGGGACAGTGAGGTAGTGCATTGCAGGAGTTGCACTGTCACTGCCCCCAAGCAGTGGGGCAGTGCATTGCAGGAGTTCCACTGCCCACTGCCCCCAGGCAGTGAGGCAGTGCATTGCAGGAGTTCCACTGCCCACTGCCCCCAGGCAGCGAGGCAGTGCATTGCAGGAGGTCCATTGCCCACTGCCCCAGGGCAGTGAGGCAGTGCATTGCAAGAGTTGCACTGCCCGCTGCCCCCAGGCAGTGGGGCAGTGCATTGCAGGAGTTCCACTGCCCACTGCCCCCAGGCAGTGAGGCAGTGCATTGCAGGAGTTGCGCTGCCCACTGCCCCCAGGCAGTGTGGCAGTGCATTGCGGGAGTTTCACTGCCCACTGCCCCAGGGCAGTGAGGCGGTGCATTGCAGGAGTTGCACTGTCCACTGCCTCCAGGCAGTGAGGCAGTGCATTGCAGGAGTTGCACTGCCCACTGCCCCCAGGCAGTGAGGCAGTGCATTGCAGGAGTTGCACTGCCCACTGCCCCCAGGCGGTGAGGCCGTGCATTGTAGAAGTTGCACCGCCCACTGCCCCCAGGCAGTGAGGCAGTGCATTGCAGGAGTTGGAGTTGCACTGCCCACTGCCCCCAGGCAGTGAGGCAGTGCATTGCAGGAGTTGCACTGCCCACTGCCCCCAGGCAGTGCGGCACTGTATTGCAGGAGTTGCACTGCCCACTGACCCAGGGCAGTGAGGCAGTGCATTGCAGAGGTTGCACTGTCCGCTGCCCCCAGGCAGAGGCAGTGAGGCAGTGCATTGCAAGAGTTCCACTGCCCACTGCCCCAGGGCAGTGAGGTAGTGCATTGCAAGAGTTCCACTGCCCACTGCTCTGGGACAGTGAGGCAGTGCATTGCAGGAGTTGCACTGTCCACTGCCCCCAAGCAGTGGGGCAGTGCATTGCAGGAGTTCCACTGCCCACTGCCCCCAGGCAGTGAGGCAGTGCATTGCAGGAGTTCCACTGCCCACTGCCCCCAGGCAGCGAGGCAGTGCATTGCAGGAGGTCCACTGCCCACTGCCCCAGGGCAGTGGGGCAGTGCATTGCAAGAGTTGCACTGCCCGCTGCCCCCAGGCAGTGGGGCAGTGCATTGCAGGAGTTTCACTGCCCACTGCCCCAGGGCAGTGAGGCGGTGCATTGCAGGAGTTGCACTGTCCACTGCCCCCAGGCAGTGCGGCAGTGCATTGCGGGAGTTTCACTGCCCACTGCCCCAGGGCAGTGAGGCGGTGCATTGCAGGAGTTGCACTGTCCACTGCCCCCAGGCAGTGAGGCAGCGCATTGCAGGAGTTGCACTGCCCACTGCCCCCAGACAATGAGGCAGTGCATTGCAGGAGTTGCACTGCCCACTGCCCCCAGGCGGTGAGGCCGTGCATTGTAGAAGTTGCACCGCCCACTGCCCCAGGGCAGTGAGGCAGTGCATTGCAGGAAGTGGAGTTGCACTGCCCACTGCCCCCAGGCAGTGAGGCAGTGCATTGCAGGAGTTGCACTGCCCACTGCCCCCAGGCAGTGCGGCACTATATTGCAGGAGTTGCACTGCCCACTGACCCAGGGCAGTGAGGCAGTGCATTGCAGAGGTTGCACTGTCCGCTGCCCCCAGGCAGAGGCAGTGAGGCAGTGCATTGCAAGAGTTCCACTGCCCACTGCCCCAGGGCAGTGAGGTAGTGCATTGCAGGAGTTCCACTGCCCACTGCTCTCGGACAGTGAGGCAGTGCATTGCAGGAGTTGCACTGTCCACTGCCCCCAAGCAGTGGGGCAGTGCATTGCAGGAGTTCCACTGCCCACTGCCCCCAGGCAGTGAGGCAGTGCATTGCAGGAGTTCCACTGCCCACTGCCCCCAGGCAGCGAGGCAGTGCATTGCAGGAGGTCCACCGCCCACTGCCCCCAGGCAGTGGGGCAGTGCATTGCAGGAGTTGCATTGCCCACTGCCCCCAGGCAGTGAGGCAGTGCATTGCAGGAGTTGCACTGCCCACTGCCCCCAGGCAGTGGGGCAGTGCATTGCAGGAGTTCCACTGCCCACTGCCCCCAGGAAGCGAGGCAGTGCATTGCAGGAGGTCCACTGCCCACTGCCCCCAAGCAGTGGGGCAGTGCATTGCAGGAGTTCCACTGCCCACTGCCCCCAGGCAGTGAGGCAGTGCATTGCAGGAGTTCCACTGCCCACTGCCCCCAGGCAGCGAGGCAGTGCATTGCAAGAGTTGCACTGCCCGCTGCCCCCAGGCAGTGGGGCAGTGCATTGCAGGAGTTGCACTGCCCACTGCCCCCAGGCAGTGAGGCAGTGCATTGCAGGAGTTGCACTGCCCACTGCCCCCAGGCAGTGGGGCAGTGCATTGCAGGAGTTCCACTGCCCACTGCCCCCAGGAAGCGAGGCAGTGCATTGCAGGAGGTCCACTGCCCACTGCCCCAGGGCAGTGGGGCAGTGCATTGCAAGAGTTTCACTGCCCACTGCCCCAGGGCAGTGAGGCAGTGCATTGCAGGAGTTGCACTGTCCACTGCCCCCAGGCAGTGAGGCAGTGCATTGCAGGAGTTGCACTGCCCACTGCCTCCAGGCAGTGAGGCAGTGCATTGCAGGAGTTCCGCTGCCCACTGCCCCAGGGCAGTGAGGCAGTGCATTGCAGGAGTTGCACTGCCCACTGCCCCCAGGCAGTGGGGCAGTGCATTGCAGGAGTTCCACTGCCCACTGCCCCCAGGCAGTGAGGCAGTGCATTGCAGGAGTTCCACTGCCCACTGCCCCCAGGCAGCGAGGCAGTGCATTGCAGGAGGTCCACCGCCCACTGCCCCAGGGCAGTGGGGCAGTGCATTGCAAGAGTTGCACTGCCCGCTGCCCCCAGGCAGTGGGGCAGTGCATTGCAGGAGTTGCACTGCCCACTGCCCCCTAGCAGTGAGGCAGTGCATTGCAGGAGTTGCACGGCCCACTGCCCCCAGGCAGTGAGGCGGTGCATTGCAGGAGTTGCACTGCCCACTGCCCCAGGGCAGTGAGGCAGTGCATTGCAGGAGTTGCACTGCCCACTGCCCCAGGGCAGTAAGGCAGTGCATTGCAGGAGTTCCACTGCCCACTGCCCCCACGGCAGTGAGGCAGTGCATTGCAGGAGTTGCACTGCCCACTGCCCCCAGGCAGTGAGGCCGTGCATTGTAGAAGTTGCACCGCCCACTGCCCCCAGGCAGTGAGGCAGTGCATTGCAGGAGTTAGAGTTGCACTGCCCACTGCCCCCAGGCAGTGAGGCAGTGCATTGCAGGAGTTGCACTGCCCACTGCCCCCAGGCAGTGCGGCAGTGTATTGCAGGAGTTCCACTGCCCACTGACCCAGGGCAGTGAGGCAGTGCATTGCAGAGGTTGCACTGTCCGCTGCCCCGGGGCAGTGAGGCAGTGCATTGCAAGAGTTCCACTGCCCACTGCCCCAGGGCAGTGAGGTAGTGCATTGCAGGAGTTCCACTGCCCACTGCTCTGGGACAGTGAGGCAGTGCATTGCAGGAGTTGCACTGTCCACTGCCCCCAGGCAGTGGGGCAGTGCATTGCAGGAGTTCCACTGCCCACTGCCCCCCAGCAGTGAGGCAGTGCATTGCAGGAGGTCCACTGCCCACTGCCCCAGGGCAGTGAGGCAGTGCATTGCAAGAGTTGCACTGCCCGCTGACCCGAGGCAGTGGGGCAGTGCATTGCAGGAGTTCCACTGCCCACTGCCCCCAGGCAGTGCGGTAGTGCATTGCGGGAGTTTCATTGCCTGCTGCCCCAGGGCAGTGAGGCGGTGCATTGCAGGAGTTGCACTGTCCACTGCCCCCAGGCATAGAGGCAGTGCATTGCAGGAGTTGCATTGCCCACTGCCCCCAGGCGGTGAGGCAGTGCATTGCAGGAGTTCCACTGCCCACTGCTCTGGGACAGTGAGGCAGTGCATTGCAGGAGTTGCACTGTCCACTGCCCCCAGGCAGTGGGGCAGTGCATTGCAGGGGTTCCACTGCCCACTGCCCCCCAGCAGTGAGGCAGTGCATTGCAGGAGGTCCACTGCCCACTGCCCCAGGGCAGTGAGGCAGTGCATTGCAAGAGTTGCACTGCCCGCTGACCCGAGGCAGTGGGGCAGTGCATTGCAGGAGTTCCACTGCCCACTGCCCCCAGGCAGTGCGGTAGTGCATTGCGGGAGTTTCATTGCCTGCTGCCCCAGGGCAGTGAGGCGGTGCATTGCAGGAGTTGCACTGTCCACTGCCCCCAGGCAGTGAGGCAGTGCATTGCAGGAGTTGCATTGCCCACTGCCCCCAGGCAGTGAGGCAGTGCATTGCAGGAGTTCCACTGCCCACTGCTCTGGGACAGTGAGGCAGTGCATTGCAGGAGTTGCACTGTCCACTGCCCCCAGGCAGTGGGGCCGTGCATTGCAGGAGTTCCAGCGCCCACTGCCCCCCAGCAGTGATGCAGTGCATTGCAGGAGTTCCACTGCCCACTGCCCCCAGGCAGCGAGGCAGTGCATTGCAGGAGGTCCACTGCCCACTGCCCCAGGGCAGTGGGGCAGTGCATTGCAAGAGTTGCACTGCCCGCTGCCCCCAGGCAGTGGGGCAGTGCATTGCAAGAGTTGCACTGCCCACTGCCCCCAGGCAGTGAGGCAGTGCATTGCAGGAGTTGCACTGCCCACTGCCCCAAGGTAGTGAGGCAGTGCATTGCAGGAGTTGCACTGCCCACTGCCCCCAGGCAGTGGGGCAGTGCATTGCAGGAGTTCCACTGCCCACTGCCCCCAGGCAGCGAGGCAGTGCATTGCAGGAGGTCCACTGCCCACTGCCCCAGGGCAGTGGGGCAGTGCATTGCAAGAGTTTCACTGCCCACTGCCCCAGGGCAGTGAGGCGGTGCATTGCAGGAGTTGCACTGTCCACTGCCCCCAGGCAGTGATGCAGTGCATTGCAGGAGTTGCACTGCCCACTGCCTCCAGGCAGTGAGGCAGTGCATTGCAGGAGTTCCGCTGCCCACTGCCCCAGGGCAGTGAGGCAGTGCATTGCAGGAGTTGCACTGCCCACTGCCCCCAGGCAGTGGGGCAGTGCATTGCAGGAGTTCCACTGCCCACTGCCCCCAGGCAGCGAGGCAGTGCATTGCAGGAGTTGCACTGTCCACTGCCCCCAGGGCATTGAGGCAGTGCATTGCAGGAGTTGCACTGCCCACTGCCCCCAGGCAGTGAGGCGGTGCATTGCAGGAGTTGCACTGCCCACTGCCCCAGGGCAGTGAGGCAGTGCATTGCAGGAGTTGCACTGCCCACTGCCCCCGGGCAGTAAGGCAGTGCATTGCAGGAGTTTCACTGCCCACTGCCCCCAGGGCAGTGAGGCAGTGCATTGCAGGAGTTGCACTGCCCACTGCCCCCAGGCAGTGAGGCCGTGCATTGTAGAAGTTGCACCGCCCACTGCCCCCAGGCAGTGAGGCAGTGCATTGCAGAGTTAGAGTTGCACTGCCCACTGCCCCCTAGCAGTGAGGCAGTGCATTGCAGGAGTTGCACTGCCCACTGCCCCCAGGCAGTGCGGCAGTGTATTGCTGGAGTTGCACTGCCCACTGACCCAGGGCAGTGAGGCAGTGCATTGCAGAGGTTGCACTGTCCGCTGCCCCCAGGCAGTGAGGCAGTGCATTGCAAGAGTTCCACTGCCCACTGCCCCAGGGCAGTGAGGTAGTGCATTGCAGGAGTTCCACCGCCCACTGCTCTGGGACAGTGAGGCAGTGCATTGCAGGAGTTGCACTGTCCACTGCCCCCAGGCAGTGGGGCAGTGCATTGCAGGAGTTCCACTGCCCACTGCCCCCCAGCAGTGAGGCAGTGCATTGCAGGAGGTCCACTGCCCACTGCCCCCAGGCAGTGCGGTAGTGCATTGCGGGAGTTTCATTGCCTGCTGCCCCAGGGCAGTGAGGCGGTGCATTGCAGGAGTTGCACTGTCCACTGCCCCCAGGCATAGAGGCAGTGCATTGCAGGAGTTGCATTGCCCACTGCCCCCAGGCGGTGAGGCAGTGCATTGCAGGAGTTCCACTGCCCACTGCTCTGGGACAGTGAGGCAGTGCATTGCAGGAGTTGCACTGTCCACTGCCCCCAGGCAGTGGGGCAGTGCATTGCAGGGGTTCCACTGCCCACTGCCCCCCAGCAGTGAGGCAGTGCATTGCAGGAGGTCCACTGCCCACTGCCCCAGGGCAGTGAGGCAGTGCATTGCAAGAGTTGCACTGCCCGCTGACCCGAGGCAGTGGGGCAGTGCATTGCAGGAGTTCCACTGCCCACTGCCCCCAGGCAGTGCGGTAGTGCATTGCGGGAGTTTCATTGCCTGCTGCCCCAGGGCAGTGAGGCGGTGCATTGCAGGAGTTGCACTGTCCACTGCCCCCAGGCAGTGAGGCAGTGCATTGCAGGAGTTGCATTGCCCACTGCCCCCAGGCAGTGAGGCAGTGCATTGCAGGAGTTCCACTGCCCACTGCTCTGGGACAGTGAGGCAGTGCATTGCAGGAGTTGCACTGTCCACTGCCCCCAGGCAGTGGGGCCGTGCATTGCAGGAGTTCCAGCGCCCACTGCCCCCCAGCAGTGATGCAGTGCATTGCAGGAGTTCCACTGCCCACTGCCCCCAGGCAGCGAGGCAGTGCATTGCAGGAGGTCCACTGCCCACTGCCCCAGGGCAGTGGGGCAGTGCATTGCAAGAGTTGCACTGCCCGCTGCCCCCAGGCAGTGGGGCAGTGCATTGCAAGAGTTGCACTGCCCACTGCCCCCAGGCAGTGAGGCAGTGCATTGCAGGAGTTGCACTGCCCACTGCCCCAAGGTAGTGAGGCAGTGCATTGCAGGAGTTGCACTGCCCACTGCCCCCAGGCAGTGGGGCAGTGCATTGCAGGAGTTCCACTGCCCACTGCCCCCAGGCAGCGAGGCAGTGCATTGCAGGAGGTCCACTGCCCACTGCCCCAGGGCAGTGGGGCAGTGCATTGCAAGAGTTTCACTGCCCACTGCCCCAGGGCAGTGAGGCGGTGCATTGCAGGAGTTGCACTGTCCACTGCCCCCAGGCAGTGATGCAGTGCATTGCAGGAGTTGCACTGCCCACTGCCTCCAGGCAGTGAGGCAGTGCATTGCAGGAGTTCCGCTGCCCACTGCCCCAGGGCAGTGAGGCAGTGCATTGCAGGAGTTGCACTGCCCACTGCCCCCAGGCAGTGGGGCAGTGCATTGCAGGAGTTCCACTGCCCACTGCCCCCAGGCAGCGAGGCAGTGCATTGCAGGAGTTGCACTGTCCACTGCCCCCAGGGCATTGAGGCAGTGCATTGCAGGAGTTGCACTGCCCACTGCCCCCAGGCAGTGAGGCGGTGCATTGCAGGAGTTGCACTGCCCACTGCCCCAGGGCAGTGAGGCAGTGCATTGCAGGAGTTGCACTGCCCACTGCCCCCGGGCAGTAAGGCAGTGCATTGCAGGAGTTTCACTGCCCACTGCCCCCAGGGCAGTGAGGCAGTGCATTGCAGGAGTTGCACTGCCCACTGCCCCCAGGCAGTGAGGCCGTGCATTGTAGAAGTTGCACCGCCCACTGCCCCCAGGCAGTGGGGCAGTGCATTGCAGAGTTAGAGTTGCACTGCCCACTGCCCCCTAGCAGTGAGGCAGTGCATTGCAGGAGTTGCACTGCCCACTGCCCCCAGGCAGTGCGGCAGTGTATTGCTGGAGTTGCACTGCCCACTGACCCAGGGCAGTGAGGCAGTGCATTGCAGAGGTTGCACTGTCCGCTGCCCCCAGGCAGTGAGGCAGTGCATTGCAAGAGTTCCACTGCCCACTGCCCCAGGGCAGTGAGGTAGTGCATTGCAGGAGTTCCACCGCCCACTGCTCTGGGACAGTGAGGCAGTGCATTGCAGGAGTTGCACTGTCCACTGCCCCCAGGCAGTGGGGCAGTGCATTGCAGGAGTTCCACTGCCCACTGCCCCCCAGCAGTGAGGCAGTGCATTGCAGGAGGTCCACTGCCCACTGCCCCAGGGCAGTGAGGCAGTGCATTGCAAGAGTTGCACTGCCCGCTGACCCGAGGCAGTGGGACACTGCATTGCAGGAGTTCCACTGCCCACTGCCCCCAGGCAGTGCGGTAGTGCATTGCGGGAGTTTCATTGCCTGCTGCCCCAGGGCAATGAGGCGGTGCATTGCAGGAGTTGCACTCTCCACTGCCCCCAGGCAGTGAGGCAGTGCATTGCAGGAGTTGCATTGCCCACTGCCCCCAGGCAGTGAGGCAGTGCATTGCAAGAGTTCCGCCGCCCACTGCCCCAGGGCAGTGAGGCAGTGCATTGCAGGAGTTGCACTGCCCACTGCCCCCAGGCAGTGGGGCAGTGCATTGCAGGAGTTGCACTGCCCACTGCCCCCAGGGCAGTGAGGCAGTGCATTGCAGGAGTTGCACTGCCCACTGACCCAGGGCAGTGAGGCAGTGCATTGCAGGAGTTGCACTGCCCACTGCCCCCAGGCAGTGCGGCAGTGTATTGCAGGAGTTGCACTGCCCACTGACCCAGGGCAGTGAGGCAGTGCATTGCAGAGGTTGCACTGTCCGCTGCCCCCAGGCAGTGAGGCAGTGCATTGCAAGAGTTCCACTGCCCACTGCCCCAGGGCAGTGAGGTAGTGCATTGCAGGAGTTCCACTGCCCACTGCTCTGGGACAGTGAGGCAGTGCATTGCAGGAGTTGCACTGTCCACTGCCCCCAGGCAGTGGGGCAGTGCATTGCAGGAGTTGCACTGCCCACTGCCCCCAGGGCAGTGAGGCAGTGCATTGCAGGAGTTCCACTGCCCACTGCCCCCAGGCAGTGAGGCAGTGCATTGCAGGAGTTGCACTGCCCACTGCCCCCAGGCAGTGCGGCAGTGTATTGCAGGAGTTGCACTGCCCACTGACCCAGGGCAGTGAGGCAGTGCATTGCAGAGGTTGCACTGTCCGCTGCCCCCAGGCAGTGAGGCAGTGCATTGCAAGAGTTCCACTGCCCACTGCCCCAGGGCAGTGAGGTAGTGCATTGCAGGAGTTCCACTGCCCACTGCTCTGGGACAGTGAGGCAGTGCATTGCAGGAGTTGCACTGTCCACTGCCCCCAGGCAGTGGGGCAGTGCATTGCAGGAGGTCCACAGCCCACTGCCCCAGGGCAGTGAGGCAGTGCATTGCAAGAGTTGCACTGCCCGCTGACCCGAGGCAGTGGGACAGTGCATTGCAGGAGTTCCACTGCCCACTACCCCCAGGCAGTGCGGTAGTGCATCGCGGGAGTTTCATTGCCTGCTGCCCCAGGGCAGTGAGGCGGTGCATTGCAGGAGTTGCATTGTCCACTGCCCCCAGGCAGTGAGGCAGTGCATTGCAGGAGTTGCATTGCCCACTGCCCCCAGGTAGTGAGGCAGTGCATTGCAGGAGTTCCGCTGCCCACTGCCCCAGGGCAGTGAGGCAGTGCATTGCAGGAGTTGCACTGCCCACTGCCCCCAGGCAGTGGGGCAGTGCATTGCAGGAGTTGCACTGTCCACTGCCCCCAGGGCAGTGAGGCAGTGCATTGCAGGAGTTCCACTGCCCACTGCCCCCAGGCAGTGAGGAAGTGCATTGCAGGAGTTGCACTGCCCACTGCCCCCAGGCAGTGAGGCAGTGCATTGCAGGAGTTCCACTGCCCACTGCCCCCAGGGCAGTGAGGCAGTGCATTGCAGGAGTTCCACTGCCCACTGCCCCCAGGCAGTGAGGCCGTGCACTGTAGAAGTTGCACTGCCCACTGCCCCCAGGCAGTGGGGCAGTGCATTGCAGGAGTTGCACTGTCCACTGCCCCCAGGGCAGTGAGGCAGTGCATTGCAGGAGTTCCACTGCCCACTGCCCCCAGGCAGTGAGGAAGTGCATTGGAGGAGTTGCACTGCCCACTGACTGGTGACCTGGCACCAGTCTAAAAACCCTCAGGATGGTAGCTGTGGGACGGATTGCCCACACGCACTGCCACGCTCGAAGCCAGTTGTGATACGTCTCGATTTCTCGTGCGTCTTCCCTGTGTCAGGCCGGGCCCACCCCGCCCGCCAACCGTCCAGGACCCCTCCCTGGGCCAGACATGCAGTCCTGTGGGGGACAGATGCACATATGTGGCCTCCCCCCGACCGCTAGACGCCAACGTGGCGCCTGCCCCGACAGCTCTCCGCCGACATGGCGTGGGCTCAGTGGCAGGGCACCATCGTGGTGCCGCGAACGTACCCGTGCGCCGTCGTGGCGCGGCATTCAGGGCAGAGCGCCGTCGTGGCGCGGCCTTCTCGGCAGAGCGCCGCCACGGCGCCGCCCAAACAATCCAGCGCCAACGTGGCGCCACTTCAGTGGCAGCACACCACCGGGGTGCAGCCAACTTGCACGTGTGCCGCCGTGGCGCAGTGTTCGGGGCACGGCACCGTCGTGGCACTGCCCAGACACCCCTATGCCTCCGGGGCGCCAGTTCAGTGGCAGAGCGCCATCGTGGTGCCGCCAACGTACACGTGCGCCATCGTGGCGCAATCCTCAGGGCAGAACGTCACCGCGGCGCTGCCCAGACAGCCCTGCGCCGACGTGGCGCCAGTTCAGTGACGTGGCACCACCGTGGTGCAGCCAACGTACACATGCGCCGTCGTGGCGCAACCTTCAGGGCAGAGCGCAACCGTGGCGCTGCCCAAACGTTCTTCGCGCGCCAGCCTGGCCATGGTGTGTCCTCCAGGCCAATACTCGAGGCACCATGACGGGGTCTGCACCTGGCGCTCCGCCACCCTCCGTGACACCCCGTGCAGAGGTGACGAGACATCGGCGGTACTCACCGCCTCACGGGCCATCGGCGAACGTCGCCGTCTCGCTCGGGCACCATCGTGGTGCCACTTTCTCGGTCACGTACCGTCTCGGTGCACGTATCGTAGGGCTCGTCGTTTGGGCTCGGCCTTTGCGGCCGGGCGTCGTCGGTGACCTCCACAGCGGTGCACCACCGTGGTGCTATGGCTGTGACGCACGTCACGCACTCACAGAACCCGGGGGTACCCAGGCCACCGGCGGTGCGCGTGATCGTGTAGCGTGACCGTACTCGCGACGCCGGCGGTACTCAGCCCGCCGGCAGTGCGCATAGTCGTGCTGGGCCGCGTTCTATTTAGCCCGGCGACGTTTGCAAGTCGGGGGTGATGCCCCGGGAGACCCACACCTTCCGTGCCCGTTGATCCTGGGACGCTACCTCGGGTGGACCCAGGACAGTTCGGAGCGGTCAGTGGCCGGGACCGGAGAGCAGATCGGACCGTAGCGTTGTCGTACACCGGCGCTTTGACCCAGACGGCCTGCTGGGAGGGGCGTTCTCAGGTGTGCGACGAGATTCGTCTTACTCTAGCGGAGGTAAGACGGAGGACTCCCTCGGCTGTGCCTGCGTGGGGCCCCCGGGGGACGACGCCAAGGCTCACCGTACGTGGGACCGCGGCAGGCGCTCCTCCTCCTCCTCCTCCTCCACTGCCCCCAGGCAGTGAGGCAGTGCATTGCAGGAGTTCCACTGCCCACTGCCCCCAGGCAGTGAGGCAGTGCATTGCAGGAGTTGCACTGCCCACTGCCCCCAGGCAGTGCGGCAGTGTATTGCAGGAGTTGCACTGCCCACTGACCCAGGGCAGTGAGGCAGTGCATTACAGAGGTTGCACTGTCCGCTGCCCCCAGGCAGTGAGGCAGTGCATTGCAAGAGTTCCACTGCCCACTGCCCCAGGGCAGTGAGGTAGTGCATTGCAGGAGTAACACTGCCCACTGCTCTGGGACAGTGAGGCAGTGCATTGCAGGAGTTGCACTGTCCACTGCCCCCAGGCAGTGGGGCAGTGCATTGCAGGAGGTCCACAGCCCACTGCCCCAGGGCAGTGAGGCAGTGCATTGCAAGAGTTGCACTGCCCGCTGACCCGAGGCAGTGGGACAGTGCATTGCAGGAGTTCCACTGCCCACTGCCCCCAGGCAGTGCGGTAGTGCATCGCGGGAGTTTCATTGCCTGCTGCCCCAGGGCAGTGAGGCGGTGCATTGCAGGAGTTGCACTGTCCACTGCCCCCAGGCAGTGAGGCAGTGCATTGCACGAGTTGCATTGCCCCACTGCCCCCAGGCAGTGAGGCAGTGCATTGCAGGAGTTCCGCTGCCCACTGCCCCAGGGCAGTGAGGCAGTGCATTGCAGGAGTTGCACTGCCCACTGCCCCCAGGCAGTGGGGCAGTGCATTGCAGGAGTTGCACTGTCCACTGCCCCCAGGGCAGTGAGGCAGTGCATTGCAGGAGTTCCACTGCCCACTGCCCCCAGGCAGTGAGGAAGTGCATTGCAGGAGTTGCACTGCCCACTGCCCCCAGGCAGTGAGGCAGTGCATTGCAGGAGTTCCACTGCCCACTGCCCCCAGGGCAGTGAGGCAGTGCATTGCAGGAGTTCCACTGCCCACGGCCCCCAGGCAGTGAGGCCGTGCACTGTAGAAGTTGCACTGCCCACTGCCCCCAGGCAGTGAGGCAGTGCATTGCAGGAGTTGCACTGCCCACTGCCCCCAGGCAGTGCGGCAGTGTATTGCAGGAGTTGCGCTGCCCACTGACCCAGCGCAGTGAGGCAATGCATTGCAGAGGTTGCACTGTCCGCTGCCCCCAGGCAGCGAGGCAGTGCATTGCAAGAGTTCCACTGCCCACTGCCCCAGGGCAGTGAGGTAGTGCATTGCAGGAGTTCCACTGCCCACTGCTCTAGGACACTGAGGCAGTGCATTGCAGGAGTTGCACTGTCCACTGCCCCCAAGCAGTGGGGCAGTGCATTGCAGGAGTTCCACTGCCTACTGCCCCAGGGCAGTGAGGCAATGCATTGCAGGAGTTGCACTGCCCACTGCCCCCCAGGCAATGCGGCCGTGTATTGAAGGAGTTGCACTGCCCACTGCCCCCAGGCAGTAAGGCAGTGCATTGCAGGAGGTCCACTGCCCACTGCCCCAGGGCAGTGAGGCAGTGCATTGCAGGAGTTGCACTGCCCACTGCCTCCAGGCAGTGAGGCAGTGCATTGCAGGAGTTGGAGTTGCACTGCCCACTGCCCCAGGGCAGTGAGGCAGTGCATTGCCGAAGTTGCACTGTCCACTGCCCCCAGGCAGCGAGGCAGTGCATTGCAGGAGTTCCACCGCCCACTGCCCCCAGGGCAGTGAGGCAGTGCATTGCAGAAGTTGCACTGCCCACTACCCCCAGGCAGCGAGGCAGTGCATTGCAGGTGTTGCACTGCCCACTCCCCCCAGGCAGTGAGGCAGTGCGTTGCAGGAGTTGCACTGCCCACTGCCCCCAAGGCGGTGAGGCCGTGCATTGCGGGAGTTGCGCCGTCCACTGCCCCAGGGCAGTGAGGTAGTGCATTGCAGAATTTGCACTGCTCACTGCCCCGGGGCAGTGAGACAGTGCATTGCAGGAGTTGCAATGCCCACTGCCCCCAAGCAGTGGGGCAGTGCATTGCAGGAGTTGCACTGCCCACTGCCCCAGGGCAGTGAGGCAGTGTATTGCAGGAGTTGCGCCGTCCATTGCCCCCAGGCAGTGAGGCGGTGCATTGCGGGAGTTGCGCCGTCCACTGCCCCAGGGCAGTGAGGCAGTGCATTGCAGGAGTTGCACTGCCCACTGCCCCCGGGCAGTGAGGCAGTGTATTGCGGGAGTTGCGCCGTCCACTGCCCCCAGGCAGCGAGGCGGTGCATTGCGGGAGTTGCGCCGTCCACTGCCCCAGGGCAGTGAGGCGGTGCAATGCAGGAGTTGCACAGTCCACTGCCCCAGGGCAGTGAGGCAGTGCATTGCAGGAGTTGCACTGCCCACTGCCCCCGGGCAGCGAGGCAGTGTATTGCAGGAGTTGCACTGTCCACTGCCCCCAGGCAGTGAGGCAGTGCATTGCAGGAGTTGCACTGCCCACTGCCCCAGGGCAGTGAGGCAGTGTATTGCAGGAGTTGCGCCGTCCACTGCCCCCAGGCTGTGAGGCGGTGCATTGCGGGAGTTGCGCCGTCCACTGCCCCAGGGCAGTGAGGCGGTGCAATGCACGAGTTGCACAGTCCACTGCCCCAGGGCAGTGAGGCAGTGCATTGCAGGAGTTGCACTGCCCACTGCCCCCGGGCAGTGAGGCAGTGTATTGCAGGAGTTGCGCCGTCCACTGCCCCCACGCAGTGAGGCGGTGCATTGCGGGAGTTGCGCCGTCCACTGCCCCAGGGCAGTGAGGCGGTGCATTGCAGGAGTTGCACAGTCCACTGCCCCAGGGCAGTGAGGCAGTGCATTGCAGGAGTTGCACTGCCCACTGCCCCCGGGCAGTGAGGCAGTGCATTGCAGGAGTTGCACTGCCCACCGCCCCCAGGCAGTGAGCCAGTGGATTGCAGGAGTTCCACTGCCCACTGCCCCAGGGCAGTGAGGCCGTGCATTGTAGAAGTTGCATCGCCCACTGCCCCCAGGCAGTGAGGCGGTGCATTGCAGGAGTTGCACTGTCCACTGCCCTCGGGCAGTGAGGCAGTGCATTGCAGGAGTTGCACTGCCCGCCGCTCCCAGGCGGTGCGGCAGTGCGTTGCAGGAGTTGCACTGTCAACTGCCCGAGACACAGCCCGAGACGGCGCCCCACCTGTGGGCCTGCTCGGCTCAATCGCACGAGTGGGGGCCAGCCCGCCGGCGCCTCGCAGCGTGGCTCGACCAGAAGGTGGGGCCACGGGCGGCCCCAGTGCGTCACCAGCTGTGGGAACCGACTGTGCTGGAGCAGTGGGCGGCAGCCCTGCGGACCCCCTCCATGCAGCTAGCCCACCTGGAGTGTACGGGGCCCCACTCGCTGGGCACGGAGTTCCTCCGCCACGTCGTGGAGGAGTCCATACGGATCTGGTACGCCCACGCCAAGGCACGTGCCACACTGCTGAAGGCCCGCTTGGGCCCGGGCAGCACGATGGCGTGGGCGTTGCAGGAGCTGCGCCTGCACCAGCAAGCAGAAAGGGAAGGGGTGCAGCGGGAGCTCCTGGAATAAGCGCGGTCGCCAGAGGCGAACTCACCAAGTCTCCCCGACTCCCCCTTCCCCTGCCGAGCCCTACACACTTACGCACAGCTCGCACACAACACACACAGCCCAGCCCGTTTACCTGTACCCGTGGGTAGACATCCCGGCCTTTTGCCTTTTGGTAACAGCGCCTTCGGCACACCACACCACACCACACCCTGAGTACTCCCCAGCTCTACCCACGGGCTGGGTGCCGGGTGCGAAGCCCCGGACGACAGGGCCCGGGCACCGCCAGTAGGCGGTGTACTAACAGTGCCGGGTGCGCGCACGTCCCAGTGCCAAGCGCCATCCCCAGGGACCCCGCGGCCCCTAGTACCGGCCGCCTCGGCCCTGGGAACGGTCAGCGACCCCCAATAGAGGACGGCTGACCTAGCCTCCCCCTCCGCTCCTCCCCTACACGCCCGTTCACGCACCAGCCCACGGAGGAGCCCGGACATGCGCCCCCCCCGCGCTCCAGCCTCAGCCCCCCCCGCTGCCGCCCCTGCGCGCGCCCCGGTGACCCCCCCATGGCCCCCCCCTATGAGCGCTCCCTGCTGCCTCCCCTGCCCCACCACGCTCCCTGACCCTGCCCATCTCTCAGGCTGGCAGCGCCCGTGCGGCGCGCCTCCAGGGCCCCGCATCGGCGGCCGGCCGCGAGACATCCGGACCAGTGGAGGCCCCCGGACAGGGGCTTCAACGGAACGGCGGGACCGGGACGGGTGTGCCGGGTGTGTGCGTGGGTGAGAGAGGGGTGAGAGACTGGGGCCCCAGTGGGACGGCCTGCGCCGAGGCCTCAAAGGCCCGTGGCCCGGACATGCGCGGGGGGCCTCAACAACGACCCCCCGCCCTGCAATATCCGCCTTCGGAAGACTGCCTGTGCACAGCAGGCAGAACAGTGCCGGAAGGGCAGTGTGGCCCCGCTAGTGATGGCGGTTCGAGGCCACGCTGCCCTTGTATGCTCGTGGCCCGACGGCCGGTGGTTTGACACGGGGACAGGTGGTTAAAGTACTCAAGGAATCTGAATGCCCCCCCTGGGCACCCGTCCGGCTGGACGCCCCGGTAAGGGTATCCAACATCCTTTGAGGTAAGGTATAAGGCCCCCCAGCCACCACCCCGGCGCCAACACCAGAGAGGGCGTCCGGGAGGGGTAACAGCCCCCGATCACCCAAAGGCAGCCCCAAAGGTGAGCGCACCACTGGAAGGGGCATGTCTGCGGGGTAACCAATTGCGCTGAGTAACTACCTAATGTAATAAATAGTGCCTACCGCCGTAAATAATGCTTAACCGGGTAAATGGCCCTCCCCCGGTGCCAGTTTAGTGCGCAGCCCCCAGAGCCGGACCCGACCGGCCGTACTGAGGCGAGCCCAGCAATGGGTATGGCAGGCCAGACTTTAAGTGCTGGTAGCCACGCCTCAGTACACTCCGTGGGCTCATAAGGCCCACGGGGGCCCCAAATACCGTTACGTTCGGGAGTTAAGCCCCGGCGGTATTTGGGGTTGTTCATGGTTAAGAGGACTCACGTTGAGTCCCTGCTACTGCTACCCCGGGGTTATGACCCCTGGTACTGCTGCCCTACTGCCTTGCTGCATAGCGTAGTGGGACTAGGGGTGGGGGGCCTTGAAGGAAGGTAGCCCCCCACGGGTCTTGCAGGAGGCTCCGAACACCCCCTGGACAGGTCTCCCCGTCCCCCCCGGGCCGGTGCGCCCGGTTCTCCGAAGAAGATGGCCCCCCACTGGCCTTGCAGGAGACTCCGAACACCCCCTGGGCTGGACTCCCCGTCCCCCCCAGGCCGGTGCGCCCGGTTCTCTGAAGAAGATGGCCCCCCACTGGCCTTGCAGGAGACTCCGAACACCCCCTAGGCTGGACTCCCCGTCCCCCCCAGGCCGGTGCGCCCGGTTCTCTGAAGAAGATGGCCCCCCACTGGCCTTGCAGGAGACTCCGAACACCCCCTGGGCTGGACTCCCCGTCCCCCCCCAGGCCGGTGCGCCCGGTTCTCTGAAGAAGATGGCCCCCCATTGGCCTGGCAGGAGACTCCGAACACCCCCTGGGCTGGATTCCCCGTCCCCCCCAGGCCGGTGCGCCCGGTTCTCTGAAGAAGATGGCCCCCCATTGGCCTTGCAGGAGGCTCCGACCAGCCCTTGGGCAGGACTCCCCGTCCCCCCCAGGCCGGTGCGCCCGGTTCTCTGAAGAAGATGGCCCCCCACTGGCCTTGCAAGAGACTCCGAACACCCCCTGGGCTGGACTCCCCGTGCCCCCCCGGCCGGTGCGCCCGGTTCTCTGAAGAAGATGGCCCCCCACTGGCCTTGCAGGAGACTCCGAACACCACCTGGGCTGGACTCCCCATCCCCCCCAGGCCGGTGCGCCCGGTTCTCCGAAGAAGATGGCCCCCCACTGGCCTTGCAGGAGACTCCGAACACCCCCTGGGCTGGACTTCCCGTCCCCCCCAGGCCGGTGCGCCCGGTTCTCTGAAGAAGATGGCCCCCCACTGGCCTTGCAGGAGACTCCGAACACCCCCTGGGCTGGACTCCCCATCCCCCCCAGGCCGGTGCGCCCGGTTCTCTGAAGAAGATGGCCCCCCATTGGCCTGGCAGGAGACCCCGAACACCCCCTGGGCTGGACTCCCCGTCCCCCCCAGGCCGGTGCGCCCGGTTCTCTGAAGCAGATGGCCCCCCATTGGCCTTGCAGGAGACTCCGAACACCCCTTGGGCTGGACTCCCCGTCCACCCCAGGCTGGTGCGCCCGGTTCTCTGAAGAAGATTGCCCCCCACTGGCCTTGCAGGAGACTCCGAACACCCCTTGGGCTGGACTCCCCGTCCCCCCCAGGCCGGTGCGTCCGGTTCTCTGAAGAAGATGGCCCCCCATTGGCCTGGCAGGAGGCTCCGAACACCCCCTGGGCAGGAGTCCCCGTCCCCCCCAGGCCGGTGCGCCCGGTTCTCCGAAGAAGATGGCCCCCCACGGGTCTTGCAGGAGGCTCCGAACACCCCCTGGGCAGGACTTCCCGTCCCCCCAGGCTGGTGCGCCCGGTTCTCTGGAGACGGTGGCCCTCCCATCGGCCTTGCAGGAGGCTCCGAACACCCCCTGGGCTGGACTCCTCGTGCCCCCCCGGGCCGGTGCGCCCGGTTCTCTGAAGGAGATGGCCCCCCCTTGACCTGGCAGGAGGATCCGAACACCCCCCGGGCAGGACTCCCCGTCCCCCCCGGGCTGGTGCGCCCGGATCTCTGACAAAGATGGCCCCCCATAGGCCTTGCAGGAGGCTCCGAACACCCCCTGGGCAGGACTTCCCGTCCCCCCCAGGCCGGTGCGCCTGGTTCTCTGAAGGAGATGGCCCCCCCTTGGCCTGGCAGGAGGCTCCGAACACCCCCTGGGCAGGACTCCCCGTCCCCCCCAGGCCGGTGCCCCCGGTTCACCGAAGCAGATGGCCCCCCGTTGGCCTTGAAGGATGCCCCGACCACCCCCTGGGCTGGACTCCCCGTTCCCCCCAGGCCGGTGCGCCCGGTTTTTGAAGGATGATGCCTCCCCATGGGCCTTGCAGGAGGCTCCGAACACCCCCTGGGCTGGACTCCCCGTCCCCCCCAGGCCGGTGCGCCCGGTTCTCCGAGGCAGATGGCCCCCCGTTGGCCTTGAAGGATGCCCCGACCACCCCCTGGGCTGGACTCCCCGTTCCCCCCAGGCCGGTGCGCCCGGTTTTTGAAGGATGATGCCTCCCCATGGGCCTTGCAGGAGGCTCCGAACACCCCTTGGGCTGGACTCCCCGTTCCCCCCAGGCCGGTGCGCCCGGTTTTTGAAGGATGATGCCTCCCCATGGGCCTTGCAGGAGGCTCCGAACACCCCCTGGGCGGGACTCCCCGTCCCCCCCAGGCCGGTGCGCCCGGTTCTCCGAGGCGGATGGCCCCCTGTTGGCCTTGAAGGATGCCCCGACCACCCCCTGGGCTGGACTCCCCGTCCCCCACAGGCCGGTGCGCCCGGTTCTCCGAGGCAGATGGCCCCCCATTGGCCTTGAAGGATGCCCCGACCACCGCCTGGGCTGGACTCCCCGTCCCCCCCAGGCCGGTGCGCCGGGTTCTTGAAGGAAGATGGCTCCCCACGGGCCTTGCAGGAGGCTCCGAACACCCCCTGGGCTGGGCTCCCCGTCCCCCCCAGGCCGGTGCGCCCGGTTCTCCGAAGTAGATGGCCCCCCATAGGCCTTGAAGGATGCCCCGACCACCCCCTGGGCTGGACTCCCCGTCCCCCCCAGGCCGGTGCGCCCGGTTCTCCGAGGCAGATGGCCCCCCATTGGCCTTGAAGGATGCCCCGACCACCCCCTGGGCTGGACTCCCCGTCCCCCCCAGGACGGTGCGCCCGGTTCTTGACGGAAGATGGCTCCCCATGAGCCTTGCAGGAGGCTCCGAACACCCCCTGGGCTGGACTCCCCTTCCCCCCCAGGCCGGTGCGCCCGGTTCTCCGAAGCAGATGGCCCCCCACTGGCCTTGCAGGATGCCCCGACCACCCCCTGGGCTGGACTCCCCGTCCCCCCCAGGCCGGTGCGCCCGGTTCTCCGAGGCAGATGGCCCCCCATTGGCCTTGAAGGATGCCCCGACCACCGCCTGGGCTGGACTCCCCGTCCCCCCCAGGCCGGTGCGCCGGGTTCTTGAAGGAAGATGGCTCCCCACGGGCCTTGCAGGAGGCTCCGAACACCCCCTGGGCTGGACTCCCCGTCCCCCCCAGGCCGGTGCGCCCGGTTCTCCGAAGTAGATTGCCCCCCATAGGCCTTGAAGGATGCCCCGACCACCCCCTGGGCTGGACTCCCCGTCCCCCCCAGGCCGGTGCGCCCGGTTTTTGAAGGATGATGCCTCCCCGTGGGCCCTGCAGGATACTCCGACCACCCCCTAGGCTGGACTCCCCGTCCCCCCCAGGCCGGTGCGCCCGGTTTTTGAAGGATGATGCCTCCCCATGGGCCCTGCAGGATACTCCGACCACCCCCTGGGCTGGACTTCCCGTCCCCCCCAGGCCGGTGCGCCCGGTTATTAGAAGAGGATGGCTCCGCGTGGGCCTTGCAGGAGGCTCCGAACACCCCCTGGGCTGGACTCCCCGTCCCCCCCAGGCCGGTGCGCCCGGTTTTTGAAGGATGATGCCTCCCCATGGGCCCTGCAGGATACTCCGACCACCCCCTGGGCTGGACTCCCCGTCCCCCCCAGGCCGGTGCGCCCGGTTATTAGAAGAGGATGGCTCCGCGTGGGCCTTGCAGGAGGCTCCAAACACCCCCTGGGCTGGACTCCCCGTCCCCCCCAGGCCGGTGCGCCCGGTTATTGGAAGATGATGGCTCCCCATGGGCCTTGAAGAATACTCTGGCCACCCCCTGGGCTGGACCCCCCGTCCCCCCAGGCCGGTGCGCCCGGTTCTTGGAAGATGCTGGCTCCCCATGGGCCTTGCAGGAGGCTCCGACCACCCCCTGGGCTGGACTCCCCGTCCCCCCCCAGGCCGGTGCGCCCGGTTCTCCGAAGATGATGGCCCCCCATAGGCCCTGAAGGATGCCCCGACCACCCCCTGGGGTGGACTCCCCATTCCCCCAGGCTGGTGCGCCGGGTAGTACATCCCCACAGGCCCTGCAGGACACTCCGACCACCCATTGCAAGAGTTGCACTGCCCACTACCCCCAGGCAGTGAGGCAGTGCATTGCAGGAGTTGCACTGCCCACTGCTCCCAGGCAGTGAGGCAGTGCGTTGCACGAGTTGCGCTGCCCACTGCCCCCAGGCAGTGAGGCAGTGCATTGCAGGAGTTACACTGCCCACTGCCCCCAGGCAGTGGGGCAGTGCATTGCAGGAGTTGCACTGTCCACTGCCCCCAGGCGGTGCGGCAGTGCATTGCAGGAGTTGCACTGCCCACTGCCCCCAGGCAGTGGGGCAGTGCGTTGCAGGGGTTCCACTGCACACTGCCCCCAGGCGGTGCGGCAGTGCATTGCAGGAGTTCCACTGCCCGCTGCTCCCAGGCAGTGAGGCAGTGCGTTGCAGGAGTTGCGCTGCCCACTGCCCCCAGGCGGTGCGGCAGTGTATTGCAGGAGTTGCACTGTCCACTGCCCCCAAGCAGTGGGGCAGTGCGTTGCAGGAGTTGCACTGTCCACTGCCCCCAGATAGTGCGGCAGTGTATCGCAGGAGTTGCACTTTCCGCTGCCCCCAGGCAGTGGGGCAGTGCATTGCAGGAGTTGCACTCTCCACTGCCCCCAGGTAGTGAGGCAGTGCGTTGCAGGAGGTCCACTGCCCACTGCCCCCAGGGAGTGAGGCAGTGCATTGCAGGAGTTGCATTGCCCACTGCCCCCAGGCAGTGCGGCAGTGTTTTGCTGGAGGTCCACTGCCCACTGCCCCCAGGCAGTGAGGCGGTGCATTGCAGGAATTGCGCTGCCCACTGCCCCCAGACAGTGCGGCAGTGTTTTGCAGGAACTGCACTGCCCACTGCCCCCAGGGCAGTGAGGCAGTGCATTGCAGGGGTTCCACTGCCCACTGCCCCCATGCAGTGGGGCAGTGCAATTCAGAAGTTCCACTGCCCACTGCCCCCAGGGCAGTGAGGCAGTGCATTGCAGAAGTTGCACTGTCCACTGCCCCCAGGCAGTGGGGCAATGCATTGCAGGAGTTCCACTGCCCACTGCCCCCAGGCAGTGAGGTAGTGCATTGCAGGAGTTGTGCTGCCCACTGCCCCGAAGCAGTGCGGCAGTGTATTGCAGGAGTTGCACCGTCCACTGCCCCCAGGCAGTGGGGCAGTGCATTGCAGGAGTTGCACTGCCCACTGCCCCCAGGCAGTGGGGCAATGCATTGCAGGAGTTGCACTGTCAACTGCCCCCATGCAGTGAGGCAGTGCATTGCAGGAGTGGCACTGCCCACTGCCCCCAGGCAGTGGGGCAGTGCGTTGCAGAACTTGCACTGTCCACTGGCCCCAGGCAGTGAGGCAGTGCATTGCAGGAGGTCCACTGCCCACTTTCCCCAGGCAGTGAGGCAGTGCATTGCAGGAGTTGCACTGCCCACCGCCCCCAGGCAGTGAGGCAGTGTATTGCCGGAGTTCCACTGCCCACTGCCCCCAGGCAGTGAGGCAGTGCATTGCAGGAATTGCACTGTCCACTGCCCCCAGGCAGTGGGGCAATGCATTGCAGGAGTTCCACTGCCCACTGCCCCCAGGCAGTGAGGTAGTGCATTGCAGGAGTTGTGCTGCCCACTGCCCCGAAGCAGTGCGGCAGTGTATTGCAGGAGTTGCACTGTCCACTGCCCCCAGGCAGTGGGGCAGTGCATTGCAGGAGTTGCACTGCCCACTGCCCCCAGGCAGTGGGGCAATGCATTGCAGGAGTTGCACTGTCAACTGCCCCCATGCAGTGAGGCAGTGCATTGCAGGAGTGGCACCGCCCACTGCCCCCAGGCAGTGGGGCAAGGCGTTGCAGAACTTGCACTGTCCACTGGCCCCAGGCAGTGAGGCAGTGCATTGCAGGAGGTCCACTGCCCACTTTCCCCAGGCAGTGAGGCAGTGCATTGCAGGAGTTGCACTGTCCACTGCCCCCAGGGCAGTGAGGCAGTGCATTGCAGGAGGTCCACTGCCCACTGCCCCCAGGCAGTGAGGCAGTGCATTGCAGGAGTTGCATTGCCCACTGCCCCCAGGCAGTGCGGCAGTGTTTTGCTGGAGGTCCACTGCCCACTGCCCCCAGGCAGTGAGGCAGTGCATTGCAGGAATTGCGCTGCCCACTGCCCCCAATCAGTGCGGCAGTGTATTGCAGGAACTGCACTGCCCACTGCCCCCAGGGCAGTGAGGCAGTGCATTGCAGGGGTTCCACTGCCCACTGCCCCCATGCAGTGGGGCAGTGCAATTCAGAAGTTCCACTGCCCACTGCCCCCAGGGCGCTGAGGCAGTGCATTGCAGAAGTTGCACTATCCACTGCCCCCAGGCAGTGGGGCAATGCATTGCAGGAGTTCCACTGCCCACTGCCCCCAGGCAGTGAGGTAGTGCATTGCAGGAGTTGTGCTGCCCACTGCCCCCAGGCAGTGCGGCAGTGTATTGCAGGAGTTGCACTGTCCACTGCCCCCAGGCATTGGGGCAGTGCATTGCAGGAGTTGCACTGCCCACTGCCCCCAGGCAGTGGGGCAATGCATTGCAGGAGTTGCACTGTCCACTGCCCCCAGGCAGTGAGGCAGTGCATTGCAGGAGTTGCACTGCCCACTGCCCCCAGGCAGTGGGGCAGTGCGTTGCAGAACTTGCACTGTCCACTGGCCCCAGGCAGTGAGGCAGTGCATTGCAGGAGGTCCACTGCCCACTGCCCCCAGGCAGTGAGGCAGTGCATTGTAGGAGTTGCACTGCCCACTGCCCCCAGGCAGTGAGGGAGTGTATTGCCGGAGGTCCACTGCCCACTGCCCCCAGGCAGTGGGGCAGTGCATCGCAGGAGTTCCGCTGCCCACTGCCCCCAGACAGTGCGGCAGTGTATTGCGGAAGTTGCACTGCCCACTGCCCCCAGGCAGTGAGGCAGTGCATTGCAGGAATAGCACTGCCCACTGCCCCCAAGGCAGTGAGGCAGTGGATTGCAGGGGTTCCAGTGCCCACTGCCCCCCGGCAGTGAGGCAGTGCATTGCAGGAGGTCCAGTGCCCACTGCCCCCAGGCAGTGAGGCAGTGCATTGCAGAAGTTGCACTGTCCACTGCCCCCAGGGCAGCGAGGCAGTGCATTGCAGGAGATGCACTGTCCACTGCCCCCAGGCAGTGAGGCAGTGCATTGCAGGAGTTCCACTGCCCACTGCCCCAGGGCAGTGAGGCAGTGCATTGCAGGAGTTGCACCGTCCACTGCCCCCAGGCAGTGCGGCAGTGTATTGCTGGAGGTCCACTGCCCACTGCCCCCAGGCAGTGCGGCAGTGCATTGCAGGAGTTGCGCTGCCCACTGCCTCCAGGGCAGTCAGGCAGTGAGTGCATTGCAGGGGTTCCACTGCCCACTACCCCCATGGCAGTGAGGCAGTGCAATGCAAAAGTTGCACTGTCCACTGCCCCCAGGCAGTGGGGCAGTGCATTGCAGGAGTTGCACTGCCCACTGCCCCCAGGCAGCGAGGCAGTGCATTGCAGGAGGTCCACTGCCCACTGCCCCAGGGCAGTGAGGCAGTGCATTGCAGGAGTTGCGCTGCCCACTGCCCCCAGGCAGTGAGGCAGTGTATTGCAGGAGCTGCGCTGCCCACTGCCCCCAGGCAGTGGGGCAGCGCATTGCAGGAGTTCCGCTGCCCACTGCCCCCAGACAGTGCGGCAGTGTGTTGCAGGAGTTGCACTGCCCACTGCCCCCAGGCAGTGAGGCAGTGCATTGCAGGATCTGCACTGCCCACTGCCCCCAGGGCAGTGAGGCAGTGCATTGCCGAAGTTGCACTGCCCACTGCCCCCAGGGCAGTGAGGCAGTGCAATGCAGAGGTTGCACTGTCCACTGCTGCCAGGCAGTGCGGCAGTGCATTGCGGGAGTTGCACTGCCCACTGCCCCCAGGCAGTGGGGCAGTGCACTGCAGGAGTTGCACTGTTCACTGCCCCCAGGCAGTGAGGCAGTGCATTGCAGGAGTTGCACTGCCCACTTCCCCCAGGCAGTGCGGCAGTGCATTGCAGGAGTTGCACTGTCCACTGCCCCCAGGCAGTGGGGCAGTGCATTGCAGGAGTTGCACTGTCCACTGCCCCCAGGCCTGGTGACCTGGCACCAGTCTAGAAACCCTCAAGATGGTAGCTGTAGGACGGATTGCCTACACGCACTGCCACGCTCGAAACCAGTCGTGACTCGTCGTGATAGTCGTGCCACCACGTGACTCAGCTCTGCCATCGTGGCCCCCTCTCCGCTCCACTCCACCCGAACGGTGCACTCCCTCTCTCCCTCTTCATCCCGTGTCTCCAAGGGCTGAGTGCCGCACCTCAAGTGCGTCCCTCCCCCTTGCCCGCCGTTTCCTGCTCACAGTGGGCACGTCGTTCTAAGTTCGGCTCTGGCAAGACGTAGACCTCACCGTGGCAATCTTCGGTCGCTACGCGGGGAGCAGCGACGGGGACTGCATTCGACGTATCCGCCGCTCAAGCGTGACGCCTTGTGCAGGGGTATCATCAGTCGTCCGATTCGTCGTCCCAACGTGGGGCCCCTCTCCCCCGTGCGCCACTAGGGTTGCAGCACCACGCGCCAGCGCGGTGCTCCCCTCGCACCCCCGCTCTGTGTGTCCTGGGACCCCCGCTCACCGACCCGGTCCGCCAGGCGGCCCCATGTTACTCCGCGCCATTGCGCCATGCTCTTTGTTTCGTCACACTATGGCCACGCTCGTGGTACCCCTTGTTTCTCTTTTGCGCGCCCCATCCGATTGGGGCTGCCTATGATGTCAGTGCACCTCCGTTTACCAACACCTCGATCTGCCCCCCCCCCCCCGACGCATTGCGGCCACAGGCCACCCGCTCTTTTCTTGCCACAGCCTACCATGTCACACCGCTCAACACCGTCCCAGGACACCCCCTCTCCCGCCCCCGACACCGGTCGAGGCGGCGCCATTCGTCGGGGGCCGTTCCCCATGTTTCTGATGGACATCGCCTAGTCCGAAGATGCTGACCGTCTCCTGCGAGAGCTGGACATGCTGAAGGATGACGCACTGGAAGCAGCAGATACAGCTATCCAGGCCACCGACCCCGCCCTGGCTGACTTGTGTGATGCCCTGCGATGGACGGCTGCCAACGGCGACATCCAGGCTATTACAGCTGTGACGGGGGTGTGGACGCCGCGGGGGCTCCTGCTCACAGCCACCGTAACAGTCGCCGCAGGCCCGTCTGACACGAAGGTCATCGAACACGTCCCCCTGTCGCTGGTACAAGGAGGCCCACTGCTGGAGTATGTCTCCAAGGACCCTGAGGCCCTCGCAGCGGCACTCGTCGCGCGGTGGAGCCCAAGCCATGCTCCAATCTCAGTGTCACGCCTCCGCAGCCAAGTCTTCAAGGGCCTGTACACAGCCCGCGAACAGCCGCCGCCCGTCGACACTGCCGTCCCTCCAGACATCCAAAGCCAGAAGGTCTCCCACAAGATCCACAAACCCATCAGCCAGTTCCTTGCCCCCCACCTCAGACCGTCATGGGACCGCCTCCGCACCCGAGAGGTAGTTGCGGCCTTTTGGGCGCTGCCCAACGACGTGCATGCGGTCCTGCAGGCAGCCCATATCCCGACGGCAGACCTCGTCCCGCTGAAGTTCGGACTCCTGGCGTGGGCCTCCTCCGTCTGCCTCACAGGGCAGTACACGCCAGCCCCGGTTCCCACGCCCCCCGCCCTCGCCAACAAGGGCATGTGGACCCCCGAGCAGCTGCGGCCGCTGCTCGAATGCTCGGTCCTGCCGATCCGCAGCGTGGAGCTGCTGCATCAGATCGAGCAGGCTGGCGAGCACTCCTGGGCCACAGCCCCCACTTTCGCCCTGCTGCAGGCCGGCATCGCCGACACCGCCAACCCGCCCCCGCTCACACCGCCCAGCCACGCGCCTTACCTCACCAAAGGGCAAGCAGCGCCCAGCCCCGCCGGCACTCTGTTCGCCACGACGGCGTTCACCCCAGCGTCAGCCCTGTACAAGGCCCAAGGCAAGCCCACCCCTTCGGGGTCCGAACCATCGCCTTCATCACTGTTGCCCGAACAGACAAGGCTTTCTTTCAATCTCCCAGAGCCAGCCTCCCAGGTACCACCGGCTGCCGCGGACCCCACGCCTCCGGAGTCACCGGCCCCGGCCGTCGGGTCAGCCCCCCCCAGTCCCTCCCAGGTGGGGGAGCCTTTCGTCCCAGACCTGGATGTCACGGCCTACTCCACCGACTACGCTCAATTGCATGACGAGTACGAGGCCCAACAGCGGGAGCTGGCCGTGGCACGGAGCGACCTGGAGTCCCTCACGCGGGATCTGGACATGGTGCGCACCGAACGAGATAATGCCCAGCAGCAGGCCCAGCGTTGCGCCGCGGCACAGCGGCAGGCCGAAGCCGTTCGGCTCAACAACTTCATCAGGTCGGTTCCCCCCCTCCTGTCCATCGCCACCAGACTCCACGGCCTCCAGTCCACGCCGCCAACGTTCGCCAACGCCGTGCGCAGTACCGTTCCGGCTTCATTCGAGCTGCCTCCCCCCGGCTCTCAGCAATTCCTGGTCCTCGTGCTGGTCATACTCGCCGCAGCAGTTCTCACCTCGCCCCAGGCACCCAACCTCGAGGAGTTGGCCGACGTCCTCCGTAGGGCTATGGCCGCGCCAAGCGCCGTGCCGGTCCCGGAGACCCCTGCGCGTGCACCCGAATTGTCGTTCGCTGTCCCGGACCCGATCCCGAAGCCGAGGGCGGTCTCTGCCTTTCGGGCACCGGGCGCACCCGCCCAGCCGCCGCCGTCTGTGCCGTCGCATGCTGATGCCGCCCTGACCTCCCTGCTGGAGTGGATCCCGGAGATCCCCAAGGGCTGTGAGGACGAGGTTGCGCACGCCCTCCACCTCCAGCTCTTCCGCCAGTACGGCGCGAGCGTCAACACCCTCCCGCAGTCGCCGATTCGGGAGCAGTGGGCCTGGGTCCACAGCCACGCGCCCAGCCTGCCCGGCATCGCGGAAGTCCTGCGCTCCTTCCTCTCCAACCCCCCTGCAGTCCAACGGGTTTCTGACAGCCCAGCCACCTCCCTAGCAGAAGCTGCAGCCGCCAACCAGGCCCAGGGCGCAGCGAAAAAGAAGGGGTATACGCCCCAAAAAATTGATCCGCAAGTTTTCTCGAAAGCCCTGTGGGTCGGCTGGCAAGAAGTCGACGATCCGCCGTCCGGTGAAGTTGATGCAGGACTCCTCGGTGGTATCCTTCGGGATAAATTTGGTGCAGGCCTTTCCTCCATTACTGAAGAACAATTGAACCATACATCCAAGTTTACGATTGTCGGAATCCGACCAGCAGAGTACGAGCGAGGCATGCGACTGACCAGGCAGCACACGGCTCGTGGCTGGCGAGTGACATGGGCCGAATCGAAGAAGCAACCGTTCACGCCCTGGGTGCCTGACCCTGACCGAGACCATCCGCCCCGGAAGACTCATCGGGGAAGCCGCGGGAAGCAGCGCCGTCCACGGGACCTCGACGATCAGGTGGACCTTACGGCAACGTCAGGATCGGACGGAGAACCAAACTCCAAATATCAGCGCAGGTACAGCCCCCGCCGCTCGGACCGGTCCCCGTCCCGCCGCCGCAGCCCAGGCCATCGCCGCGACAGCCCGCCGCCGAGGCGTCGTAGCGCGTACCGCGATGAGCCCCAGGCGCATTCCAGCCGCCACGACCACCATGCAGCAGCCCCCCTCCGGCCCTACCCGTACTCGGGGGACCCCCACGACCCCCGGGTGGCCATGGCCCACAACCCCTACGCTCCCCCGCCCTGGAGCCCCCTAGCCGACCCCCACCGCTACCAGCCGTACTTCGGTCGGCATCCGCGGGACCGGTAACCCGGGACATGGCGGGGCGCAACGAGGACATCCCTGACGCCGTGTCTCAGCTCCGCCACTCCCACCTCGACGGCGTCCCCCGCGTCCGGGACCTGCACCTGGGCGCTTACACTCCCAGCTCCCCCCCCAGAGAGTGGGGCCTGGTACCGGTACCGGCCCCAGGCACTGCCCAGTTCATCACGCCCCCCTACGCCCTCGAAATGTGCCTGCACCTGCCGGTGGGTGTGCACTACTACCGGGCGTGCAGCGGGGCAGACCCCTGGCCCCGTGACGTTCTGTCGTTAGTGGGCGCCGTGCACTGTGTGCAGGTGGCGGGCTCCCATCAGCTGCTGCTCTGCCGCAAGGGCCTGCCACCCACCTCTTTCATCTTGCCCGAGCACCACCACGTGGTCCTCCCACAATCCCTACACAGCCGTGTCTCCATCACAGCCACAGGCCTCACCCGGGCCAGTGTCTTGGCGATAGCGGCCACGTACCACCACCGGCACCTCCGCAAGTGGGTGCGAGGCCTGCCTCGCGCCTTCCCCGCAGCCGTGGACCGCAAGCTAACCCAGCACTCCACCGCCGCCGGCTCCTGCCCTGGTCCCCCCCTCACCAGCCACGTGGCACCCCGCCCGGACGTGATGACCCTCAACGTGCAGATGTCCCTGCGACCTAAGCTCCGCGCCCTGGACGTCCTGGTGCGCGAGTGCGAATACCCGCTAGCCCTGCATGTTCAAGAAGCGGGACCCCTGATCATCCAACGGGTGCACCCCCTGTACCACACCATCCAGGCACCAGCAAGAGTGGCTGGGGGATGTGCCACTCTCCTCTACAGGACCCCGGACCTGGTCGTGACCAGCCACAGCGCCCACCCGTCGGGACGAGCCCTCGTCACACACTTCACCATGGCGGGCGTGACCCACTGCCACGCCAACGTGTATCTCCCCGCCGACGGGAACCTCGACACCCTCCAAGAAATCCTGGATTGGGTATACCCGTACCTCCTCCTCACCCCGGCTGGAGTGGTTGTCCTGACAGGGGACCTGAACGCCAATTGCCGCTGGGTCTCGCACCTGCCTGTCTCCCCTGCCTCCCTCTGTGACCTCGTCCTCCCCACGCTCACGCGCCTTGGGATGCGCCGTCTACGCCCCCTTGCGGAGGCCCCCACGTGGGTGAGCCCGCAAGGTTTCGCCGGTGCCCTGGACCACATCTTCCTCCGCGCCCCTTCGGAAGCGGCCCACACCACGGAGGTGCGCTCCGACTCCAGTTTCCCATCTGACCACCTACCCGTGACTGCCACCCTCCATGACCTCCCGCCAGCGCCCCAATTGGTGTGCCCTTCAAAAAAGGGCCGCTTCCCCATCCCGCGGGAGCCCCTCGCCAGCCAGCTCCGCACCCTCAACGACACTTTTCGGGCCGAACTCACTACGCCGCCCCCAGGCGCGCCCCAAACGCAGCCACGCTATACCGAGGTGACCTCAGCGCTATACGCTGCAGCTACGGCCGCCTACGGGCCCCCCGTCCCCAGCCAGCCGGTACCATCGACGATACGTGTCCACGTCACCAACCTTCAACGCTACACCCTCGCCTACCCGGATTGGGCATCCCAATCGTCGCACCTCATGGAGGTTGCCCGCCTCAAAGAACGCATCCGAGCGGCCTGGGACGTTCTCCTTCTGGAGAAGGATGTAGGGCTGGCGCCCCTACCCGCTGCCCCTGGCCAGCCCACCAAAGTGGACTACCGCCGCACGTTAGGGGCGCGCTATGTGCCCCCGGCGGATCCGGTCTACGTGGTAGGCGTCCCGGTACCTCTCCATCAACAAGCCGCCGTTGCGTTGGACCAGCTGCGCCAAAGGCACCTTGCCCCTCTTGAGGCACTCTCACTCGCGCACGTCCGGACCATCACGGGATGGGAGGGCAGGCCGCTCGGCCCACCATGCAACGCCACCACCGCAAACCTGCGAGCCATCATCCGCCGGGCGGCGGCCACTGTGCCGTACCACGATTTGCTGGAGTACCGGCTGTTCGGACAATTGGAGGATGCCCAATTTGCGACGATCGTGCACCTGATCAACAGTATTCTCCGTGGGGTACCCGTGCCCCAGGCACACTCTGCAGATTTCATCAACCTTCCGAAGAAGACGCCGCACGGCCCCATTGCAAACGGCAGGCCGCTGACCAATCTGGCCACGATATGGAAACTCACGGCCTCCCTCATCAAAGACCACTACCAGCCCCGCCTGGTTCAGGGCGGCATCCTGCCGCCCTACCAGTTCGGGATGTCCCCGCACTGCTCCTCCGTGGAGCTACTCCGCGTCCTACACGATGTATGGTGGGACCGCTGGCGCAGGCGCCTCGAAGCGTGGGTCCTGTCGGACGATGTCCGCCACGCGTATGGCTCCATCAACCACACCACCGAGTACGCCGTCCTCACCGCCGCAGGGATCTCCCCAGCCGACGCCGCGACCCTTCAGCACCATGACCGCGCCCTTGAGGTGCACATGGGAGGGGCTGACGGTCGCTCTCCGTCCTCCACCCGGCTGGGGGCCGGCACGGGGCAAGGGTGCCCCGTGTCCGGCATGAAGTACTGCATATATGGCGAAGTTCGAGGACACGAGGCCTGCCGTTCCGTCCCCCCCGCCGACACCCCCGCGGGCCCGCTTAACCGGGTTCTCCTGATGGATGACACCCAGTGGTTGCCCGGCGACCGTTGCCACTTGCCCGCCCTCGCCAGCGGCATTGAGAGGGCAGGCCGCCTCACCAACCTCCACTCTGACCCGACCAAAACGGTTCTGATCGGCACCGACATGCGCGATGGTCAGGTCTATTTCCTCAACGACACGGTATACCTCAATGGTCACCCCGTGCGCTGTGCCACAAGCCAGGACTACGTCCGCGTCCTTGGCCGCCATGCCCTTCCCCACCTCTTCCATCCCGTCGACTCCAGGCGCCTGTTCTCGGGCACCCGCGCTGCGTGCCGGGCGCTCCGCGCCCCGCGACTCCCCGCCCACTACCCCCTCGCCATGTTTACCGCCAAGTGTCATGGGACAGTCAACTGGTTTACCAGTGTCCGCCCCCCCTCCTACGGGGCCCTGCGCGTGCTGGACGCCATGACCGCCTCGGCCATGCGCGCCACCGCTGGGTGGGCCCTCTCCGCCTCTGCTCACTTCCTCCGCGAGGTCCCCGAAGGGGGAGTCGGTATCCCCCCGGCGCCGGTCGTTGGGTTTGCTAACTTCTTTGGCGTCTACATCCGGCACCTGAACCACCCCAACCCCCTTGTCTGCCGGTCCACGCGCCACGGGCTCCTGGCTGCCCTCTGGCGGTTCCATCCTTCCCAGCCCTGCCTCACCCCAGAGCTCGGGCTCCGGTGCACCGCACACCCCACGGACCACGATCCACGCCACACAGGGATGCCCTGCTGCACAGAGGTCTGCGTCCTGCGCGTCTCCGTCGCCTGCTCTGCGACGTCGTTCTCACTACCGTCCTCCTACATAAGCGGCACGCGGTGCCCGTCCTACCTCTTGCCGACCACTTCTCCCCCCTGCCGCGGGTCCCCGTGAAGCAGTCCCTCGCCAACAACCCACCGCCAGAGTGGTATCACGTTACCAACTGGGCCCCAACGCCCGGTTCGGGCAGGTGGCCGGCCTGGGACGTCCTCCTAGGACTCTGGCTATCAGGGGACCTCCTCCTGGCCCCTACGGTGAAGTCCGCCATCTCCACCCGGAGCAAGCACAGTCCGTACCGCGTCCTGTATGTGTACAACGAGACGAACCAGATTCCGCCGGCCGTGCGGCAGGAGATTGAGCTGAAAACCCATGACGTGATCATCTTGGACAGTCTCGGACGGCACGGGCTTGCCCCCCATCTCCCGGATCGACGCCGCCTCTGGGCCATCCATTACGGTGGCAATGGACGGAGCCTGGAGGCCGGCCTCTGTGGAGATGTGATCCCCTCGTGGTGTGCCGCACTACATTCCGCGTTCTCGGCCATCCTCACTGCGGCTTCCCAAGGACCCCGCACGGTCTTCAAGGACATGCAGGTGGCCCTGGGACGGCCCGCCCCGTGGCCTGGTCCCCGGCCGTGACCCGTCCTCGACCTCACGCGCCCGGACCGCTCCGGTGCAGCGCGCAGTCGAGCCAGACCGCGCTCCTTGTCTGGCGGCGTTCTAAGTCGGAGGTGATGCCCCGGGAGACCCACATCTTCCGTGCCCGTTGATCTTGGAACGCTGACTCGGGTGGATCCAGGACAGGTCGGAGCGGTTGGTGGCCGGGACCGGAGAGCAGATCGAACCGTAGCGTTGTCGTACACCGACGTTGTGACCCAGACGGCCTGCTGGGAGGAGCGTTCTCAGGTGTGCGACGAGATTCGTCTTGCTCTAGCGGAGGTAAGACGGAGGACTCCCTCGGCAGAGCCTGCGTGGGGCCCCCGAGGGACGACGCCAAGGCTCACCGTACGTGGGACCACGGCAGGCGCTCCTCCTCCTCCTCCTCCTCCAGGCAGTGAGGCAGTGCATTGCAGGAGTTGCACTGTCCACTGCCCCTAGACAGTGCGGCAGTGTATTGCAGGAGTTGCACTGCCCACTGCCCCCAGGCAGTGAGGCAGTGCATTGCAGGAGTTGCAGTGCCCACTGCCCCCAGGCAGTGCGGCAGTGTATTGCCGGAGGTCCACTGCCCACTGCCCCCAGGCAGTGAGGCAGTGCATTGCAAGAGTTCCGCTGCCCACTGCCCCCAGACAGTGCGGCAGTGTATTGCAGGAGTTGCACTGCCCACTGCCCCCAGGCAGTGAGGCAGTGCATTGCAGGAATTGCCTTGCCCACTGCCCCCAGGGCAGTGAGGCAGTGCATTGCAGGGGTTCCACCGCCCACTGCCCCCAAGCGGTGCGGCAGCGCATTGCAGAAATTCCACTGACCACTGCCCCCAGGGCAGTGAGGCAGTGCAATGCAAAAGTTGCACTGTCCACTGCCCCCAGGCAGTGGGGCAGTGCAGTGCAGGAGTTGCGCTGCCCACTGCCCCCAGACAGTGCGGCAGTGTATTGCAGGAGTTGCACTGCCCACTGCCCCCATGCAGTGGGGCAGCGCATTGCAGGAGTTGCGCTGCCCACTGCCCCCAGGCAGTGAGGCAGTGGATTGCAGGAGGTCCACTGCCCACCGCCCCCAGGCAGTGGGGCAGTGCATTGCAAGAGTTGCGCTGCCCACTGCCCCCAGGCAGTGAGGCGGTGCATTGCAGGAGTTGCACTGCCCACTGCCCCAAGGCAGTGAGGCAGTGCATTGCAAGAGTTGCACTGCCCAGTGCCCCCAGGCAGTGCGGCAGTGTATTGCCGGAGGTCCACTGCCCACTGCCCCCAGGCAGTGGGGTAGTGCATTGCAGGAGTTGCACTGTCCACTGCCCCCAGGCAGTGAGGCAGTGTATTGCGGAAGTTGCACTGCCCACTGCCCCCAGGCAGTGAGGCAGTGCATTGCAGAAGTTGCACTGTCCACTGCCCCCAGGCAGTGAGGCAGTGCATTGCCGGAGTTCCACTGCCCACTGCCCCAGGGCAGTGAGGCGGTGCATTGCAGGAGTTGCACTGCCCACTGCCCCCAGGCAGTGAGGCAGTGCATTGCCGGAGTTGCACTGCCCACTGCCCCCAGGCAGTGAGGCAGTGCGTTGCAGGAGTTGCGCTGCCCACTGCCCCCAGGCAGTCGGGCAGTGCATTGCAAGAGTTCCACTGCCCACTGCCCCAGGGCAGTGAGGCAGTGCATTGCAGAAGCTGCACTGCCCACTGCCCCCAGGCAGTGAGGCAGTGCATTGCGGGAATTCCACTGCCCACTGCCCCAGGGCAGTGAGGCAGTGCATTGCAGGAGTTGCACTGTCCACTGCCCCTAGGCAGTGAGGCAGTGCATTGCAGGAGTTGCACTGTCCACTGCCCCTAGGCAGTGGGGCAGTGCATTGAAGGAGGTCCACTGCCCACTGCCCCCAGGCAGTGAGGCAGTGTGTTGCAGGAGCTGCACCGCCCACTGCCCCCAGGCAGTGCGGCAATGCATTGCAGGAGTTCCACTGCCCACTGCCCCAAGGCAGTGAGGCAGTGCATTGCCGGAGTTGCACTGCCCACTGCCCTTAGGCAGTGAGGCAGTGGATTGCAGGAGTTGCGCTGCCCACTGCCCCCAGGCAGTGAGGCAGTGGATTGCAGGAGGTCCACTGCCCACTGCCCCCAGGCAGTGGGGCAGTGCATTGCAGGAGTTCCGCTGCCCACTGCCCCCAAGCGGTGAGGCAGTGCATTGCAGGAGGTCCACTGCCCACTGCCCCTAGGGCAGTGGGGCAGTGCATTGCAGGAGGTCCGCTGCCCGTTGCCCCCGGGCAGTGAGGTAGTGTATTGCAGGAGGTCCACTGCCCACTGCCCCCAGGCAGTGAGGCAGTGTACAGCAGGAGTTCCTGTGCGGGACACAGCCCGAGACGGCGCCCCACCTGTGGGCCTGCTCGGCTCAATCGCACGAGTGGGGGCCAGCCCGCCGGCGCCTCGCAGCGTGGCTCGACCAGAAGGTGGGGCCACGGGCGGCCCCAGTGCGTCACCAGCTGTGGGAACCGACTGTGCTGGAGCAGTGGGCGGCAGCCCTGCGGACCCCCTCCATGCAGCTGGCCCACCTGGAGTGTACGGGGCCCCACTCGCTGGGCACGGAGTTCCTCCGCCACGTCGTGGAGGAGTCCATACGGATCTGGTACGCCCACGCCAAGGCGCGTGCCACACTGCTGAAGGCCCGCCTGGGCCCGGGCAGCACGATGGCGTGGGTGTTGCAGGAGCTGCGCCTGCACCAGCAAGCAGAAAGGGAAGGGGTGCAGCGGGAGCTCCTGGAATAAGCGCGGTCGCCAGAGGCGAACTCACCAGGTCTCCCCGACTCCCCCTCCCCCTGCCGAGGCCTACACACTTACGCACGGCGCGCACACAACACACACAGCCCAGCCCGTTTACCTTTACCCGTGGGTAGACATCCCGGCCTTTTGCCTTTTGGTAACAGCGCCTTCGGCACACCACACCACACCACACCACACCACACCACACCACACCACACCACACCACACCACACCACACCACACCACACCACACCACACCACACCACACCACACCACACCACACCACACCACACCACACCACACCACACCACACCACACCACACCACACCACACCACACCACACCACACCACACCACACCACACCACACCACACCACACACCACACCACACCACACCACACCACAGCACAGCACAGCACAGCACAGCACAGCACAGCACAACACAGCACAACACAGTACAGCACAGCACAGGTCACTATTCGTCCTGGGGGCGGAACAAGAGTTTTGCTGGCGGCCCCTTGGACACCTCTTGATAGTCCATGCATGCTGCTGAAAAGACCAGATCTAGGGGGGAAGACATGGCTGGGCAGCTCACGTTCAGGGGGCTTACGAGAGATCTGACACGACACGACAGCGCTCGGTGTTGATAAGACCATGCCTCGGTCGCTGGACAGGCACCAGCCCTCATAGGTTGCCAGCCACAGCTACAGCTGCGGTGTGTCTAAGGTGGATGCCTTGTTGGAAAAAGGATAAGAGCCCCTGATGTCATCCACATACACACACACACACACACACACACATGCACCCACGCATGCGCACACAGGGACACGTGTATACGAGCCAACCCCCTCCCCCAACATTCGACCCCATATTTCTTTGCTCAACCCCCTACCCCAATCTATTTGCCCCACCCATATGTTCTCCACATTCCCTGCTGACAGAACCCCCTGCCCTTTCTCTCTGTCTCTCTCTCTCTCTCTCTCTCTCTCTCTCTCTTTACTGTTCCTGTCCATCTGACAGCCCAGTGCACTCAATCTACACCATTTTGCAACACATTTGATGGTGGCACGGATGGGACTGCAGTTCGTGGCGTAGCACAGGCCTCCCTTTGCCCCTGCTAATTAATGCCATTGGAGTACATTTACCTGAAAGGCTTATGCCTGTCGAGTGTGCATGAAGGTGGGAGCACTTCCATGAAATGCATGCACCATAAGGAACGCATGTCGCATGGCAGGCAGTACAAGCTTTCGTATAACCTGCACTCTGTGTCACCAGAGTGCAGTGCGTCACCAGAGGGTGAAGGCCAGTGGGATGCACAGAGTTAAATGTGGTTTCTGTTGAAGTGAGTGTCAAAATGCAGGTTCAGATTATCATACTTTTAGGGAAGGTTTGCACAGGCTGAGGTGCAGAGAGTTTGGGCTAGAAGAAGGGAGTACGCAAGGGTATACACCAGGATACACAACACACAGCACGCTGTCGGTGGCACACGTGACGCGGTGTGTATGCTGTCCCTCTTTTATCTGCGATGCCGTGGAGGATTTTCATTGGATTATGCCTGTTTTCTTGCAGTGTTTCTGCTATGGGTTAATATATGAGCTAAATCCTACCCCTGATTTTGTATTAACCTCTGATTGTACCAAGAATCATTTCCCCTTGCTTCCGAGGTTGCTGCTATTCCTCTGGGCACAGTATTACAAGATGGCTATCGTGTTTTTTGGCTAGAGTAGAATTCTACTGAGGTTGTCGTTGCTCCTTGGGATTGAAGGATGACTTTGGGTCCACAGATGGATTTCAATTGTGATGCAGGACAGGACGGGTGGCAGAACACCCCTGCCTTCTCTGAGCGACCCAACCACCCATTCTTACCTTGTAGTACAATTCTCTTTGCTGCCCTCACCCATGTTAGGGCACTACCTGCCTTGGCATGCCTCTCTGCAAAGCAGTGGTTTTTCAAGTGCCCAGTTTCCTGCAAAATTCACGGTAATAGTGGTTGAACCCCCCCCCCCCCATCCACCCACCAAAAGTCCTTTAGCTTTTACCCCCCCCCCCCCCCCGCCCCCAAAGGGGGGGACGATAAAACTGCCCGTCAAACCCCTGGGTATTTTTATGGCAGGGGGGGCTTAAGCGCAGTGCGGCTTTTTGGGTATCTAGCGGTACTAGGGGTGAGAGGCAACGTGCCGTTTCTGGGCCACTTTTGATATGGAGCCGTAATCTAGGCTTTTTGTATGGCCTCTTTCATGTTGGGTATATGGGGAATGCCCCCTTTCACAAAATCACCTCGAAGAGAGGTTGTTAGATCAAGCGCAGGCGCGGGCGTCATATACCCCCCTTTTTTGGGGTCATTCGCGTAGCATACCCCAAGGCATGATATTGGATGTCCAACCCCTTGTAAAATCATTATTTTGCCCAATAAGAGCATCCCCCAATGGATTTTTTGATTTTGAGGCCTCTACCCCCTAAAACTGGATATCACTTTTTTGAGGGGGGGGTGGGGGGGGGGTGGGTTGGGGGGGGGGGGTCAAAAGTTTTTGCTTAATGGGCTACAAGCAGTGGGGACGCACATTGCAGGTAACACGGCCAGCGGTCCAATGGTAACGCACCCGATACCAAATGTGCAGGCGTCGGTTCGAATTCTGCTCTGCTGACTTTTAGCGCCGCCGCCGGCGGCGGCGCCAAAGTGGGCAGACTGGGGTTCGAACCGCCGACCGCACGGATGCCGGCCGGTTGCGTTACCACTCGGCCGCTACTTCGATCGAAGCAGAGGGCCTCCCTGCTGCTTGGGGCCGCATCTGCCACTGACAAAAAACCCAAACTGTGTGTATCTGTCTGACTGCCTGCTTGGGACTGATTGGCTGACTGTCAACCTCTCTTCGAGGTGCACTGCCGAAGGCAATATAATTTTTGTTCCATACTGGGTTTTTTTTAGCTTTTTGTGCATTTTGGATGTGTCATATTTGACTTGTCACCCATTTTTACCCGGTTTCAACCATTGTTACCAATTTTCCATTATTTGGGCGGGGGGTGCAGGGGCGGGGGGGCGGGGGGGGGGGGTTTCTCAAGGGATTGGCACGCAATTTGCGCATGCAGTTTTTCAGATTGGGCAGCTAAAAAATTGAAGTTTCCCAAACTGTTTTTTTTTTTAACATCAGGATCACACAAAATCACCATGCAACCCATGTATTGTATGTTATAGGTAGCATTTATGTTTTTTTCACCCCATTTGTGACACACAGGCTAACCTGGATCATTTTCAGCGAGGTGCAATTTCCGCGGGCAATAGAGTTTGCTTGATGTGGACGAGGGTGACAATGGGTGACACATGGGGCTTTTTACCTCATGTGCCCGTGCTCAAAATACTTAGAGTATCTTAGGTGAACGCAATAATGGATGCAATAAAATGTCAACACCTCGCCTTGGCAGCCATTTGTCAGAGATGGCCCATGCCTCAGTGGTTAATAAATGTTTTTGTCATTGAAAGGTTGCGAGGTCAATTCTCGGGGCGAGCGATCTGCAACAACCCACAAATGGATAGAGACACAAAAACAGCTTAGCTTTCCCATTTTTTTTGCTGCGTTGTGCTTTGACGTCCCTTTCTCTGTGACACCCAAGAACGTAGGGGTTACATAGCAGCTCCGCCCACTTTTGAGCCCCCGAGAAGGTAGGGTTTATGCAGCCATAGAGAAAGCATCTTGAGAAAAGGTGGTCCGGGTGGAGCCCCACTAGCAACGTGCCTTTAAAGACAATTCCACCCATATTGAGTAAAACTTTTTGAAAAGTATCCTTTTTGCATTTTCCAAGTTCAAATGGGCAGTGTAGATTTCAAAAAATCTCATTTTTCTCGGCTTTGCAGAAATCGTACAAATTTTTTTATAATCTCCGCCGTCCACCCCTCCGGGAGTGTGCTCTGAAAAAGAAAGCTACAGCGGTACCACAGGTGGTCCCATCTCCTCCGCCGTTGTCTCCCCTAATCCCATGCCTCCTCCCATGATTTGGTCCCCTATCCGCCCTATCCGCGCCCTCACCCGCTCATCGCGCTCTTTGGACCCGGGGTCTGCTGGGACTACCGGAGACACAAACCCCGATGGCAATTCGGGCCATCTCTTTGTACCCCCCAGGGTGACCAGTAGGTCTCCATCCACATGTGCTATATTCTGTTGCCGTCCGGATCCCCCCTCCAACACTACTCCTACGCCTCTTCCCATGTACTCTTGCTCGCATGTTGCACCACACGTCCCGCCCAGTTTACTCACCTATCTCTTTTCCTCCCTCCGACAAACTCGCCCCCTGGGATCCCTCCCGCAGTTTCTTGGTCTCTTTAGGCTCTTCTATGTCGCCCCACTCTGAGTCACTGAGCTGGTACACTTCCCACTGAAAGGGGCTGGTATGGCTACTCATTGCTCGGAGGGCCCGTGCCAGGTCCGGCCGTCTTTGTGCCGCACCTCTTTGTGCTTGCCACTCCCACTTGGGTTGCGCTAGATGCACTCAACACGCTGGCATGGCCGCTGGTTGTGCGCTCCCGTGCCACGTGCCCCCCTCCATTTTCCTCTTCTTCGCTTGTCAGAGGTGATACGCCTCAAGCCGCGGTCTCCGTTTCTCTCCACGTCTCTTCTCTGCCGTACGTGTCCATCCACTCTCTCCTCCTTTTCCCCTTGTACCTTGCCCTCTTTTGGGGTCTCCCTTCCCTCTTCCCGCCTTGCCCCCCTTCTTTTGCCTGCCTCGCCGGTCTTTTTCGCGCCCTGCTGTCTCATTCTACTGCGCCCCTCTACGTCTCCGCCCTCCCCTTGCACTGTCTTGCCCCGCTGCATCTGCGCCACTACAGGCCGTGTTACCTTTGCCCTGCCCTCAGCATTCAGTGCCCGCGTCCCCTCTTGCGCGCCGCGACCGGAACCTCCCTCCCGTGCCTCGCTAGCGGCACAGTCAGTCGTAGGATGCGGCCTCAGCCCTCCTCCCTCCGCGTTAACCCCGCTTATCTTCAGCTTCTTGAGCTGTGGCACGTGCATCAGGTTACGGAGAGTGGGTGCGTGCGGCAACACCCGCAAATCTACTTTGGCTGCACAGTGGTCCGGTGTTGCGCCCACCGCTTTCCTAAGGGGCCCCAGCGCCTCGGCCTGTTTTCAGGCATTGGGCACCACCCACTCTGTAGAAGGCATCCTTGAGTCTAAGGACAACGAAGAGGATGACGGGGAGTAGTCGCCAGGGTTCGGGACCGGTTTTACCAATTAATCGGAAAAACCGGTTATTGGCAATAATGGGTGGTTATTTTCAAAACAATTGGCACAACCGGTTATTTTGAAAAATGATTTAAACCAATTAATCGGAATGGTTCCAAATTTTTTGGGTTCTTTTCGGTAGTACATTTTGTCCAATTTTTGCACAGAACAGAGGCTTTGGTAGCAATAAACGACGGCTGATGATCAATTACAACTTCCGAGATAGTTGTGATCACTGCGCTTTGACTTGTATGGGCTCCCTTCCGCTGATGGCAACATTTTGGTTAGTAATCGGAAAAACCGGTTATTTTGAGAACTATTAGGCGGCAAAATCGGTTATTTTTGTAAAAATAATCGTTTAAAACCGGTTATTTCCAAAATTACCAGGTTCCAAACTTTACTAGTCGCCGCCCATCAACTCGGTCCAAACCCTGCTGTCTCTATCCGCCGCACACATTTGTGAATATCCCCAACGTCGATTTTTGAAAACCTTGTTCGGAAGAAAGTAAAACGGAAATGACTCTTCCCATAGCGAACGCACACGTGCGCTAATCATCGCAATTTGTATTATCATGATTTCTTGACTTTTGCGCACTGAAAACCAATTTGAATTATCACTGCTCACATATACCCGTTAAGTTACCCTCTTTCACGCCGGATCAATCGATGCGTTTAATGTCCGTTGGGCTCACTACACATTGAATTGATCGGTTTTGCATCTACGCCCTTCTTTGGCGGACCAAATGGCAAGTGATGTACGTCCGTTCCTTTCTAGTGTGGACTAGAAACAAGGTTTGATGGGACACATATTTGTCATTTGTTTTTCAAGCGATTCATTTTGTAGTCGTTTCAAGGCAAAACTTTTATACACCTACACATTGTTTCTTCCTTCAAGTGACCATCTTCGTCTTTTCACCACTCCTCAATTGGTTCATGGCACAAAAGTGCAATGTTTTTGCGCCTTTTTCTTCAAGAAACCGGAGGTAAAAGGTGATGCACTAAGGAACCATCCAAAATTCATATAATCAGCTTATCTTCGCCAAGAAAAAGGCAATTGTTCAGCAAACAAACCTCAAGCACCTTACATATACTATGTGTTTGAAATCCCGAAGGGTACGAGGAGTAAGAAAAAGTCACTTCCACGTCTTTTGTAATGGACTTGATACAGGCCAAGCCCTCCCTATTTTTTGGGAAGTACCAAAGACTAACACTTTTCTTCAAACATTTTCTCCATTCCTTTCAAATATAAAAGTACAATTTTCGCAGTAACTAGGGTAATACCCCTAGCCCTCCCATGAACTTCACCCTTACAAGTCAACAGAGCAGAGGTATCCTCCTGCATGAAGGTATTACCGAAATCATCTAGGCACTTCATGCCTGTTTCCTTAACGGTTAAGGCCTTCAGTGGTCTCCCACCTCTGGACCTAGATACTCAAAAGTTTCATGTACTTAATGTGGTTGTATTTTGTAACTGATTATGAAAGCAGTTGCTTTGCCAAGCTGGCCAAGCCATATTTTTTGTCCGGCCTAAGGTACATGCCCGGGATCGGTAACCAGCTTCGTCCCTTTCAAAATTGTGCACATACATTGCCCCATCACCGTCTATTGGGCCAGACTGCTTTCAGTTTTCACATGTAAACCATTTGCTTTGTTTATGAATGATTGATGCTTTGTACTTAATCGTGCATTGTTCATCTGCAGCCCTGCTTTGCTACTTAAGCTTTGATTTGGAAGGATACTTTCCTGACTTGATTCGATCTGGTGTCTTGGTGCTTATGATTGCTCTACTACTCGGTGACGTATCATTTGTTTTTGGGGGAAACCATTGCTGTTTTCTTGTACATAAACAACCAAGAAAAGTATTTGGGTAACGGAAACATCTTTCTGGTAGCGGAGGCCGTCTTTTGAGAACCCAAAGCACAGCACAAGGAGTCCAGCCACTTATACCTGACATGTCCGTCACCCTGAGGGCAAAAATTGTGCCGATTACCACCAGGCAAAAGGTTCGTGATGTGGCCCCCATTGGTGCACTGTCTAAAGAGGATATCACTTGTGATATTGGCCTCAAAGAAAGCAAGCAGCAAGAGGGGCGAGAAGGAGTGTAGACGAAGGTGACCATCTCGCCCCCCCTGCCGTCTCTATACCTTTTGAGGAGTTGACCTTAACGCTGGAGAAACCCGAGTAGCTGAAACGTAGGGATCCCTTGGCTGCAGCCCCGGCATCCGTGGTTGTACGATCAGATTGCCCTTCTTGTGCCTCCTTTGCCCGACCTGCAGATGAAGAGAGGGCACGATCAAAGGTGAAGGAGTACCTACAAGCCAAGTAAGTGGCCGTAGCGATCAAAACGTGGGATCCGAAATGGGAATCACCTTAAGTGGTTGCAGCGGACTCCATCCAAACCTCGGAGATGTTCGTTGACTTGGAGTCCCGGGCACCCACACCGTCGCTGAGAAAGGAGCCCAAACCTGTCAAGGTGGAAGGTGCCCCTCCCCCACATCAGGACAGTCCTGAAGTCGTCCTGCATGAGATGGTGGAGCTCCTCACTAGGGCACTGGGAGGAGGTGAAGAGGACCCAGACCTAAGTACTCTATCAGTGGCACTCAAAATCGAACCGGGGTGGTCTGATCTGCAGAAGCGCCGCCAACTGTGTCGCTTGGAGTTGAACTGTTAACCAGGGATGTACAGAGCTTTGTGGCATCTATAGCTCTGCTATGGACATCTGTCCTAGCCCTTACCATCCTTTTGTTAGGACTTCCACTGTTTGCAATGTGGGTACCACATCAGAGGCTGATATGAAGAGCGGTGGCGTGACTGCACTCGCCCCGCTAGCTATCACACACCCCTCGGCCCCTATAGATGGTGCATGTGCTGCTGGCTAGAAAGCGGAGGGGTACGATGGCTATCGCTGCGGCGAACCTTCAGATTGAAATCCCAAAGGTTGTTCCCAAAAGCCCGCCAGAGTGGCGCGAGGAGTTTTCTGAATTGCTTCTCCTCAGCGGTCCGCATCACGTTGGCGGAAAGACCAAATGCATGCTATTAAAATTCGTGTAAAAAGAAATTCCTCTGGCGGCAAGTGACGAGCACTATAAGGAGAAGATCCAACCCGGGAGACTTCCTTAAAAGGATGCAACGAATGTGTCCAGTCTACGAGACGGACGTGAGGGTCTGTACAGAAATCAAGGAGCTACCACCGCCCCCCGAATTCCCTACAGCTGCCCGTATTTCTGAGTTTATGGCACAGCTTGACGAGCTGATGCGGCGGACGAACCCCAGCTTCCCGCACGCCCACATGGGCCCTAGTTTCATCTTACAAAAAGTAACTCAGGTAAAGGGACTGATTCATCTTCGGTGGCCAGTTCAGCCCCACCCTAGCAACCATCAGCGCCAGGTGGGGATGAATACGACACCCCCTGGAGATAAAGACGGCACACCCTAAAAACTTTCAAAAAGCATGTGTCACCTGTTTTCCTTTGAAAACCGTGTAATGCGTTTGTTTCTTGCAAAAGGTTGCAGTGTTCTGCTTTGTAAAATCATGCAGAGTCTTATTTTTTTTTAAAACCGTGCAATGTGTTTTTTTCCTGCAAAACGTTGATGACTCGCGTTTTGTAAAACCATGCAAAGTTTCCTTTTTTTTTAAACCATGCACTGTTTGTTTTCCTTGCAAAAGGTTGACGTCGGCTCTTTTGTAAAACCATGCAAGGTTTTATTTTTTCCAAAAAGCTTGTAATGTTTTTTTATGCAGGAGGTTGCAGTGTTCTGTTTTGTAAAACCATGCAAGGTTTAATGTTTTGTAAAACCATGCAATGTTTTTTTTCGTTCAAAAGGTTGCAGTCCTCTGTTTTGTAAGTTCTTCAAAAACCGTGTACTGTTCTTTTTTCTTGCAAACAGTTGATGTCTACTGTTTTGCAAAACCATGCAATGTTTTTTTCTTGCAAAAAGTTGCAGTTTTTGGTTTTGTAAAACCATGCACCGTTTCATTTTTAAAAACGCACAATGTTTATTTTTCTTTTGCAAAAGGTGGCAATCTTCTGTTTTGTAAAAATATGCATTGTCTCCCTAGCACACTTGCACTGAGCAACACGGTGACAGTTTCGGAATGCTCCTATACACCTGTTGTAAAGGTACTTAAAGCAATGAGAAAACTTATACACATAAACGTGCACCTTGCTGAAAGTGTATGGCTTTGCATTGTTGATGACTGCGCCTAAAAGCACAATCATTCTATGTGTGCCAGTGTGCCCAATGACATATGTACTACATATGCGATGTAAAAAAGAAACACAATCTAATCACCATGCCATGCATGGCACCGTGGCATGAGAGAAGGAGACGACATTAGATGCACAGTTTTAGTCTGAGTCGATGTCTATGGACGAACAATCGTCATGCGTCAGGTAGCACGCGAATGGGAAGGCATTTGCTTCGTAGTCGCTGGACGTGTCGCTGTCCATCACTTGACGCTTGGCAGCACGCTCAGACCGTTCATCACACTGATGGGCACGCTTTTCATTTCGTGCCCCTCCGGTGAAGGCGGTCGTGTGGGCACGTCTCAGCCTGCTATTGGTGTGCGTCGCAGCAGATGCTTTGGCGGATGTGCGTGGCTGTTTTGCAACGGGGTCTGTTTGCCGTGCCTGAGAGTGTGTGCCTCTGCACCTTGCTTGCTTGACCGCCTTGCGGCGTGCCTTGACTTCCTCCTGCTGATCACCTTCTTGCTGCGTAGCTGGCGCCGCCGCAAGGAAACTGGTTTTAGTGACCCAGCAACCAAGGCGTAACGTGGTCGCATCATCCTTTGTTTCCATGGTGATGGACCTTGCGGTTGCTTGGGATCCCATTTCTCTGGTGCTAACTGGGGAGTCTCGAGATGCGAAGGAGTCTTGAGATGCGGCACAGTTGTCACTTGCACGTACAATACGTGAAGCAATCTGCACAAAAAGCTCCAAGGACTTGGCATCTGCCTCCTCCTGCACAGGGCGGTGACGTTCCACAAGGGCGTGGCGTAAGAAGGTCTCGGCGCTGTGTGGTATAAGGCCCGTATCGCGAAACGCTGTACGGACCTTCTCACTGGTGCCTGTTGGATACCACGCCTGCTCAACAAAGGAAACAAATTTGGCCACAGCCAGGCTCCTCCCAAAGTTGCTCTTGATAAATTTGTCCTGCAGTTGCCGGTACAGGTCAAGAGGTTGGACTATGTCTGTAGCGTGACTTGGGAAGAGGACAACGGAAACACCGGCCATTCCGCACGCTGGAAGGCCTCTTACTCCAAGATGTGTCCTTGAGCCATCCAAGAACAGCACGATCTTGTGGTAGGGATTACAGAGCGGGTTCGTTCTCGGAACCAGCACCTGCTCCACCCATTCAACAAAAATCTCACTGCTCGACCACCCGGTTCCCGTACCTTTGAGGATAACCTCCCGGTCGCAGTACCTTAGATGGCTCCCCTTGACAGTCTTGGTGTCCAACAACAGAGTGGACGGTAGGGCTTCTTCACTGGCAACCACTGCCGCAATCACAGTCATAGCCTTCCGCTGATACCCCTGCCCCTGCGGCACGGATCTCCAACCCCTGATGCCGTACACCTTGCGTGCCGCTGCCCTGGTGATGAAGTGCTGATGGAAGGAGGTTTCTTCCATGTTCACGATGTACCAGCCGTTGTAGTCCTCACCTGCAAGGCGTTGGAGACTTCAGCAAAGAAGTCTCACCACTGTTCTTCGTCCAAGCGACTGTCAGCACGCTGACTCTCCACCAGGCTTGGAGTCCGGCTGACCACGTCCGTGTTGCCTGCTTTGAACTTGCGCTGCCACTTGTAGCCCGGCCCCAGCTTGAACCCGTGCCCCGCTGCATGTCTGCGTGCCTCCTCCACAATGTCCACCTTGTATGGAGTAAAGGAACTCAGCAGCTGCTGCTCCAACCACTTTCTCCTGTGGTCGTGTCACACTCTGGGCGGCAGCCCAGGGCACCGCTTCAGCACGGGCTCACTGCTCATGAAGCGGAGCAGGTTCTTCTTGATAGTCTTCTCTACTGGTGAACAGCCTCATGGCGTGCCTCACTGATCCCCGTCCAGCGCCACCCCAAGCGACGGCCTCTTCGTGGTTTGTGATGTGCTGCGGCAGAGGATAGAATGCGTAGGTCTCATGTTCCATTCTGTTGACGCTTTCTGACTTGCGTGTGTCTCTCATACTGGCCTTAGAAAGCCCTTTTCACAGCGTTTCACAGGCGTTTCTGATTCGGCGGCGAGCTGCAGCTCTAAAGATACGAGATCCCAGTCGCATATTCTGAAAACAAAAAAGACAAAGTGAAATCGTTCTGGAAATCGTAAATTTCATGCAGAATGCATTTGCCTCTTACGTGGTCACATTGGGGCTTACGCATTTTTGCGGGACTGTTTTACGCAGTTTGGTGCGGTCCATCTGGCCATTTGCGGGATCGCCAGATGGATCTTGTTTATTTTCATAATGTTCCAAATAACGTTTCTTTGATTACAAATTGTCATTTGATGATAATATCATTCGCCTGGTGATGTTGGGACGCCACACTGGCTGTCTAACTGGTCCCTTTACCTTATTCATCTTACAATCTTTGACACGAATAATTTGAAATTAAATCTTATGCATCACGGGTTTGTTGGATTGTTCAAAATGATTCAGCATTTGTTTGTAGGTGCCTTCTGCAGCTGTTGTGCGTGTGCGTGCCATTGTCTGCGCCTGTCGCTGTCACTTTACGCATTTTTTTCATTTCACGCAAAATGCATCGGACGACAAATTGTTTAATAGTACGATGAAACAGTATGAATGATTCGGTGCGCACAAAGCAACATGCGAAAAACCGTGCCATAAATGCATACTGAAATTTAAAAGTCACATCAAACCATCAGTTATGATAACACTCATCCACATACATACAGTCACTTGCCTTCAGCATCCTCAGGCACTGCTTCCGTTGCACCTGCACCTGTTGAAACTTTGCCTGCAGGTTCCGCCGGCCCATTCGGTTGAGATCCGGGTTCTGCAGCAGGTACTGGTTCTGCCGCCGATAAAGCAGATACAGGTTCTGTAGCAGATGCTGCCTTACGTGCCTTGCAGGCCTCTTGCCCCTCTGCTGCTGTTCCTTCACCTTCTTCTTTTTTGGGGCCAGTGTCACGCGTTTGCAATATTGCTCCGCTTCTTTCGGAATGCGAAAAGCAATACGGGCAGAGAGGTAGTGACCTTCAAGGTTCCAGTTCTTGCTATCAGCATTGTCAAGAAGCAAATACATAGCGCTCCTCGTCTACTCCGCTTCAGCAACCAGTTTGTCGGATGCTTTCTGTCCTCTAGGCTACTAAAACTGACACGCAATCCCTGGTGCCATCTTCCATTCATCCGTGGTTTCATCCTGATATGGGACATACAACCACTTTGAGGCTTTTGGTGGACTTGTTTGGGTGCCGAATTCATCGCTATTGTCTTTCTCTTCCTCGTCATCATCTGCATCCTTCTCAGGTTCTTCCGCTTCCTCTGTCTCAGACTCCGACTCCAATTCCCACTTGCGTTTTGTGCCTTTGGTTGTGTGTTGTGCTGCTTTTGGCGCTTTTTTGTGGCTTGTTCCTTGATGGCATGCAGCCACCGCATGGCACGGGGGTTGATGGGCTTTGCGGGTCTGAAGGATGGTAGTGCCACTTTGGCTGGGCTCTGCCAGGGTTCCCAGTGAACAGCCTTCTTTCTGCTCGTGCTGCAATAATCTTGCTGTGTTCTCATTGTTCTCCAATGCTTGTAGCATCGCCAACGTTTGAGCTGGTGCCGGTCTTAGTGAATGCAGAATGCCTCCTACAGTGATAACATGCTGAACGCAGAGGTCAGCACCAATGTTGCCAACAATAAACCGCAAACATACAGCCGAGCGCTCTGTAGCTTCAACCTGAGGATGGAGTAGCATCCAAACGACATGTTTCGTATCGTTCCTTCGTACGATGAATTTTGTTGTTCGTACGATCAATTATTCATCTTACGATGAATGTCTACGATGAAGCGTGACGATACGCGCGCACTGCTTCCCAGGTCAGGTTCCTCATATGGGCGCTACTTGGTGGCATTTTCCTGCAGCCTGCGGTGAGTGCTGCCACAAACATGTCGCTCCAATTTGGTGCTGCTGCTATTGGTGATGCTGGTGATGCTGAATGAGACTCATTCGGTTGTGCTGGTGCAGATGTTAAAACCACTGGCGGCGCAGATGTTGCTGGAGGTCTCCCTCTCTGCTTGCCCTCTGGAACAACTGTCAGGTGCACACCATCCGTTCCCCTGGGTCAGTATGGAGCTCTACAATTCCATGTTGTTTCCAGATGATTCCCAACATTGTCAGCAGGGCCGTTGGAGGTGTCAGAGGTTGGCGAGGGGATTTTTCATCTGCTTTTCAGTCAATGCAACACCAACAGGTCGTTGGCCTGCGAGCTGATTTGCTGTAACCCAGGCATCCAGTCCCATGTTCTGGTTGTCCTTTGTAAGCTTGTTCCAGCATCGACCAAAAATGTGATTCCGTCACGTGTACCATGGCAGGGTCACTGTAAATGGAGTTGGCGGTCCCAAAGTATCACAATCCTCCTCTGGGCACTTGACTAAGCTTGGCTTCACCCGGCGTTCTTCCAGGACTGCCTTCACATGGTTAGACAGCTTGTAGCGCGACGTTTCAGAAAGGGGACTGCCAAGAACACTGCATGGGTTGTCAGTAAGACTGGTTTCAAGTGCCCGCACTGGGTCCTGCGCCAATTGTGTTGGAGTCAGCACATCTGCGGCCGGCGATTGTTTGCTGGGAGTCACAGTCTCTGCTGAAGCTTTTGTCTGGGCCTGAGGTGGCAGCAATAGATTGGTGTTGAAAAAAACTGTTTTCGTGAACCGTTTTTTCCATTTTTCTGAAACTTTTTTTTCGTATTTTTTTCGTCGTAGGAGGAATTTTTCTTCTTACCATGAAGTTTTTTAGCGAAATTTTTGCGATGAAAAAAATTGCGACCACAGAAAATTCATCAACAACCGCAAACAACAACAACACACCTCTTTCCACTTCTGAAACTTCAGAAATTCTTGGTGTTTTTGTTCATTTTTTCTTCTGCTGCAGAGCTGGATCCAGCGTTGCTAGACGAGAATTGCAGGTTGTGGCACACCATAGGCTTCCAGATGCGCATGATTCAGTAGAAAAGCATGCAGGAGGGTCTTCCTCAGTGCAAGGATTTCAGCCATTCCATATACTGTTGCACCACCTCCTCCTCTGCTGCTGTGCTGCAGGACTGTCGCTTTCATAATTGCGTTCATCGTCTCCGTCAGGTCGTTCGAAATCATAGCGAACCCAACTCCCAAATTGCGACATTGGCTGATGATGTCCTTCATGTCATGAATGAGGTACGTAGGTAGGACATGTTGGGGCTGGGGTTGCCCCATAGGGGGGTCTTTTGAAGGGGCTTTGGCTCACCCACCCATGGCCCTACTTCACGTGCCCCCACAAAGCGGCTCCCCCACGCGGGAGAAGGGCGCGGTCCCCGCGAGTAGTACTCTACAGCGGGTTCTGCCCAGAGAGGTAACCCGTGTTCAACCCAGGTCTCACATTCCCCTCCTTTGGACAGATTATACGTGGGGGATGGCCCCGTTGCACCTCCTCATCAACCTCTGGTTTCCGGGGCCCAGGGGCAGGGGGCCTGTGTCCTGGCAACCCCCACCTGGGTTGGTTTTCAGTAGGCATGAGACGACTTGAAGAAGCATGTGCTACGGGACTCACATGCAGTGGTGCGTGCTCACGCCTCCTGACTCGGTTGAGCCCGCGCTCTCCTGGGGGCCGGGGGTTCGAAGTAGTGTGTTGCTGTGGGTTGGTCAGTTGTATAATGGTAGAGTTGCGGTCTTCCATTGTGTCCGTGGAAATGGTTGCCGGCGGGCTTGGCGCACCATGGTGTCGCCGACCCGCGGGACGCCGTTGCTGTTTCAACCCTTGCATGCCCGACTGGTTTAGTGTTGGCCGGTCTGCGTGTGGTCCGTTTGTGGTCTCGTCTTGGTTTCTGCAGCGGTGTGGTTGGTGCATGGTTGTGTTAGCCGCCTTATGGTCGGCTTGTTCGCCGTTGCATCTTTGGCGCTGCAGGTGGTCGGGCGCAGCCGAATGTTGTCCATGCAGTCGTCTCGGTTGTTTCTTGTTTCTGTTGTGGCTGGCCTGTTGGATGAGGTGTTGATTGGGGTTTCCCTAATACGACCGTATTCCTGTAATACGCGTATCCTGCCGTATCCTGCCGTATCCTGCTGTATCCTGCCGTATCCTGCCGTATCCTGCCGTATCCTGCCGTATCCTGCCGTATCCTGCCGTATCCTGCCGTATCCTGCCGTATCCTGCCGTATCTGCCGGATACTGCCATATCCTGCTTTCCCTGCCGTATCCTGCCGTATGCCAGTAACCGAAACCCTAACCCTAACCCTAACCCTAACCCTAACTGTAATCCTAACCTGGAGTTTCAGTTATTGGTAAAGGTCTCATAAACAGGCGGTGCCTCGCAGGTGTGCGGACGTTATGTGATCCGACCTTGTATGAACCAATGCAAATTGACCTTTCTTCATGCCATATGATGTGATGCCTTATAAGTTGATAGGATGTGGTGTTCGCAACGTGATGTGATGTGATGTGATGCAATGTGACATGACGTGATTCCATGTGATGTAGTGTGATCTCGTGTGGTGTGGTTTGGTGTGGCGTGATGCGATGTGATGTGATGTGACGTGATGAGAGGCGATGTGATGTGACATGACGTGACGTGACGTGACGTGACGTGACGTGACGTGACGTGACGTGACGTGACGTGATGTGATGTGATGTGGTGTGATGTGATGGGATGTCATGTATTGCCATGCGATTTCATGTGATGTGATTTGGTGCAGTGATATCTGATTTGACTTGATGTGATGTGGTGTGATGTGGTGTGATGTGATGTCATGTGTTTCAATGTGATGTGAAGTGTGTGACCATATTTGATTTGCCGTGATGTGGTGTGATGTGATGTGATGTGACTTGGTTTCTTTTCGAAAACGTCTTCAAACGCACTGCAGCTTTTATCCTAAGAAACAAAAATGCATTACCAATTATTTTTTTTCCGAAACCGTTTTCCAACCCACTGCAGCTTTTATCCTAACAAACAAAAATCTATTTCCAATTGTTTTCTATCCGGAAACGTTTTCAAAACCACTGCAGCTTTTATCCTAACAAACAAAAATGCATTTCCAATTATTTTTTTTCCGAAACCGTTTTCAAACCCACTGCAGCTTTTATCGTAACAAACAAAAATCCATTTCCAATTGTTTTCTATCCAGAAACGTTTTCAAACCCACTGCAGCTTTTATCCTAACAAACATAAATGCTTTTTCAAAATATGGTGTTCTTTTTTTGGAAACTGTTCAACCGTCCGGTTTTTGAACCTCTGCATGCTTTTTTGTTGTTCCCTGCTATGCTGAAAGGTAAAAAAATGACTTGACACATAACTCCAACTGCCAACTACTGAAACCAGACCGGGTGGTCAGGAGCAGAGGTCGCAGTGGCATGGGCAGCAACATTGCTTGGCACCGAAAACATAACGATAGTGTTGACTGAATAGTATCCTGCAAACAGATATGGTACACATAGCCAATGAAATACCTGATATGCACATATGAGAAATCCACCCTATCATCCACTAATTGATATAACTACCAAACATCCAAGATTGCCTTATCTATCCCACATCCTATGTTCCTAACAAGGAAATGGAATATGATATACCCTATCCCACATATATCCCATATATAGGGCCAAATAATGCTCCCTTAGGGGTAAAATGCCAGGGTAGGGTTGTGACCTGCTTCACCCCCCCACTTAAAACGACTGCCACGGGCAGGAAGTACATGCCCAAGAGGAACGTAGCAGTCACAAACAGCAGCAAATCACAGGTTAGCAAATTCCCTCCCATAAGGAATCGAACCTACGCAAGCAATCTCAGAGCCGGCCGCACGGCCGCTGAAGTAACTCCGATCGGTGGGCATCGAACCACCGCCGAAATACAGAAATTGACGAACGGGATCCCGCAGGTCCCGCAATAAGTATTAGGCGAAATCGCGAGCTGTTGCGCGTAGAGTCTGGTCCCTGCGTGTCGCATGAGGCATGTGGGGTCCAGCAGGTAAGGGCAGGTAGTTTTTCAAAGAATTAAAACTAAAGGCAAAGTGAAATCACACTTTTAAACAAAACTGAAGGTAATGGTACATGCGAAGCGGTGCGACGCGAAAGTGCAAAATTTTCACTTTTTGAAAAAACAGCCAGGAGAATTGACGGGAGTGTCAAACAGCAACGTAGGACTGTGCCTGCACAAGGGAGCACGAGGGATAAAAGAGATAGAGGCCAGGGAAACATTCACAAGGGACACAACAAAACTTGATGGCCTTCGGCCAGGGGACTGTTACCACGGGGGGCTAACGGTCCTGTCTCGCAGTGCAACGCGGGGCAACCGTGGTAACAGTCCTTACAGCCACCACAGCCCTTTTTTCACACTTTGGAACACTGAACACCGTGATCTTGCCATATTGTTGCCTTGCGAAGCTAGACTAGGGGATGGATCGTGAGTCGTAGCCCAGTGAGGGCCTCCGGGTGCTCTAGGGTTGCAGGTTCCCCATATCCGACATCTAGCCACGCTTGACCCCGGGTGCCGTCTTGTGCCTGCCTCTGTCTTGTGCATGCTTAGGCCCACTAATAAACACGGCCACGATGGCCCCACAGTGCGCGCGGTAGCTCACTAAGTAGAGAAAAGAGGTCACGATGGCCTCAGGGTAAATGATCGACGATCATTTAGGCACAAACCAAAACACGGGTACGATGCCCACACCTTGCACCCACGTGCTCTAGATCATTTATGAGGGCTTGATGTGCTTGATGTTCCTGATGTGCTTGCCCGTAACGCTTGTAGTAATGAGTGAGCTCTTGCTTGTAAGATGTAAACTTGCTTGATTACTTGCTTGTAAAAAACCGAGACAAGGCCTAGCCAAAGGCCCACTTGTCAAACAGACCAGACACCAAAGAAAGATGATCGTGCGGAACGGACCAGGATGAATGAACCAGTCACGGGTGTGACTGTACGATACGGGCACGGCTCAGCCAAGGGTCGTGTCCGTGTGGATGTCTAACTTAGCATGTGTGTCACACGTGATGCACCACATAGAGGGTAAAGGAGGAGGTATGGAGATGGGATGAGGGTGTGAGTAGACACACTTAAATAGACAAACCACATTACCATGTAATAATAACCTGACCTCACTGCTAACCCCTCACCTAGGAGCCATACTACGTATATATATCATATATACTCATAAGAGAGCGATGCACACCGACAAACACAAGACACACTTGTGCGCGCACACCCATTGGCAGGGCCCGGGGGCACACACTCGCCCGGAGGGCATCACAGAGTGTGGGTCTCGCGGTGGCGGCCTTGGGGCACGTGATGGTGGCACTCCACACATACGGCACGTGCAAGAGCTTCCACAAACTACTCACATACACACAACAAACAGTAAGCATATCCACAATATAACACGTGTATAGATACGCCACCTTGTTGCTTGGTGTTCGTGTGTGTCTTGGGGGCGTGCGTATAAACACTTAGGTTAGCTTGCGTGTTACCTTTGTCGGTGGGTGTGCCACCGGCGGGCCGTAGCGCAGGGGGTCACCTCCAGGTTGCAAATTGGGGAGGTCGCCCGTACGGTCCCGCTGGTGTATCAGCCCACCCTGCTCCCCGGGGGCACGATGACACGCCCCGAAGGAGTTTTACTCCCTCAACCCCTCTACACCGTGTATGACGGTTCATGTTTACACCTCCGTGTGTAAACTTGGGCCGGTGTACACGGCTACAAAACCCCAAAGGTAGGTGTCAACCTAGGTCTTGCTTGTTCGGGGGGCGCGTGATAACCAACGTAATAGGCAAACATATAATCCCGTAACTAAATTAATGGCATGCGCACACACACGCTACCATTGGCCACGGGCACACCCCGTTTTGGTGTGTCTCGGACAGAGAGACTCGTGTGTGTTGTGGAAATCCAAGTCCACGCACGGGTCTCCATAAAGAAAAATGCCACGCCCATATCCCAACCCGTTTGGTTGGGTGCTGGGATAGAGGACCCCTCGGGTGTTGTGGAAATCCAAGTCCACTCGTGGGGAACTCTAGAGAAAACATTAATATACATATTCTCTCATAAACATATGCATGTGCACACTCGCCCTTTTCATCATATTGTCTGTTCCCTCTCGTTGCAGGCAGGAATTCCCCCGCAAAATTCATCAAGGACATGAAGAGCACACCCAGCCAGCATGCGGCCCCATGCAATGGCAGTGGAGGGTACCCACTCCCAACCCGGGCACGCATAGCGACCGGGGTCAAATACCCAGGCGGCGGAGACGGCCCAAATCCGCAACGCCACTCTCTGCCTTTGAAGACCCCACCCACTCATAGAGTGACGGGGCAAAGGCACCCATTGCAATTCATATTAGAATACTTGTATTGTAGAGGACGACCCCTCCCTCTAGGCTTAAGTCCTCGCCGTATGTAGTGGCAATTTTGCACGCCACGAAATTTTTTCCACGTAATGTGAGCCACACGAGTACTTCGTACCTTGTATAACTACCCTCGTGTGGACAAGGGCAAATCGGTGGAAAACCATCACGCCCAACACAAAAGGGAAAATGGGTTGTACCCGCCAACCCAACGAAGTTTTCAAGCCTTCGCCATTTTGAGCAAACGATTTAGCTCGTTGGCTTGGGTCACGGGTCACGGACGGTCGTGGGGTCGTGGTTTCGGTACGGGGCGGCACTCCGAAACCTTGCAAACACCACCATGCGCACAACCCGGCAGAGTCTTCGGGAAGTGCTTGCCACGTTGTTAGCACCCTTGACAGGGGGCGTCATCGTGGGCAGGACTTGTGGCAGTAGTCCTGGTGGTGGTAGGAGTGCTCCAGTAAGACCCAAGGATCGGGGTTTGAATGGCATTAAGACCCCCGAAAGAACACGTCCCACTTCCGCCCCAGGCTATATGCCACGCCACCCCACCCCAAGGACTCTCAAGCCTTTAGCGGTGAGAGAGGTAGACGGTGGGGTAAACCTGCGGTACCCACCGCCCTGCTCCGGTGGGGTTTTTTGTAACCGAGGAGCGCGCCGTGCATGCACATCTTCTTTCCTGTCTCCCACCGCTTCTCGCTCTCTCCTCCCTTCCCCAAACAATAATATATCCATATTGGTTAGGGTTTTCTTTTCGTGGCACGCTCATGAGAGCGGTCCACCAAGGTGGGCAAGGATGTCAACGGTTTGGGTGAGATTCTGTTTCTGCAAGTAATCTCTCCAAACTTTGTTGTAGGATGGTAAGAAGGTTTCAACGGGTTCCTCGGTATCCCAATCTTTGGTATAACCCTCCCACCGCACCTTGAAGAGAAGTCTCTTGCGGTAAGTACGGTGACTTAATATTTTCTTGACATTATAGGTGTCCTCCTCAAACTGGGAGGGCACTCTAGCAACCTCCTCCGTGTAATTTAGAGGCACGGGGGAGCGAGGGGAGTTGACCGTTTTCATTAAAAAATCAACGTGGACGTCAACTAACCTCCGTTGGTCCACTTGAATAACATAGAGGTCGTGCGCCTTCTTGGCCACAACCTCATAGGGCCCATCCCAATAGGGACAAGTCTTATCGCCGAGATTTTTGCGTTGGCGACGGACCCATACGCGGTCCCCTTTTGAGAAATTGGGGGACATCCTCCTACTCTTATTATACTTACGAGCCATTGTCTCTTGCACTTGAATCATAGCCCTCCGTTCAAGAGCAATAAGCTCCTCACGCCGTTGGAAGTAGTGAGCGGCGTCTTGGGCCACCCCCTTAGGCTCAGCAAGAGGAGGCCCCTTAGTACGGTTGTGTTTACCAAACACAATCTCGTTAGGTGTATAACCTGAAGGACCTGTAGTCTCATGCCACGCTCGTACAACGGCGGGCAAAACCTCTACCCAATTAGTTTTCTTTTTCTTCAAGGTAATGGCTTTAGCAACGGCACGCCTTAGCTGCTTGCCAGTGTTTTCGGCCTTGCCATTACCTTGGTGCCTACCCGCGAGACACATAGTCGAGCGGGCACCAATCTTAGAACAAAGGGTTTGGAAATATTGGCTCACAAATTGTGGCCCACGGTCGGAGCATATTTCACGAGGGGCTCCGAACCTATCCACCCAGCGCTCCATTACCAAATGGGCCGCTCTTCTCCCCGTTAGCCCTTCATCCTTGTTTTCATGACGGGGTTTAGGAATAGGGATCGCGATGAGGTAGCCTGAAAGCCGGCATACACATAGGAGCATTCGGTCATACACCTCTCCATCGTGGGAGGGAGAAGGGTAGTGAAACACATCAAGCGCTATGGAGTCCATGGGCTCCATAGGTATAGGCATAGGGGTCATGTACCCTTGCTTGCGCTTGGTGTCATGCGTGTGAATGGCACATGAGGGACACGTTTGACATTGCAGTTCCACTGCTTTGTACAACCCCTCACCTTCCACGCCATGGTGAATTTCCTTCCAGTGTTTTTCCACACTGGAGGTAGTTAAGTGAAATGCATCATGGTATTCGGATACCAAACGATGCACTAGCGGCGTAGGAACACACCACCGTCCATTACGGACGAGCTTGTTATCCACCAACCTCACTCCATCTTGGAAACTCCCATTCAAGGCATCTTGCCAGATTTGTTTGTAGCGTTGACAATTTGGGTAGTGTTTAGCCCAATTTATCTCAAAAGCATTGGGAGCATCCTCCCCATGTATAGGAGTTGCCTTCTTGTGGGACTTCCAAGATTTTTTTATCTTGACAATTCGCTCCAGTCTCCGAAGCTTTCTCTTTTGCTTCGTCCCCCCCCCCACTGGAGGCGAAGCCAGAGGGGGTGGATCACACGCGGGTGCCCCTTGAGCCCGAGGCGCCGCTTTAGACCTAGTAACAACGGGCGCCACAACCGCCCTAAATACAAGGGGGCGGGCGAGAAGTTCCTCCTTCTGGGCCGCCATCATGTCCCGCACATCCCCGGCCGCTTGGGCCGTCCCATGTATGGACACATCACCCAACGCCGGGTTAGCAGGGTAAGCCCAACGGGACAAGAAATCACCCACGGGGTTCACTGGCCCCGGAGTGTAAACCACATGGAGGTCGAATTTAGAGAACAATTCATGCCAACGTGCTTGGCGTGGAGAGGGACCCCCCACGGTTTTGAGGTCCTCCGTAGCCCAATTTTCAAGGCTACGGTGGTCCGTACGGACCTCCACGCGCTTGTTCCCCACCCAACCATGCCATTTTAAAAGCGCCGCCACTATGGCGTAGCATTCTTTCTCCCGAGGGCTCCAATTCAATTGGCTGCCTGACAATTTGCGGGAGAAAAAGGCAAGGGGGCACAGGGCACCATCGGGACCTTCCTGCTGTAGGGCCGCCCCCACCGCCCAATTACTAGCGTCCGGGGTGAGGACAAAGTCCTTATCCCAATCGGCTAGTTGGAGGAGAACAATATCCGTAATAGCACGCTTGAGCTTCAAAAAGGCCTCGTTAGCCGAAGCATTCCAGGTTAGGCCTATCTTTTTGCCATTCTTATGCTTAGGCAAATCCTTCAACATATTAATCAAAGGGGTAGCTATGGAGGCGTAGTTTTGGACATAGCCCGAATAATAGTTGGCGAGCCCCAAGAACCCCCGGAGCTCCCGAACATTATCCGGTTTGTCCCAACGCTCAAGCGCCAACATTTTCCCTGGCGCCGGCCGACGTGTGCCATTTTCCAACACATGGCCACAAAACTCAACCGAACGAACAAAGAAATCGGTTTTGCTAACCGAAGCAACCAACTCCTCTTTTCGTAGCCTATCCAACACGGCACGCACGTCGCGGTCGTGGTTAGCCAATAGCTCCTCCTCCGTCGCACCGGAGGAACCAATAATAATATCATCAATATATACGTCCGCACAATCCAAACCCTGCAAAACATGGTCCATGACCCGTTGAAAAATGACGGGCCCATTCTTGATACCCATAGGCATAACACGCCATTGGTATCGCTTACCCGCCAAATTCATGGCGGTCTTAGCCCGGGATTCAGGGTGAAGGGGAATTTGATGAAACCCTTTACTCAAGTCCACAATAGTGAAAATCTTGTGTTTGGAATGATTTTCCAACATGTTTTGTATGAGGGGGAGGGGGTGCGCGTCGGGCAAGGTGGCCTCATTAAGTTGGCGGTAGTCCACCACGAGGCGCCATTTTCCCTTCTCTTTCTTGGGCACAACGATACCGTTGGACGCCGTTTCGGAGGCAGGGCACGGCTCAATCCAGCCACGAGCCAAAAAGTCCTCCACTATTTCTTGCTCTGCCGCGGCACGCTCCCCCACCAACGGTATAGGTTTTACGGACTTGGGTTTGGCGTTCGGGTATAGGTCAAGTTTAGCAAACCCCAACCGCTCCGTACCACGGACCTTAGGGTGTTCCTGGCCCGGACGGAGACGAACCTCCCCACTAAAAACATCCCGCTCATAGTCCACGAGGATGCGCCCCCTGATGAGCTCCACCTCCGGAGACACAATACGCTCTTTGGTGGTGACAACGCCACCCACACGAGAAGCCGCCAACAATCGTGTGGCGCCTTTACGTTTTCGGTAACGCTTAACGGTAGTGGCCCTCCCACCCAATAACTCTCGTTCAATTTTCGCAATGCGTGAACGCACGCATTCTTGTGCCTCCAAATCTTCGGGGGTAGGATCAAGAGTAACGGGTGCGAGGAGTTTTTTATGGGTCGCCTGATACGTGAGGGTGCGCACCGAAGCCAAATGGTTAGGCACCCTTTCATCCTCCGACTCTTCCTCCGAGGTCATGCCCGGCTCGCCATCCGTGTTGGGGTTAGAGACGGCCGGTGCCAAAACGGAGGCCACATGACATTTACTGGCCGCCAAATTTTCCTCCGCAATACCACCGTCCACGTATAGCGCCACCGTGGACCAACCCCGTTGAGGAAGGGGCGTGAGGTGGTCATTCTGATAGAGACAGGCTTTAGTCTCTGGCCCAGGAAGGTGGTACCCTTGCAAAGTAATTTCCATAAGGGGTTTCCACCACTCCCTATGTGTCCACCTCGGCCCTACGACGATGGCTCGTAGTTTTTCTTGCCGAATTTTCCGAACACAATCGGAAAACCGATGATAGGGAGGGCACATCCAATACAATTTGGAGGGGTCCGCGGGAGTGGAAAAGAAATCTTCAAGCGGCGAAACTCAACGGGTAGCCTGGGCCATACCCGGGACCCTATTGAAGGCGTCCACGTCGGGGTTTTTGCCAAATTGTTTTTTGACACGTGCGGCCCAATATGGCGTGAGGCCATAGTCAGACTGGGTCCACATGGACCCATCACGCCGCGTAGGTAGAACACCACGGGCAAGGGCTTCGGGAGCAAATTCAACGAGCTCCAAAGCACAAGCCCGGTCCTGTACGGGGGCCACGGAGGAAGCGGTCAAGGCATAGGATATGTGTTTCTCGGCCTCAACACGGTTAGGCGGTTCGCCACCAGGGGGCGTAAACACAATGGCCGGGGCAGGGTGCGTAGGAGTGACCGCCCCAATGACTGGAACGGTTAGGCCCCACACGGACTGACGTGACACCTTACCATGAATGGGTTTCACCAAAAATGGTTTGCCGGTTCGTGGAGCCTCACGGAAGTCCTCAATCCAAAAACGGGGGTGCACTGGATGGTGAGAGTACAAACAATTGAAACGGGCAAAATGGCTCACACAATGTTCGTAACCCCATGGGTGCCCCAAAACCATATCCCAAGGTAAATTAGGGACAAGGTACGGGGACACACCATACTGGGCAACACGAGGAAGTGAAACACTACCATCCACAACCCCCGTAAATTGAATTTTGACGTCTATTTGCTCGTCCCCCCCCGGCAAAGGCGTCTCATTATCGGCTTGGAGTAGGCGCCTCCGTTGGGGGGATTCATATTTTTCGGAGAGTTGGTCTCCAAAAACATTGGGGTTGGCCAAAGCGACCGCTTGGCACCCAAAATCCACCCAAACCACGGAGGGCCTTGCGTTCTCCATTGGGCAAAACAACCTGAACGGAAAGTTCGGTTTGAATCTCACTAGTCACTATATGCCCCTTCATGACTCTCGATGGAACGAGAGCCACGGTAGTGTCACAGGGGTGCCCGAGGTTTTCTTCTTTCGAAGGGGGCGCCTCTGGGCACTCCTACCAACGTCCCCGCCCGTTCGGCGCTCCCTTGCCTCCTTTATCGCCCTTGCCGCCGCCACCCTTATAACCACCACCACCCTTATCACCACCGCCACCCTTATCGCCACCCTTAGGCTTACCACCTTTAGACTTACCCGCAATGTTCCAATGAGTGTCATTGCACGGAGAATTAGGCTTACACGACCAAAGGGTGGTATTGGTGGTACCCCAATCAATCCAAGACATGTCCATCTCCGTTTGTTTACGTGTTTTCCAATGTTTGGAACACGGAACCCAAAAGGTAGGTGGCGGTTTAGCCCCGGGGTCGACGGGTTTCTTCGCCGGAGGTTTAGAGTGACCCACGGCGTTGACGGAGGTGTCAGCGGGGTCGGAGGTGTCAGGGTCCGCCGTAGCCTCCGCATTAACCGCATTCACCGCGGTTTTATTTTGAGAAGGGCGATGAGTGTACGTCACCGTCGTCTTGTCTCCTTTATTGAGGCGTTCGAGAGCTTCCCTCTCCGACACGCTTTTATGGGCAAGGGCGTAGATTTCCGCACGCTTCAAACGCGGCCTACGTTGCTCCACTTTCATAGTGTAGCCGCGTGTGTGAGGTGTGTTGTTGAGTTTCAAGATCCACTCCTGGAGAGCCGGGTCTTTGCAGTCAACTATCACCCCCGGCCCCGAATAGGAAACAATCTCAGGAACCGTAGTGCAAGCTTGAGCGCTATATTTCCTGAGTTCTTTTTCGAACGGGGCGCGACCCGGCGAAGGGTCAAGGCCACTAAAATCCACCACATAGCTGTCTGGGCTATTCTTAGCCTCTTGCTTAACGACCTTCTCCTTGATCCACGGGAGCTTGCTTAGGAGCTGCTCCGGGATCACGTGGGGACGAGTCTCATTGCTCAGAGGCAACAAACGTTGCCAACGAGCATAGAAATCTTCAAGGTCGATGAGGGTCACTTGCCCTTTAACCACCCTGGGGGTGAGGGCTCGCCACCTTTCATCAGCCCTTGAGGGGTCATACTCGTGGAAACGTTGTTCCAAAAAGTCCCACAACTCTTTGAGGGTGGGGGCCGTGCGTGTGTGGTGGGTGGCCTCGGGGGCAAGGTACTCAAAATCATTTTTGCCTCGTTGGCCTTTCGGTACATGGGATCACACCCCCCCAACCATTGTTGAAGCTTCTCCACCCACTCCTCGTAGCACTCTAGCTGCCCATTAAATTGCGGTTTAGGCATATCACTATCCTCCACCGCTTTGGTGTAACTATTTTGCACCATAGGCATTTGGTACGGGTGGTAAGCAGGGGGAGCCATGGTTGGGGGTGCACCTCCACTTGCACTTGGTGCAACCTTCACTGGAGAGACTGTACACGTATCCGTAGGATGAGAGGGCGTGTACGAAGGTTTCCCAGGGGAAGTGAAAACATTTTTCGTGAGGGGATTAATGTTCCCCAACGAAGAGGTGTTCTCCTCTTCATTGGCCCACGGGGCCGTAGGCTCCGTGGGGTGTTCTTCGCCCTTAGGCGTCGCCCTCCACTCGGGAACAGCACGTTCCTTCTGCTTTTCGGCGATTCCCCTCCACGATGTAGGTTCTTGGGGGTGGGGGTGTTCGTGGTGTTCTTCCCCCCCCCTCGGCCACCCCGAATCCGGACAAGCGTTCGGATGGTAGATGCAATCGTCGGATGGGTGGACGGAGAAAGGAAGGACACACCCACCACCGGATGAACCGGATGGCGCGCCCATGGGCGCCGTAGGCGCCGCCGGTGTAGGATCAGGAACTGGCGGAGGCGCCGATGGCGGGGGTAGGACCACCGTAACGGGTTCCGCAGGCCTGGAGTACCAGTGGTCCCACGCATCGATCCTAGATGCAACGGCGGCGTAACGTGTAGCGAGCGACTCCACTGCGCTAAAGCACTTAGCCGTGTTGCCGTTGGCCACGCTAGCCTCCACCACCTTAGAATCCCGGCGGTAGCCCTGAACCGCCGCGTCAACTTTAGCCAATGTAGACAAGATTTGGGTCATCCGGTCCCCGTAGGACTGACTGATGCCCACGGTAGAGGCTACTGCCTGAGAAAGTTCCTGATGGGATCGCTGCAACTCTAGATTCTGATTTCGCAGGTCCTTCACCTGTGCCACCAGAGATTGGATGCACGTTTCGTAGTGCACCACACACCGGGGACAGCCACAGGTGTGCTGTCGGTCTTCCTCCCCCCGTGTAGGATTGGGGCCCCCAGAATGTCGAAAGGATGGACCCCCCCCCTCCACGAGGAGGAGATGACCCACCACCGCCCCCCCCAGCAGCCCCCCCTGCCACGGAGGGACCAGAGGGCCCCCCCGCAGGGCGAGACGGGGGTGTGGGGCGCGCAGCAACAGGCGCCGGCGCACCCCCACTAGAGGGATGTCCCCCCCCCCGAACCCCCACCACTGATTGGCCGAACCAGCTGCGGGATTCCTTGCACGTGCTCGATGTAAGCCACCTGGCGGTGGCGGGGTGACGGCGGAGGGGGAACATGACCAACAGTATTCGGTCGCGGCGGTGGGGGTGGGGAATCGTCCACCACAATATACTGCGGTGACTCATGAACCACCATAGGTGATCGAGTTCTCGGATGGGAAGCAAAAACAGGCTCCGATCCCGTTGCAACCCCTGGATCCCCCCCCAAATTGGGCAGTTGGGGGTCCTCCGTAGGAGATGTATTTGTGGGGGGAGAGACCAAATTTATTGGGAGGGTTGCTGAACCTCCCTCCACCTGAGTCCCTCCCCCCCAGCACAGATTGTTGACCTTCGGCATTGCCGGAGAATCATCCACTAGGGATGGACGATCTTTCGTGCCACTCATAGGCACTGGAGATGTAGTACCGGCCCGGTCCTCCGTAGGCTCCGGAGATTCCACGACAAGACACGGGCGGTTTTTGACGCCGCTCATAGGCACCGGGGACTCTTCCACAGCAATGAACTGAGGGGCCGGAGAGTCCTCCACCGTGATGTAGTGGGGGGCCGGGGATTCTTCCACAAGCATGGGGCGATCCCTGGTCCCTGACATAGGTTCAGGAGGTGCAGGCGACGAGGCAACGGAAATAGGGGAATGATGGAGTTCATGACGTTCCACCACTCCAATCTCCTCCTCCTCATCTTCGTTCCACTGCTCCACCGCCAGGGGGAACCACTGGTCACACTCATCCTCCTCGATTTGCGTGGGGGATTCCTCGATGATCGTAGGATTTAGCCTGGATCCGCTCGGGGGACTGGGATACGCTCCCAAGGCAGGAGATTCCTCCACCAGGGAGGGAAACCGCCGCGATCTACTCGTTGGAATGGGCGACGATTCCACCACAGTGGGGTTCTGCCTAGTCCCCGACAGGGCTTGCTGGATCAGGGCCACGGCCTCTCGAGCCGGACCCAGATGGCCATGGGGATCAGGCGTGAGCGCGAGGACTCGACGGTTTTCAGCGTCGAGTTGGTCAACAATGGGGCTGATGGGCCCTGCCGCAAACAGGTCTTTTCTGACCTGAGGCTCTGGCAACCCCCCTAGCGACGGAGGAGTGCCAGAGTCGACCACGATAGGCCCCATTGGCGAAGCCATCGTACCCCAGTCGGCAGCGCGTGAGGGCGCAGCGTTCGTACGCTCGATCACCCCAGTAGATTGGTCGATGACTGCCCGATTCTCGGCGCTAGTAACGGTTCCCGAGCCCATAATAGGCGATTGTGGTCCTCTTATCGCTCCCTGAGGGTGGCCGTCTATTTCCCCCCCAACCATCCCAGGTACACCAGCTGGATTTCGAGGATGGGGGGCCCCGATGGAAACATTCGGGGATTTCGGAAACTTAGGATTCGTAGCCACTTGGGGCTTGGCCCGTTTTTGCGGCCCCTGCCCGGTCGATGGGGTCAGGGCCGAGGAGGTCCTGAGAGTGGGGACCTGGACACCCTCAGCTATCCCTCCCGGGGAAGAGATTTTAAATTGAATTTGGTCCACTATGTCTTGGACCGATCGCTTTCCGCGATGCCAAACGCCCAACAGACACGAAAAATTTTCGCCTCTGCTACCATGAAACCAGACCGGGTGGTCAGGAGCAGAGGTCGCAGTGGCATGGGCAGCAACATTGCTTGGCACCGAAGACATAACGATAGTGTTGACTGAATAGTATCCTGCAAACAGATATGGTACACATAGCCAATGAAATACCTCATATGCACATATGAGAAATCCACCCTATTGTCCACTAATTGATATAACTACTAAACTTCCAAAATTGCCTTATCTATCCCACATCCTATGTTCCTAACAAGGAAATGGAATATGATATACCCTATCCCACATACATCCCATATATAGGGCCAAATAATGCTCCCTTAGGGGTAAAATGCCAGGGTAGGGTTGTGACCTGCTTCACTACTTTCCTCCGTCATTGACTGGCGCACTCACAAAGCTGGGAAGGCACAGCGACATTACACTGAGCAGAGAGACGAATGGCCATTCGATGCGTGTGTCTGAAGAAGCTGCACTGTGGTGTATTCCACTGTGCGATAATATAAATGATCAACAATAAAAGAAGTTATAGAAATACAAAAATATATAGTTATACTGCTGCACTATGGTGCATGCCACTGTGCAAACAAAAAAACAGATAAACAAAAAAAATTAAATATTTTACCAAAATAGTGTACTTAGCTGACCTTAGTGGTCGCTGGCTGCATGCCAGGTGCGGATGCGGCTCCAGGGAAATCTTGTTCCATCCCCGAATTCAACAGTACCGCCACCGGCCAGGCCCTCGTACCAGCCGTCGTTGAACATGACGTGCACCAATGTTCCAGCTGCTGCACGTGGCTGCTCAGACCGCTCCACATGACGCTGCACTGTTGTGCACTTCCATTACCGCTGTCGCAACCGCTCAGAGTCCAACGAAGCCACCGTTCTGGAAATCACTGCTGGCGCTGGTATCTGGGAGCATGTTGAATCAGGACACGCTGCTGCTGCATCACGAGGATCTGCTGCTAGTTCACCAGGAGGATCCCGTGGCAACAGGTGCATGAAGGCTCGCAATCTGGCCTGTCGCATGGCATCCGGATTCGTCAGTGGTCTTGTTGTGGATCCCAGAGAGAAGATTGCAGCTCCTGCTGCTGCCAGTATCGCGCCTGCAGTACGAGCCCCTTCCGACAGCAGAAATTCTTCCACAGCATCCTGAACAGCGCGGTTCCGGGGGGTGTTGGCAGCAACGAAAACAGTACGATCCAGTGGGCACCGGCTGATCCTCCCTGCACAGTCTGTGCAGATCGCGTGTCAACAAGGCAGAACTGCAGTGTTCAACAGAAAGCAATAGCACACAATGCAGTGATAGTTCTTCTTCGGGGCTTCCACAATGTACCGGCCGCTATCCGCCGAGGGCCTGCGCTCTGCTGGCGGCGGTCGCTGTAAGTCATCAAGCAAATTTGCGGTCTGCGCTTCTGCAAAATCAGCATCTTCAGATGGCGTGTCACCCGGGCGTCTGGGCAAGGAATTGCGCCGCGGAGCTGAACCCAACAGCCTCTCTAGGTAGGCCTCAACGGTCTCCTCTTCCGCATGATCTGGTGGCAGGTCCTGTGTCCGCGATGCTCGTGCTGAGAACGTCTGCGGCTGAGTCAATGGCTGCGGCTGAGTCAACGTCTCCGGCTGAGCAAGTGGGTTCTCATCAATCACAGAACTGGTGTCACTGTCCTGATTTTCATCCTCCTCATTCTGCGCGACGTGCCTCCAGCGAGGTTCATCCAAATGACCCTGCCAGTCCCCAATCCAAGGTGCGAGCACCGTTGCATCAGTGGCACGTGGTGTGTGCCTGTGTCGAACTCCAGACTTTTTGTATTTGCATGGCGTACAAGTTGCAAACCGCTGTGCATAGGCAATTTGGAAGCTCAGGCAGTGCGGTGTGCACATTCCCTTGCTGCAGTTCTTTGGCACTGGCGCGTAGCATGTGCCACCCGGTGCCTTGCAGCGCCGCTGAGGTGCAGGACCACTGGTGGGGCGCCATGTCCCTGTGCTTGGCTGCCGGCCCACTGCATTCGGACCCATGAGGTAGCTGGCCAGTGTGTGCTTCTGCCTCTCCAATGAACCGGGGCCAAGACCAAGAGCGTGCGCATCGGCAGACGCCTCCTTCTGGCTTGCACGCTCAGCCTCTTCCAATTTCTTTTGTTCTCGCCACGCAGGCGCATCCTGCAAACTGGTGACAAAGACATCAAACTTTATTTGATCTGCAGTGGTGGGCGTCACCCCTCTCTCAGACAGCATGGCCAGCAACAGTGATCTGGCAGTTTGTTTCCAGGTGTCCGACGGCAGATCACTGTAGTCCCAATACACGGCGTACCAAACATCATCACCAAGCAAACTGCCATGTCCATGCAGCCCAATGCGCACCGCTATCCATTGAGGCGTGTACTCGTTGGGCAGCACCTCGCAAATGCGCGTGAAGTTTCTGCCAGTGCGGCTGAAGATGCAAAGCAACAATGTTTTGAATGAATCCGTAGTTCTCTGCCCACGCACACGCCTCATGTTGGACGCCCTGCACAGAGGGGTGGAAGCGTGTACCACAGCGTGAACTCTTGTAGCGGCGTCGCCTCACGTTGGACGCCCTGCACACAGGGGTGGAAGCGTGAACCACAGCGTGAACCCTTGTCGCGGCGTCGCCTCATATGATGGACGCCCTGCACACAGGGGTTGAAGCGTGTACCACAGCGTGAACTCTTGTAGCGGCGTCGCCTCACGTTGGACGCCCTGCACACAGGGGTGGAAGCGTGTACCACAGCGTGAACCCTTGTCGCGGCGTCGCCTCATATGATGGACGCCCTGCACAAAGGGGTGGAAGCGTGTACCACATCGTGAACCTTGTCGCATTGTTGGCGGTGCTGTCATCCGCCGCACTGAGACTCATTAAGAGTGGAGGACCATCAGGCACCTTTCACGTCACTTGGCCCGGCTCGCAAGAATCATGGATGGCAGCGCTTCACTGACACTCCTTAAGAGTGGAGGACCATCAAACACTGTTCCCGCCAAGAGCCATGGATTGCTTCGTTGCCCTCACTGTTGATTTCATAGACAGCACATATCTGAGACAATGAAAGAAGAATGTTACTCATTAGTTACATTAGCACTATTAGAATGTTTTTTCCGCTGTTGTTATATTGTTTCTGCACTGCTCAATCATTTAAGTTCTTCAGTCCTTAAGTCTTGAAGTTTACGTGGATCTCTGTGGATCGTTCTGATAGCGGCGACTTCCCGCACTGCGCTCCACTTGCAGCAATGCCGCTCATGAATGCCACCGGGTACAGAATGGGATTTCTGCTGTTCCTGGTGGCAAATTCCATTTTCACATTAGAGGAGTTTGTAATTACAATCCCTTTCCTGCGATTGGGGTACAGCCAGATTGCATGTGCGAGGACATTGGGAATTGGTCGGGACTACTGTATCCAAGTACTACGTGACGTGTCACAACGGGCTCACCTGTGGGATACGTTCACGGATGCTTTTGAACGCCGATGGGAATTCCAGCAACACAGTCATCCAATTCACCGCCATGTGTCTGCTATTGTCGATAGCACGCATGTGGCCATCCAGTCACCTTCGCACCCGGTAGACCGGGAGCTGTTCTGGTTCGACAAACCCACTTACCGCGGGCATGCGCTCGTGTTTAATGCCATGATCAACTGGGGGCGCGAGATCATTGCCTGCTCGTGGTGGTATCCGCCCCGTGCCACGGGTGCTGAGATGACGGCGGACATGGATGCATCCATTCCCTGGAACTTGAATGGTCCTCGGCCTGACTTCCGCCTCGGTGACTGTCACTACAGCACTGCGGACAACATGTTCTGCCGTGTGGCCGGGGGGGATGGCCGATTGACCTGGTTCATGGTGCATTACAACCAGATGATCAATGAAGGCCGTCGTCTAGTGGAGAATGTTTTCAGCAATGTTAAGAAGTGGCGATTCTGGAACGGCCGTGCTGAGGCTCCCGGGCGCCCGTATAACTACGACTTCCTTGCCGGCCTGTTCATTTTCTGCTGTAACCTACATAACATGGAGCAGAGGTACACCGAAAGTCTATAACCATAATAGTACAGGCTGCAATGATGTGATTGTCTTTTTTTATGCTCGTGCGTATTGTGTTTTGGGGCACAGGAAGTGTTTCGTACGCAATCACGTAGCAATCATTTTCTTTTTCAAAACCGAGAATTGGTGTGCAGCAGGGCGGGTTGTCAACCTGAACAGAAACAGCACAATGGGCACGCAGGAACAGGATGAAAAACCACCAAGCTCAGGAAGCAGGTAGCAATCTTCTTCTTTTTTGAAACGAAGAATTGGTGTACATGAAGCGGGTTGTCAGCCGGGAAAGTCACAATAGGCATGCAAGAACAGTATGAAATACCACCAAACGCTGAATGAACGCAAAATGGTTGTTTTCGTAGTGCAAACAAGCAGATATTTTGGACCCTGTCGTATCCTGCCGTATCCTGCCGTATCCTGCCGTATCCTGCCGTATCTGCCGTATCCTGCCGTATCCTGCCGTATCCTGCCGTATCCTGCGTATCCTGCCGTATCCTGCCGTATCCTGCCGTATCCTGCCGTATCCTGCTGTATCCTGCCGTATCCTGCCGTATCCTGCCGTATCCTGCCGTATCCTGCCGTATCCTGCCGTACCCTGCCGTATCCTGCCGTATCCTGCCGTATCCTGCCGTATCGAATACGCGTAACAGAGAAACCCCATTGTGCTGTGACAGGGGCGTGCCCGGCATGTTGCTTTGGTTCTCCGTCGTTGTAGCCGCAACTGGTCCGCTTGTCTGGGGTTGCGCTGCGGCTCGCATGGGCTTGGCCGGCTGTGTTGGGTCGTTGTAGGCCATCCCCTACACAGTTTGTTTCCCGTCGGCTGTGTTTTGTCGTGGCTCCCCCGTGTTTGGCGTGTTTGGGTTTGAGGTTGTTATTGCCAGCACTATGCTTGGCTGTTTGTGTTGGTTAGCCGTCGTCTTCGCCGCCTAACGGTCGGCTTGTACTGCTGTCGGTTACGTAGGGCTGTGGTGGTCGTGTGGGTGTTGCCTGCTTCGCCACCAGGACTCTGCTTTTCCGATCAAAGAAAATGTGGTCCGATAATCCCCTCCCCTGGGCCCATGCCGCACGCACAATTGTTCATCTCGCATGGCACGGAGCTTTCCGGCTCTGTTGTTCTCGTTGTTCTACGTGATTGTACGGTATGTACAGCACCGTCGGTGGCAACGCCCCTCCGGTCGGTGACCCTCTACGTTGCACTCCCATGCTCCCCATGAGAGCCCTGTAGTGCTGTGCATGCGTGGTGGTGCCGTTCCCGTGCCTGTGCCGCCAGGTTTGCTTCTGCTTTCCCCGCTCTCAGAGGGTTGTGATCTGTCCCGCCATATCGTGTCGTGCCCCCTGGTGCCCGTGCCCGTGCACCTTTCAGCACTGGTCTGGTCGTTTATGCGTGTGCTGGCGCCTTAGGGCGGTTCGGCACTGTGGTCCGGCGTTGCTCTGGTCAGTGTCGTGGCTCGGTGAGGTATTGAACTCCCCCTCTCCTGGCGTAATCGTTCTTGCCCGACCATGAAACAGACTGCTCTCAAGGCTGGGTATGTGGGCGCCGGCGCGCCTCCTGGTGTAGCGTGCTTGACTGTTGCGGCGCTGACCCGGGTGTGAGCTTGTGACAGGTCCTGTAGATGTGTCAGGGACGGGGAGTTTCATCCGTGGCCATGCCCGGTGCAGGCGGTGTTGGTCGCGCGCGTTGCTGTGCAAGGCCTGTTGGGGGTACCGGTCATGAGTCTTGCGCCCCTTGACGTTATCAGGTGCCGGCATGGAGCTCGGGGCCACGTCCGTAGGAGGGTATCATGCGCAGGACTCAAGTGTGGTGTGGTGGCGGGTATTGGAGTGCAGTGCAGTGCAGTGCAGTGCAGCTTAGTGCACTGTAGTGTGTTGTAGTTACATCAGAAGTGGTTTGTGCGACACCACTTTTGTGGGCGGGTGCAAGCCCTTTTGTCTAAGCACCCTGCTGAGCACCCCATCTAAACACAGGTGGAGCTGCTTCCACAACCTTTGGTGTTTGCGCACAAGGTGGGTGCGGTTGGGGATGGGGTGCGCGCCTCCTCAGCGATGGCCGTATCAGTACCGGTTCAGCGATGTGCCTTGCGTTTGCACTCTTCTCGCTTTCTGTAGGATATTGCTGCTCTGAGTCCGCAGCACCAAGAGCTGCCAACCTGCCTGCGCTCTCTGGATCCGAGCACCGAGGCAGAATTTGAGCTGGCGTTCGATCAAGACCTTGATTCGCGGTCTCTTAAACAGCAGCAGACCACCTTACGGTATCGGATCCTGTGCTGTTGTGTGGCTGAGAGTTGGTGCGTGATGCCCTGGGCCTGGTTTGCGCTTGTTTTGCGCTGAAGTGGCTAAAAATGCGGAAACCCTTTTTGCCTTTGCACAATCGCCAGGGGGTGATTGCTTCACGTTGGGAGGCCACCCGCCTGAGCCCTGCTTGCCCTTTTCCCTGGGGAACGCACCGCTTGGAAATGGGGATCCATCAACTGATGGACCCGCCCCGGCAACAACATTAGAAATGATTCCCCAAATCAGCAATTAGATTTGCAAGGCTTGTTTAACCTGCTGAGTGTCTGCCGGATAAACATATGGTGCAATGTGATCAAGTCAACGATTCCTGTAATGTCACTGTAGTGTAGCTGGCTGCTTGATTCATAACCTCTACGATCATTACTTGGTTTTCGACTGCCAATGGACTGTTCTATGCGAGGGTCCTCGGGCATAGATTATCCGGAATATTGCATTTTGTGGGGCACGTGGGGACGCACAGGGGTGAAATTCCTTAAATAGGAGTACGTTTTGTTGTTCCACAAACGGCTTGATTTTTTGCAAGCCAAAGAATGGCTTCTTGTGTGCTTTTTGATACCTCTTCTTTCTGGCACTTTCTGCTGTTTTATACCATTCAACGTGAGCTGCCTAAGAGGAAGAGAGAGAATGAGCCAGAGACCGAGAGAAAGACAAGGGGAGGCTGACCCTCCCCCGCCTGTTGTGACCTTGTGTTGTACCCGTACCTAGGCGCCCGCTGAGGTCTTTTTGGGGGAGCGGGGGGGTTAATTGCGGTCCGGGGCCGTCAAATCCAATTCTGAAAAATTGCCGCAAATTGTAGAAAGCCTGCGGTTTCTGACCATGCGAGGAGGGAAGCCTGGGCGGCTGACCATCCTCTTTCAAGCACAAGCCTGGGTTGGGCCCATCAGTTGATGGAAACCCCATTTCCAAGAGGTGCAATCCCCAGGGAAAAGGGCAGGCGGGGCTGGGGTGGGTTTTGCATCCCAACGTGAAGGCATCACTCCCTGGCAATTGTTCAAAGCGAAGAAGGGTTTCCGCATTTGTTGGCACTTCAGCGCAAACAAGCGCAAACCAGGCCCAGGGTGTCACGCACCAACCCTCAGCCGCACACCAGCACAGGATTGAATACCGTAAAGTCGTCCTGCTGCGGTTGAAGAGACAGCCCATCAACGTCTTGATTGAACGCTGGCTCAAACTCTGCCTCAGTGCTCGGATCCAGAGAGTGCACGCAAGTCGGCAGGTCCTGGTGCTGCCGACTCAAAGCAGGAAGATCCTACAGAAAGCAAAAAGAGTGCAAACGCAAGGCACATCGCTGAACCGGTACTGATACGGTCATCGCTGTGGAGGTGCGCACCCCATTTCCCACCCCACCCCCCTTGTGCGCAAACACCAAAGGTTGTGAAAATAGAACCTGCTGGTGTTTAAAGGGGGTGCCTGGCAGGGTGCTTAGACAAAGGGGCCTCCACCCGCCCAGCAAAGTGGCGTTAGACAAACCACTTCTCATTTAACTACAACACGTTACAGTGCACTAAGCTACACTGCCCTGCACTGCACTGCACTGCACCGCAATACTCGACACCACACCACACTATGCTACACTATACCACACTGTAATGCACTAGAGCGGCTGCAGCACAGCTGCAATCGCATCAAACTACATTACACTTGGGACACACCTGTTGTATTCACGGATACACGTGGCATTTAGATAAGGTGCGGAAAACCAACACATTTTCAGTCCTGAAACACCGCCCTGCACAAAAAACAAAGAAGAAAAAGCCCTTGGGTATTTTGGCCTCCAAGGCCTCTTGCTCCTGGATTGTGCTGTCGCAGATGTTCTGTAGACGGGTTGCGGGTTCGCGGTAGGGGTTCCAGCACTTCGTGCTAACACCCATGTCTGTCCATAAACGCTGCAGTTTGGCGTGGGTTGAACAGATGAGGACACAGAATGTCTGCACAAAGTCCATAGCACCCACACAATTGAGCAATATGGAGTAAACACACAATGGTGATCAAACATGTGCACCAGAATTTCCGAAAAGACTCACGGAAGCGTCTGGACACCAGCTGAATGCCTCTGCGGCTACACAAGACTTGGATAACGTGTGACCAGTAAACAGCAGTTTCCGTAGTGCATATTTCTGTAGGTAAATGATTTGTTCATCCGATTATTTTCAGCCTTCCGGCCAAAAACAACTTACTGAACAAAGGTCAGGTCAGCGCTGGTGCACGCGTATGAGGTGATTGACTGCAAACTACTTTGATTGCCGCTTGAGTTATGGTTGCACACCGTCAAATGGAGGGGGGCTGCTCTCGAAAGACAAGCATCTAAAGGTTCTGTTGGAGGCGCATATTGGTATGCCCTGACCGGTAACTCCGCTGCTTAGTGCCTACGTCAAAATGTCCCTACCCTGTTGCATCTATCCAAGGAGACCTTTTGTTTAAGCTCTATGGGTTTATCTGGGTGTGGTAACAACCGCTCACGGGTCACACAGAGGATTTTGCCGGGGTTTCGTAGAGCGTGGTGAAGGGCCATGTAGGGTTGTTGTAAAGAATAGGCCTGGATGGTACAAGTGGGGAAATGGTATAAAACTATGGTCAAATATTCCGGGTCATTTCCTCTTGTGCTTCGAGGTATCCATGCATTTTGCAAGGTAGGTAGGTAGGTAGGTCATCTTGGGACTGGGGCTGCCCCGCAGGGGGGTTTTACCAAGGGGCTTTTGCTCACCCACCCACAGCCCTACTGCACGTGCCCCCACAAAGCGGCTTCCCAACGTGGGGGAAGGGCGCGGTCGCCGCGAGCAGTACCCTACCGCGGGTTCTGCCCAGAGAGGTAACCCATGTTCGACCAAAGTCTCACATTCCTCTCCTTGGGGCGGATGTTACATTGGGGAGGGTCCCATCGCACATCCTCATCAACCTCCGGATTCTGGGGCCCAGGGGTCCCGGAGCCAGGCCAAAGGCCCTGTCCTGCAGGCACCCCCACCTGGGTTGGTTTTCAGTAGGCCTGCGACAAATTGAAGAAGCACGTGCTACGGGACCCGCATGCCATGGCGCGTACTCACGCCTCCTGACTCGGCCGAGCTTGCGCTCTCCCGTGGGGCCGGGGGTTCGAAGTAGGTCGTTGATGTTGGTTGGTCGGTTGTCGAATGGTAGAATCTCGGCATTGTGGTGCGTTCCTGGGTATGGTCGTTGGCGGGCGTGGCGCATCATGGTGTCGCCAACCCATGGGACGCCGTTCCCGTTCTGACCCTTGCATGCCTGGCTGCTTTGGTGTCCGCCGGCCTGCGTGCGGTCTGTTTATTGTCCGGTCGTTTTTTCTGCAGCGGTTTGGTTGGTACCCGGTTGTGTCAGCCGCCTTATGTTCCGCTTGTGCTTCGTGGGGTCCATTGCGCTGCAGCCCACGCCGGTGTAGCCAGATGTTGTCTTTGTTGTCTTCTCGGTTAGTTCGGAGGTTTGCTGTGGCCGGTCTGTCCGATGTGGCGGTTGTGGTGCGACCGGGGCGTGCCCGGCGCGTTGTGTTAGTTCGCTGTCGTCATGGCCGCCAGTGGTTGGCTCGTCCGGGCTTGTGTGGTGGCCCGAATGGGCCTGGTGGGCCGCCCCCTGGTTGCTGTAGGCTGTCCCTTACGTCATTTGTTTCCCGTCGGGTGTGTTTTGTCGTGGTTCGCCCGGTTGCGGCGTGTCCGCGGGTGAGGTTGCTGTGTTGTTGCCAGCACTTTGTTTGGTTGGCCGTCGTCTTCGCCGCCTAATGGCAAGCCCGTCCTGCTGTCGGATACCTTGGGCCGCGGTGGCCGTGTAGGGTCCGTTCCGGTTGTTCCGGTTGCGTTGGGCCGGCATGGCACGCTTTGGCGGTGCGTCGCCCCCTCATGGTGGGGCGTGTCCTCGGGGGGAGAAACGTTTTAATAATTGATACGACCGCTGAGAAAAGCTTTTTGAATTTCGGTACAACATGCCCTGTCCCGCCCTGGAGGCAGTGTTACATGCACAACCCATCATCCTGTACATGGCGCTGACCTTCGGCTTTCCTTTCAGTTTTGCTTCTGCTGATCGCGTGTACACCCCCGTCGGTGGCAAGGCCCCTTCGGTCCTCCTCGGTGCACCCCCGTGTTCCCCATGGGAGCCCCGGGGTGCTGTGCCTGCTTGGTGGTGCGCTGTTCGTGCTTGTGCCCGCCGGCCAGTCGCCTTGGGTCCGTCCGCGGGCTGCCGGGCTCGCCGTGTGCTGTGTTGTGCCGTGCCTCGCGGCTCCGGTGGTGTGTGCGTCGGTGCCTCAGTGCGGTTGCCGGAGGCTAGGGTGGCCTGGCTTGGTTGCGGTTCTCTGGGCTCCCTGTCGTTGTCGCTGCCACAAGTGTTCTGTGATCCGGTACCCTGGTGTTCGACGTCCCTCAACCTCCTGCCCTGGGATTTAAAATGCACGCGGTTTGTGTGCCCTGACGCCGGGACCCCGTGTGCGCTGCCATGTGGACCGTCCCGTGCGGCGCGGCGGGCTGCACTCGGCGTAACATTCCTGTTTTCGCCGACAGGAGCCAGCGGGCTCGTTGGTTCCGTGCGTTGAGCCCTTGGCCCACTTCTTGTCCTCTGAAGGGGGTCAGGAGGAAAGAAAGGAGTATGGGTCAGTGTCGAGGCCTCCCTGTCGCTCCTTGACGCTGATAGCTTTCGGCGCTGCGGAGAACGTGCCCCTCGAAACATTCTTGCTGGTTACATGTGCTGAGGTCGCCCCAGTGGTAACGCTGTGGGCGCCCTGTGACCTGGTGCCTTGGTGTTTAACTTTCTCGGAGGATATGCGTGTCGGCTGTGGTGGCGCATGTATCCCTTGAACCCCTGCCCTGGGAAGAAACATTCTCGATTATGTGCTGGGACGCCGGGGGATCCCGCATGACGCAGCGGGCTGGGCTCGACGTAACATTCCCGTGTTCATCGGCGGGCCCGTGGGTCCTGCAAGTTGGGCTGCACCCCTTGGTCCGGTCTACCTCATGTCCGGCTTGTTGGAGAGGAAGGTCAGGCGGAATGACAGGTCCGTGTCGGCGCCCCCGCCCCTTTCGTTGACGGTGATGGATTGCGGGGGCGCGGAGAGCGTGGCCCTCGCCCAGGATACGTGGGAGGGATTCGTTCGGGTTCGGTGGGGCCGTTGGGTTAGTGTTCCTGCTCGATAGCACGGGTTGTAGGGCTCCCAAGGCTGGCCCGCATTTTTGTGTGCCCGCTGCAGAAGTCGGGTAGTCCGGTGCCACTGTCCCCGTCGCGTCCGATCGACAGGCGTCGGCGGAGTGTGTTGCGCGGTCGTGCGTCGTCGGGTTGTGCGGGGGGCTCTCCCGGGCAAGGTCAGCCTGTCCGGGGTCGTCCCGGCTTATGGCTGATTTCCTAGCCGCTGGTTTGACGCCCATCGTCGGGGTCTCCGGTGAGCTGAGGCGGTCCCAAGGGTGCCGCGTTGTCTCCCCATCAGCCGGTGCCTGCTCTGGGGCTCGTGCCGCGTGTGCGGGGCGGTGTGTCGTCGCATATCGGCCGCAGTGCCCCTCCGGTTCCTGGAGGGCCCTCCGGTCGGTATGGTGCCCTTCCACTGCCGGCGACCGGCCGCGGTGAGCAGGGCACGCGTCTGCCGTGTTGGGCGGGGCGCGGTGGTCCCGATGGTGCCACCTCGCGTGTTCATGGAGTAGTGTTCCTGGTTTCGGTTCGCGTTGGTTTAGGGCCCTGGGGGGTTTCCCATACGCCGCACGAGGGCGCTGCGGAGGGCACTGAGGATCTCGTGCACAAGGGCTGCGTGTGCTGCTTGGGCTTCCGTCTCAGTGCGGATGGTGGGCTGCAGTTGCTCGCCCATGGCCAGCGCCCGGATCTAGTCGATCGCAAAAACGGGGCACAGCTTTGTCGCAGCGGGGGTCTCTGCCGTCCGCTCGCGCTAGGGGATGGCCTCCAGTTGCTGCTGGCCGTCCAGGTGGAACCTCCACGTTGCCGTCCAGGCCCTGGTGTGCAACCAGCGGCGCTGCGCCCACCTCCAGAGGCAGTAGAGGGCATGGCCCGGGCGCCAGGTCCCAGCCTCCCCCGACACAACGGCCGTCAGGGGGTCTGAGGGTTGGTTATGGGGCAGGGGGGTGGGGCCGTCCGGCAGGGCCGCTCGCGCCAGGAGCATGGAGTCGACGGCTTCCAGGTTCCAGTGGCACTCCTGCGGGTGCTGGGTGATCCGCACCTGGTAGTAGTGGCCACTTTCCAACACGATCATGGAGATGGTGCGGGGGTCATCTTCGCGTTGCGGGGGTCCTGCGCGTGCCGTCTCCGCCCCTGGTGGGTACCACTCCACCAGGCCCCTGAGGTTGCGCCCCCGGTCGGGGGCCGTCCTGCTTTCCCATTCCGCCAGGCCTTTGTACTGTGGGATGTTGAGGGCGTTGGCTCTCGGTTGTGGGGCGGCCCGTTCCCGGCCCCCGGTGTTTGGCGCGGGCCTGGGGTCTGTTGATGGCGCTATGAGCGTGTGCCCAGCCCAGGTGCAGGACCCATACGCCTCCCTGGTCCGGCTGGTTGCTGTTTAACCACCAGATCCACGCGTCGACAAGGTAGTCCGCGCTCTGCATCCCGGGGTTGACGAGCGCCTGGAGCTGCCGCAAGGAGATGTCTGTGGATGCGGCGTGCGGCAGGGGGACCACTGCGAAGAGTCTGTTTGGGTTGACGTCCTGGAGGTGTTCCTGGAGGGCTGCCACCAGCCCGCACGAGGGTGTGTTAGCGTGGATGCCGTAGACCGTCCTCAGTTCTGCTTCGTCAAAAAGGTCCGTGTCCCTCCGTTGTGGTGGTCTGGGGGGTGGCGGGGGCATGGTCTCCCGGTCCTGGTCTGGTGTGGTGCCAGTCGGGGAGGGGCGCCCTGGGGTGGTGCCAAGGTGTCCCTCAGGTACATTTTCCGTGGAGGGCTCCTGTTGCAGGGACATCGGACAGGATGCGGCGGTGGGCGGTGAGCCACTGGACTTCTGAGGGCCGGAGGCCTCTGTCATTTCTTCGTCCGCTTCCGGGTTGCCTGCGTTGTGTCCCCGTTGCTGTGGTGCATCCTCTGCGCGGGCAGCCCCGTGGCGTATGGGCCCAGTTGGTCGGGTGGCAGGTGCCCGTATCCGGGGCCGATGCCGCCACGCCCTGCTTGCGGGAGGGGGGCTTTGCGGGGTTCGTCCCCCCACCCCCTGTTCGGGCCGCTGGTCGGCTGCGGGTCCCCTTGGCGGTGTGTCCGCGGCGTGCCGTCCCCCCGGTAGCGGGCCGGCCGCCGACCCTGGGAGGGAGGCGGCAGACGAGCTGGACGCACCGTCTGTTGCCTGGTGGGGGCCTGTGTGGAGCGCTGCCTGTCGCGCTCGCTCGGCAGGCGTGGGAATGGTGGGGATGGGCGCCCGCTCGGTGCGGGGCCTCCTGGACCGGCGCTGGGGATCGATGGCAGATGATGTCTGTTGGGCCGGCGGGTCGTTGGGGCCTCCATGGCCTCTGTCCATACCCTCGTGGAAGACGACTCGCCGTGCTGCAAGAGGCGGTGTGCGGCTGCAGTGCCGGCACCGGCCAGGGTTCCTTGTCTGGCGCGCCGGCCTGCACCCCTGGGGTGTGAGGGCTGCCTCGGTCCCTCTGCTGGACGAATGGTAGAAGGGGGCTTCTGTATGTGCCGGAGGGGGAACCCACCCCGGATGGTGGCCCCTGGTGGGGTCCTGGGGAGTTATGGCGTGCCGTTCGCCTGGGGGGGTCCAGGACCACTTGGGACCGTGGTTGTTGGCGTCCTGAGGCGTGACTCTGGTAGCCCGAGGACCTAGGGATGGCCCAGATGTTGTGCCTTTGCATGGCTGTACAGATGCGCAGAGCCGCGCGTCGGTACCATTGCCAATGTAGCCCGTTCATTTCGTCCGGGCAATAATTCCGCATATGCGCCATGAGCCGGGTGGCCACGTAGTGCCACTGGCCGGGGTTGTCCAGGGGAGTGGGGGGTGTGTGCGGTACTGCCCGATGCCCAAAGGCGACGTCCGCCATGGTGCGAATTTCCTCCTCGAGGTGGCGGGATTGCGAAGTAAGCAGCCATCGGATGCTGACCGCCAGGGCGAGCTGCTCCCCTGTGGTGATCCTGTCGATCCATAGATCCAGGTCTTGGGCCGCCCCCTGTTCCGCTTGGGCGCTGGGGCGGCGGGCGTCGCCTTCCGACCGCGCGTAGTCTAGATGCCCCTGCCCCCAGGATCGGGTGGTCCCCGGTGGCTGGTCGGCAGGCTTGCTAGCAGTGTTGGTGCCCGTCTCCACACGCGTTCCGCTCCCTTGGGCCCTGTGCCGGGGCAGTTCGTCCGGGGTCTGGTCTGCTGCCCCGCTTGCGGTCGCATGCCTGTCATCCGTGGCGGCGGCGTGTTCAGTTTTTGCCCCCAGGGCGGCGTAATCGCGCTGGAGGTGAGCCTGGCGGGACACCGGGAGGTGTGTGCCCCCTGTATGGTCGTCACGTGGCTCCGGTCGGCCGCGCGGGGCAGCTGGCGTTGGGTCCGTGTTGGGGGCACTCCCACAGCACTCCATGAAGGCGTCGAAAGAGTCTTCGTCGCGGTTGTGTCCGCTGGGCGGCGTTCCCCTGTCGGCCAAGGGCCTGGTCATGTTGGTTGTGGTTGCCCCGGCTTCAGACTCCGCGTGGGCTCGAGGTGGGCGCCGTGTCGATGCCTCCCCGGATGAGGCGTTCCCCGGCGCGCCTGCATTGCTGCGGTGTGCTGGGGCCGTGGAAGGGGTGGCGCCCGCGAGTCCCGCGGTTTTGCGCCCCGTGGGTGCTTTGTGGGGGAAGGCCGGCGGCATGGTCGGCGTCCGGTGTCGGTCTTCCAGGTCCCGTACCGGGTTGGCCAGCGTCCGGTGCCTCGCCGCTTCCGCGTGCCGCCATGTCCGGCGGGCGATTAGCCGGCCTGCTGGCCTGCTGGTTTTTTGGCTGGCCAGTCACCCCGCTAGGTATGTCTGCTGGAGGTGGTCCCCGGGCGGGTAGGTCCGCCGCTGGCAGTGGCGCTTCTTTCCGCTGCGGGGGTCCGCCCGCTTCCTCCATGGCGTCAACCGTTGGCTCCTCGCGTTGTGGGTGGGCGGGCGGTGCGGGCGGCGCGGCTGCGTCGTCTGCCAGTTGCGTCGCCGCTCGGGTTTGGCCATCTGGCACGGGTGCCGGCCTGGGCTGGCCTCCCACGTGGCCTGCCAGTGCCCGCGTGCGGCCATTTCCCTCCGCCGCGGCGGGCCTGGCTGCCGGTAAAGGCGGTTCGGATCCCAATTGGCTGTGGTGTTCTATTTTTGAGCGATTTTCGCGATTTCAGCGATTTTGGATATCATTTCAGCAGAGTTCCGAAATTATATTATTTATAAACCACAGGATGGAGGATTTGACATTTCTTGTTCTGACCAGGCCTGTTGTGTGTGCGCGCGCCCTTCTCGTGTTACTGTTGGCGTGCGCGTGCTCTGTGTTCCTCAATGCAGGCCGATCGTTTAGAAATTGGTCCCAAAGGGTGCTAATAGTGTTAGTTCTACACTGTTACAAAAATGGAAACGAATCGGAAGCTAGGGCGACTGCAGTGGATGATAGAAGGCACGGAGTTAAGGATCTGGCTAAACACTGGTGTGGTGCCTCCGCCCACACCGGCTATTGACCTTGGGTGCATCACTGCACTTGGGAGGAGACCGGTGTCCGTTAATGGGCGCATCTGTTTCAGCAGTGCCACGCCTATGTGCATGGGGGGCCACGAGTCCCTTGAAGCTGGAGGAGCCCTAGTGGCATTGACGACAAACTGAATGTGGCTGAGGTAGGCGCACCGGAAGGGAGGAAAGTAACTCGGTCGTTGCTCCGCAAGGCAAAGCAATTCTTCATTCCTTGGCTTATCATTTCCCTAGATTAGCGTCTCAAGGTCAAAGCCGTTCTACTCAACTCAACCCTATTCAATCTGTCAATTGACCAGAATTGAACAACATTGAACATTGAGAAAAATGAGCACAGAGCGCGCTGACATTTTGCACCTGCGCGCGCAGTCAAAAAGGCGCAAATAGACGTCATGTACAGCCACAGCCAGCCATTCCTTGGCTTATCATTTGTTTTTCTTTACATGTGTCATGACAACTTAATCTCCCATGGAATTGAAGAGGGTCAATCTTTGGTGATTGTGTGTGTTGAATATGGTGTGTGCACGTGCAATGGATGAACATGCTAAAGGCCAAGAATGACACTTATGCCCTGGTTGTTAACCTCTTATTTGCCGTCTTACTCCAGTCACCTTTGGTGAATTCATGTCATTGGTCGAACACTTCGGTGAATTCATGTCATTGGTCGAACACGGTTGGTGATCCACTATCCCTCCTTTGTCCACATGTAGTATGTCATGGCATGAGGATACCTCATTTGATTCGGCAATTGGGTGTAGGGGTAATCCTCAATCAATGTCGGAGATTTTCACTTCAAGTGCATGCATGCCTTCATTGGTCATGGCTAGGCAAAGGTCTCTCTCCATATGCATGCTCCCATGGGTCATGGCTAGGCTATGTGCTGGGGATTGCGTTTTGGTGAGGTCAGGTTCTCCCTCCCGGGCCATGGTTTGGTTAGGTTATCTCTCTTCGGCCATGGATTGGTTAGGTTCTCTCTCCTGGGCATGGATAGGTGAGGGTCTCTCTCTCAAGGACTGGATTGGGGCGGGACCATCACTCTTGGAGGTGGGACAATCTCTCCTTGGGATAGGACAATCTTACCATGTGTCAGATGTGCTCTCTTTGGACCCGTGATATATCTTCATGCACTCTCTCTGCCGGCCGGGTCTAGGTCTCTTCATGTGACCCGGGGCATCTTACCCAAGCACTCTTGCCCAATCTCTCTCCAAGTAGCAAGCATTGAATTGGTTCAGTGTCATACAAACATGCAATTAAGAAATATTGGTTTCACATGTCCATGTGTGGATGGTTTCTAGTGCACATGACGGTTGTGGTTGCCTATGCCATCGGGTCCCAAGCAATTAGGCACCAAGTGGTGGGACTGAGTGGCATGTCCAAGCATGTGAGGGCATGAGGTGTATGTCGTGTGTTGGCTTTACATTTTGCTCGTGCCTTTGGTTTGCGATACTCTAACCGCAGGAGCCCAGCAATTGATATGCAGCATACACTAAACAGGTGAGGTTTGGTGGGCTGGCCCTTCTTGATGTCCTGTTTGCGAGCAGCAAGTAAACCCGCCAAGTCAATTCACTTGCTGGCCATTGTGTATGTTATTGCTAAGTGATAGGCACCCGGGGTCCGGTGTGAAGTACCAAGGCATCGCCAGCACGACGATATATGGAATGGGTCACACATGCCAGGTGTCAGGTATTGCTTGGAGGTCACCCTCCCAACTCATATTTTGGTGATCCTCATTGCAAGCTGTGTACATGTGATCATTGATGATTCATGAGTGTGGACAAGTCATGTATGTGGCCATGCCGTATTTTGTGTTCACGGAGGCCATGGTGTCACACTTGATCCACGGCGGGACATTCCTCATATTTGGAGCTCATGTTTCTTAATTCGAGTTTTTGCCGCCTTGTAGGTAAGGGTGAGGATGGGCCATGTGGTCCACGCTTATGTTGAATCTGATGATGCCATTGTGTCGTGTGTCATTTCTTTGTGTTCCGCCATGAGCCATATGGACCTCATGGATGTCATTTTGTCCTGCATGACCTCCATGTCGTTTTCCTCAATGTGGTGAATCGAGGTTGTTAGCATGGCGTCATATGTCCGTAGTTCGAATGTGCATGGTATAGAAAATCGATTCTTGGAGTAGGGATGCAACATCGTCTTCGATAATCCAAACTCTATTCCAGGGCTTCACTTATACTTCTGTTTCTCCCTCTCCTTTTGCCCGACATTGTCTCATTTGCTCCCCTCTCCATGATCATGTCCATCTATTGATATGGATAAATCCAACCCAATTTTGGGCAATCAATTATTGGGACTCCATTGGTCAAGCTCATTCGAATTCATTGATCAAGTGTTCGGATTTTCTTGCAAGGGTTGCCAACAGGTGTACCTATGGGATTTGTTTGGATTCTGTGGTCAGGGGTTACCAAGGGTACTTGCAGGAATTTTGGATTTTTGGGTTTTTTAAAGCATGGAATCACTGGTGAGGTCAAGCTATCAAGGACGAAAGGAGTCACGGGAGAGAGGGTGGAGAAATCAGGTATAGGTGGTAGAGCTCGCACTATGGCAGGGGCTGGTCCTACAGACCTTCTTTATGGTAGCAGAGGAGTACCTGCCGCCTACCGCCACCAGGGGGGCTTGGGCCCTCATGAGCCCTGCCCAAGGGGACCCCGGGTCACCATTGCTGAAGCCCGAGAAGAAAGAAGACACTTGGAGAGAAGAGCCGGTGCCGAAATGGAGGACATTGTCACCTTTTGTGAAGGATCATGTGGAAAACGTTGTCATCTCCGAGTACCCGCGGAAGAGTCAAACGAGGTCACGAATTGCAGCAGCGGCTCAAAGACTAGGCGCTACCGCAAACGCGGTTCGCCAAAACCGTCCAAGGGGGACGCGGGGAAATCACGCCAAGCCCCGTCCGCCGGATGTTCAGTGCTCCGTCGGACTCCGAGGGATATCATACTTGTTACCATTCGGATGATGCCGGCGCAGATCCAGATTTCCCGGCGGGGCGGCCGCATACTGCCCCAAATCCTGAACTTTCTCATGATGCGGAACGGGAATCACTGCCGCGAAGGGCAGCCACCACCATTGTCCCGAGGCACACAGGCGATGGTGAGGAATTGAGGATGGACGGTGATGGGACAGGTGACACCGTCATGGATGGAGGCAAAGAGCGTGGAGCTCCGGGGAAGCTACCACCGGATCGTGAAGGAGGTGACCGCCATCCTCACGAGGACACCAAGAAGGCTGCGTGTTGGCAAGCGGGGAGTGAAGATCACTGCCAATGCCATCATTTGAACTTCCTCATCAGAAGCTATCCCCGGTGGGCAAAGATGCCCTTATTCGGAAGATCGACAAGTTGGATGACACCACCTCTAGAATCCTTGAGGACCAGGCCATCTTCGACAACGATTGGAAGATAATTCGATTACATCGAGAGGACTACGAGGCCAAGTTAGTGAGCATGTTGGTACAGCAGGAACGGGTGGTGGACAACATGATCAAGTACTTGGAGACAGTCGAGAAAAGGATGAGGGAGTTGGAGAAGCGTGGAGGAATCCAAACGCCCGTCCCGGGACGAGGCTCGAACTTGCCACGGGATCCTGCCTCAGAGTCGTTGCTGAGACGGGTGACGACCTTGAGGACAGCGGTAGAAAGAGTGGCGCCCATGGAGGGTCCCATGGAGTCGGCGCCTTATGGGCCGCCACAGGTTGACCCCTCGCTATTGAGGCACATCCCACTGTTTTCAGCAAGTGTCATGCTGGGGGAGAAGACGCCGGAAAAGGCTCGGGGATTGGTACGCCCAAGCGGGATGCCCGTGAGGAGACCCTTGAGATCAACATGAGTAGTCCTCCTGTCGCGGCGACGTTTGACGCCAGAGCTGCCTATGCGGCACGTGTGGACGAAGAAGCCTTGAGGTCAGCGGCTCGCCGAGATGCTTCAAGTGGAGGAGCAGAAGATCCATGGGTGATGGACCCGCGGTCTGGAATATGGACTATGGGAGGTCGGAGCGTGGGAGAAGCTGTGCCCCGGCCGTCGAAAGACATGGGAATCAGGGGTGTATATTCCCACACCCCAGGCAATGGGGGTTCGGGAGGAATCCGCCTCGGGGCCTCATCGCTTCGGATGTTTGGGATGCTGTGAGGCTCGAAGACCTTCGGGGTGTGAAAATTCCCTACTACGACGCCAATCCTGCCACGTGCCAACCTCGACGGCTTCGTCCTCGACTGGGAAGATTTTGCCGAGGAACTCGTGGGTGAGATGCGGCAGGATGCCCGTGACAAGTGGGCATGTCGCACTTTCCCACACGATTTGGCCTTGGAGCTAAAGGCAGATTTACGTGATTCAATTCGGGAGAAGAGGATCAGCACGGAGGAGCAATGTCTCGATTGGTTGGAGCAAGAAGAGAGAGTTGATGCTGCAAACCAAAAGTTGGACAACTTTTGGTCAATACCCCTCAACTTGGAGCGTGGAGAATTGCGATTGAGGGATTGGAGGAGGTATCTCCGAAAGTACCGCCCGCTTCTGAAGCCAGTGGAAGATTGGTCCGAATCAAGCGAGAACCGCCATCTCTTGCGAGATGTACTGCCATTATACTGGAAGAAGCGTGTGGAAGACAAAGAAAAGAAACGGGCAAAGAACCGCTTGGCTGTACACATTCTGTCGCCGGAAGATCAGCATCCTCGTATCATGGAATATCTCCAGAGGAACCTGGGAGAGCCCGACCGGATGATCTCCATGAAGAATGCGGTCTATGTGGAGGTGTTCGGGGACACGGCCGGAGGACGTTTGCTGAGGCTCAACAATGTTCAGTGGAGACGTGGGAAGAAGCTGCGGATGCAGATGATCCCAGCCGGCATCAGCCTGGACTCAATAGTCCAATACGTGAGCGTGCAATTGAAGCTTAATTCCAAAAACAAGGCTCACATTAAGGACCGTCACGGCAATGGGAATCGCGAGCGCCGTGACGATAGGAACTATCGCGCCATCCAGGAAGATCCAACCGTCGGCGGAGACGAAAGTCAAGATCCAGGGTCCGAGGATGGAAAGATGTCGTCCGGCGGGTAGTACATGACTCGGGAAGTGCATGAAGATGCACACTTCCTCGCGTTCATGGCCCACAACACGAAAGCGTATGGACATGACAAGGGCAAGTGGAGGAAAGCAACACCCCGTCAAGGAAATGAGCAGCGGAGAATTGGAAATCCCCCGTTGAGCTTTACCGAGTAACGGCGGGAACATGGTGGGTGCTGGGTCTGTTATGGGAAAGGGCGATCCCATAAGCACGACCACAAAATGTGCAAGGTGTACGAGGAGGACAAGCGGGCATACTTCCAAGCCCACCCCGAAAAAGTCCCCAAGGAGAAGCGGATTGATGAATGGAAAAAGAGACAGGTTGATGGACTCCGACATGTGGGATCAAGCCATGGTGGCGATCGGCGGATTCGGCAAATTGATGAGGTTGCGAAGTTGCTAAGGAAGGCCACGGAGGACTTGAAACATTTGCAAGAACGAATGGGAAGTCAAGGCTCACGTGATTAGCAGCATGATGGTGCTGCAGTAAACCGGACCTAGAGAAGCCCCCATGGGGATGGGACACCGGAGGTCTCTCCGCCACAAATCAGCAAAATCAAAAGAAAGAAGGTACCCATGGTACCAAAGAGGGCTCCGGAAGAGCCAAGAAAGCTGAACTTCGCAAGTCCCAGCCCATGGAACACCCTTCCAAGGGAAGTACATATGGATGTGGGTCGCACATAAAAAAAATTATGGAGAGACCACGGAGAGCCCCGTGGATGGGCATGACCAACCGAAGATCTACGCCATCCAGGATCACACGCTCGAAGTATTGATGCATCCAAGCGTACTAGAGTTGCATGCCGTGAGAGTTGTTCATACTGCACATGGCGACGAACGGCAATTGCACTTGAAGGTGCGAGTACGGTGTGGAAAGAAAGAGGTGATTGCGGATGTATTGGTGGATAAGGGTGCCCAAGTGAGCTTGCCTCGGAAGGGATTATTTTCGGAAGAATTTTTCAAGCCCAGTCAAAGACCGGTGCGCTTGAAGGTCACCAATGGCATATTTATGGGTGGGGGTACCCATGAAGCCACTATCAGCATGGAATTCTGGGAACATGATCGCTTGAACCGACCTGATTTGTCGAAGCCGATCGTACTTTCCGGGAATTTTTATGCCGCAGATATTTCTGATTGGGATATTATTATGGGGTATGATTTTATGGTGAGCAACGCCATTGGAGCTCTTTCTCACCGTGCAACGTTGGTTCGAGAGGACAAGGAATGTCTTACTTGGCTATCCACGGACCATGCTCCAGGGTTATCGCAGTGGACCCGAGATGAGGAGCAAAGAATGGGGCGGGCGGTCAAGACCGTGAGTACCAAGTTCAATGGCGACCGCGGAGGTCATCTCATGGAATATGGCATGGCGCCACAAGTGTACAATCGCATGGTTCAACAACTTCGAGGCGAAAAACCCGAGACAGCCGTATTTGCTTCCCGGGATGCCCCGCAGCTAAGGAAGTGTACGAGGCATTGGCACAAGGGGGACTCTGCGTGGTCAAAGCATTGGGGATTGAAGGAGTGGGGGCCCATGTACTGGCATGGTGCTCAAGAAGACACCAGACGTACATTGAACAAGATTATTGCGGATAGAGCAATGGGTATCCTGGTCTGTGACCGGCATAGGATCCAGCCCATGTCCGTTGGAGGATCATCAACCGACATTGGACTCGATCACCCTCAACGAGTTGCAATTTCGACCTGAGGAGCAGTTGTTCATCGACGCCAAGGGTATACCAATTCCTGACCCGGGACAAGCATGGGGTACCAAGGCTTTCTTGGGTGATGGTTCACAATGCCAACCCACTAGCGATGAAGCGTTTATCGGGAGGGTAGAGGCCGTGCCGATGAGGGTCATGTTTGCAGAAAAGAGTGACCCTATGGAGACTTTTGACGTACTCTCTCACTCCGAGATCGACCAGGTTGTCGCCTGCATGCGGATGGGTATGCATGACTGAGTGGCTGCTCGAAAGGAGCGAGCCCAGGCCAAGTCACCCCATTGGTGGGACCACCGGGAGTTGGTGACCGGGAAGTTTGAGAAGGATGAGTTCGTGGCAAGAGTTATGGACCATTTGGCCGACCAATACGATGGTCCCATAGGGTCCGACCCTCCGCCATGGGGTTTTCCAAGAGTGGGTGACAGATTCGCCGAATTCCAGCCCGTCGCGCGAAACGTTCGAAGACTATCGGTGATAACGGCCACCCACATCGATGAACAGGGCATATCCGACGAGGAGATGTCGGACGTGGATCAAGAAGAGGCATACAACGCCGTGAAGTCAGTAGTTTCAATACCCCGGCAAGCGGCGGAAGAAGCCAAGGATAATCCAAAGGTAGCCGAGCCCAGGGATAGACTTATTGAAGCCTATGAGCGGCTTTTTAGTGGAGTTGCCAACAAGAATCCTCCAGGTCGCGGAAAATTTGGTACGGCCAAGATCAAGCTGAAACCAAACCCGAAAATTTATCGTCACCGGGAATATCAACTCCAAGGGGAAGGAGTGGAAGCAATGAAGAAGCAGTTGATGGAATTTATTGAGCGTCTTTGGATTGAACCCCCCGATAGTGAGTGGGGAAGCCCGGCCTTCATTGTTTCAAAAAAGAAGAAGGGTGAATGGAGATTGGATGTCAATTACAGGGGATTGAACGAAGAAAAACCGAGCATAACTCGTACTTGTTACCGCTGATTGACTCCGTCGTACAAAGGAGCAGAAGAAGCGCATGTTCACGGTGTTGGACCCGAAGCACGGGTACCACCAAATGCCGATGCATGAGGACTCCAGGCCATGCACAGCAATGTCCACTCCGCTGGGGACCATGCAATGAAAGGTAGTTCCCATGGGAGCCAAGAATGCAAATGCTGGCTTTCGACGCATGATGGAGGATCTCCTACAACCCGTTCGAGATTGTGCTGACCCGTTTGTTGATGACAGCATTATCGGGTCTGGCACCGAGGACATGACCGACGACGAGCTCATCGAGGCGCATGAGAAGGACTTGCGCCGAGTATTGGGGGTCTTGGACTATGGATGCAGATTCGCAGCGAATTTGATTTTAATTCGCCAAATTCACTGCGAATTCGTTCGCAGCGCGAATTTGGCCTGATATTCACATTACTGCGAATTTGGGGCGAATTCGCACTGCGAATTAGCACGCGAAAGCAAAATGATCACGCGTGCGCCGTCTTTTCTCCAGATGAAAACCTAACTTTGAATTCCGCCGTGCAATAATTGTTTTGACTTTATACAATGAAAACCATGATCATTGTGCTTTGATTAACCCATTCAGTTGCTTGTGCGGTGCCTGCGTACTCGTTTTCGACAGAAAAATTTGTTTTTCAGTTTTGAACGCACCGCTGTGTCTGCCTCGTTGCACTGAACTTGACGGGGCCCTCCGTTCCTCCCAAAACCGCATCAGTTCGGAGAAAAACGCGTCGCGAACTTTTAATTTTCAACTTTTTTTTTCGACTTTGGACGGTCAAAACGTGTGCCCCCTTGCCTACCCTTTATTCTGGTACCCTCCTTGCCCTCGTCGGCTCCGTGCACGCAGAGAAATCCTTGTTACGAGGTTCGAAAAAGTCCAGATTTGACAGTGTACTGTGACAGTCACATTTTGATGATTATTGAGCATCATGACAATAATAATGTTAATTGAATGCCCATTGCTAGTTTGCTTTATGTTTCCCTTGTATTTGTTATCCTCTCCCTTTAGAAGAATTCAAGTCCCATGATTCAATGCAAGAATACAATGAATGAAGGCCCAATAAGGGCAAGAAGTGGTTCACATGTGATGGTTTGTGTGTGGATTGGTGGTTTTGCATGCTTCGTTGCTTTTTTTCCAAAAGATATTTGAAAGAATCAAGGAAGGGTGTATACCTCCATATTTGGACTTCCTGGTTTTGATTTGTCTTTATTTTTGTCAAATAGTTTAAGCACGGTGAATGCAAGCAACAACAAACAACAAAAATTGCAAGGTTATGGAGTCTTTTGGACTTGAAATGTTTTATGCCATATGGTAGTGGGTACTGGCATACCCATATGCAAAGAGGTGAAGGTAAATTGTAGGTGCCTATGGATTCTCAGCCTCGGGTGAATTCAAGCGAATCAAGGGGGAATTCGAATTCGTAAATTTGAAGTTGCGAATTTGAATTCGGAGGGGTCCACGAATTCGTACAAATTCGGGGCGAATTCGAATTCGAGCAAATTCGTGCGAATTTGAACCTGCATCCCTATCTTGGACAAGCACAGCATGGTGTACAAGCCCACAAAGGCCTCACTCTTTGTGAGAGAAGTGGAGATTGCTGGGCATGTGGTTGGGCAAGGGCAACGCCGACCCATGCCCGGGAAATTGGCAGCACTACGCCACTGGGAAAAGCCCCAAAACCATAAGTGAACTCCGGTCCTTCATGGGATTTTGCAACTATTATTCAGGATATGTACGAATGTATGCGGATCTCTTGGGGCCTCTCCACAAGATGCTACAGGTGGGCAAGTTCGATGGTGGCAAGCAAGCAAGAAAAAATTGGCATGGACAACGGAAGCCGAAGAAGCGTTCCACAAGTTGAAGGAACGACTATTGGGTCAATTGGGTCTTTTCTTGGTGGACCCAGACAAGGAATTTGTGCTGCGCATGGACGCCTCGGACTATGCCGTGGGGGCAGTCCTCGAGCAAGTCCGGTGCGATGGAACACATGTCCCGGTGGCCTTTTGAAATCGAGTCCTGGCGGAAGGCCAACGTCGGAAGTGGACCGCGAGGGAGAAGGAGACATATGCCATTGTGTGCGCGCTCCGGAAATGGTTGGGCCGCATCGGACTTCAACCCGTGGTGGTATGTACCGCTCATCAATCACTTCAAAGTTGGCACAAGGAGCATGTGGATACTCCCTCGGGTCCAGCGGCAAGGCGAGCCCGATGGCATGAAACTTTTGCGAAGTTGGACTTAAGCGCCGTCTATGTCCCCGAGAAGGAGAACACTGTAGCCAATTGCCTCAGTGGTTGGGCCTATCCTGCGGGCAAGGCTCCGATGGACATATCCAGCCATGGAGATGCCGAGGAGACAGAGGAGGCCAAACGCATCATTGGGCTCGAGAAGTCCATGGAAGAGGGCAACACCAAGTGTTTTGTGGTCATGGTATCCAAGGCGGAGTCGAGTCAACGATGGGATGCCCGAGTTCAGATTCTGATGGAAGAGAGTTTGGAGGAATGTCTCATGGCGCCCATTGAGTACGTGGACTTGGTGCTGATGGAGGAGCGGTTGGAGGATTATGCCGCCTCGGCGCATTGGAACAAGTATTGGAACGCCCTGAGTGCCCCCTCGAACGATGAGTGGCCCGAAGGCTTGACGGAGGACTTGGACAAGCTCTTTCTCAATGACAAGCTATTGGTGCCGGAAGACCGGGTCGAGGCGTCATTGACCATTGGCACAATGCCCAACTTATGCATCCGGGCCGCGACAAGATGCAGCGAGATCTCGAATGGAGGTTTGAATTCCCTCCGGGATACTACGCAATCTTAAATGGATATTGCAACGATTGTTCCGTGTGTAGGGCAACCAAAAGCCCGAACCACTCCACAGTGGGGAGCCCGGTTTATACGGCGATCCCCGAGACACCGATGCGCTCCATTGGCATGGACGTGTTTACCATGCCCAAGGTCACGGTTGAGGGGGACAAATATGATTGTATTATTTCCCCTGTGGACCGACATAGCGGGTATATCGTGGCGGTTCTGGGTAAGAAGTCCAAGAAGAAGGACAAGAAAGACAAGCATGGAGTGGGTGTCCAAGTGAAGACCGTCGCCCAAGCCATGATTCGGCATTGCCTGACCATCTTCGACGTCCCCGCTGTCATATGCAGAGACCGGGGGAGTCAATTTGTGGGCTCCTGGTTTAAGAGCATGTGCAAGCACATGGGTATTTGACATGCCAAGACCGTGGCGTATGATAGCCGGTCAAACGGCCGCGCGGAGGTCGCCGGGAGGCAAATGTTCCAGAAGTCGCGACAATTGCACATCGAGGAGCCGGGGAGGAATTGGTTTCACTCTCTTTGGTGGGTTTTACAAGCCTTCCATGACTTACCCGGGCCTACGGGATTGTCTCCGCACCGCATTTTATTCCTACGGGATCGAGTGTCTCGAACTCTCCCGTGGATGAACCATGGCAAGAGCGCTCGGGATGCCGACGCCATGATGAGTGAAGCGCATGCCAGAGCGGCCAAGGTGTGCAAGTCCTTGCATGATGAGCATGAGCGGAGGGCCAATTACTTCAAGGAAGGCAAGATCTACAAGTACTCACTCAAGGACACCGTTCGGGTGGACTGCCATCACAATGACGTGCTAAGCCGCCATCGGCAACAATCGTGGTATATCCCAGGGGTCATTGTTCGCAAGATCGGGCGAGACGTGTATGCCGTCCAGGTGGGAGACAACAAAATCCTGGATCGGGACCATACACAACTCTGACCACGGGCGCCAGATCCCAGCGGGCAAGCAGAGACATTTGAGTTCACGGCAGGAGACCTGGATTCCGACGATGACGGTGAGGAGGATGACTATACCGCGGAGCAAATTTTAACGGACAAGCTGGACCCCGCCACGCCGGGGGGAAAGCTATACAAGGTTCGTTGGAAAGGATTTGCAGCTTCGCGAGACTCGTGGGAACCTCTGAGCAGTTTTGTGCCGAGGTATACCACGGTGTGGCTGGACTATTTCAAGAAAAAGGGGATCAGCCTAGATGTCAAGGACGTCTTGGTGCATTTGATCATGGACGAACGGGATTGAGTGACTATCCCTGCACCCTTGACACGATTGTTTGTTTTGCTTAATTTGCCGTAGGGATGCACATACCATGGCTCAATACCTCCGAAGTACCCCCGATCTGAAATTCCTTGACATGGGACGGGCATATGGAACCAAGATCAGTCTTGGATTGTGTTCATATTTTCTTTTTGTGTGTACAATCAATCGCCGCTTGCTCAGGAGATTCCTACGGATCAACAATTGTTAAGACCCACTCATCTTTGCTATTACCTTTTGGTGGAGCCTTTGGTAAGTGCATCGGCGGGAGCAACACTCCGCTATATGGGATCGTTCCCCAACTTCTGGGTTGGAATTCCAGAGTTTGCGGGGGATATGAAGTTGCTATTTCTTTGCTTTGCTCTCCTTACCCACGTTGTTTTGTTGCTTGGCCTTCGCCACTTTAGGGTGCAAGTTGACCTATTGGGAGGTTGCCGGACGCAATGGGGACCACCGGACGTGCTAAACCCCTCGCCAAGTGCCATTTCTATTTTTAGCACACCACGTTCTATTCTTAAAACATTTGTTCTATTTTTAGTAACAAAATTTCTACTTTTAGCACTTGGTCCTGGCGGCTCTGTTTAGCGTTTCGTCTGATTCCGCAGCCACCCGATAGCTGTCGCCATCGCATTCAGGAGGTCGGTTTCCCTTCAGGGTACCTCACTTTGGAGATCTCAATTTTGCGCCTGCGCCTTTTTTGGTAACAAATGTCACTGTTTTTAGTAGAACATTGTTTTCTCATTTCTCCGCATTTTGGGCACCTTGGGACCATCTGACCAGATCCACCACCCTTTTTCCGCGAGCTGGACGCGATGGCGACGTCGATGCGAGCTCATCTTGCAGCCGGAGTCGTGTGACTCTGAAAATTGGTGAAAAAGAAAATTTTTTTTCTGAAAAATGTTTTCCGAACAAAGAATAATTTTTTTTCTCTACATTGTTTGTGTCTACGCTTGTCATGATGCATGATGACCCCCCGCCAAACGCCAATATCTCCCGGAGGTGGTCCATTACTCTAATGTCTCTTGGTGGGAGTGCAGGTCATGTGAGGAATTCATGCTGTGCATGTCAAGTTTAATATATCTGTTTGTGGTCTTTTTATGTACACCGGTCGAGGACGTTGCTTTTGACTATCTTTGATCTGCAGGGCCTATGCTTTTAGGTTTACTGGTGGCACGAGGGAGTTCATTCTTTTAAATTCTTCCCCCCCTGATTACTTGAGCGGGTGGCCACGGTGTATCTGGTACCCCCCTGCCATGAGGGGGGCGCCAAGGGAACAACCAGGATCCCCCCGTTCTCTTTTTGTCTTTTCGAGCAAGTGACAATGCTCTGGGAAGGGGGGTGAAGCCCGTTCGGATCCCAATCGGCTGCAGTGTTCTATTTTTGAGCGATTTCCGCGATTTCAGCGATTTCGGATACAATTTCAGAAGAATTCCGAAATTATATTATTTAAAAACCACAGCATGGAGGATTTAACATTTCTTGTTCTGATCAGGCCTGTTGTGCGTGCGCGCGCCCTTCTTGTGTTCTTGTTGGCGTGCGCGTGCTCTGTGTTCCTCAATGCGCGCCGATCGTTTGAAAATTCTTCCCCACGGGTGCTAATAGTGTTAGTTCTACACTGTTACGGAAAGGGAAACGAATCCGAAGCTGGGGCGACTCCAGTGGATGATAGAAGGCCCGGAGTTAAGGATCTGGCTAAACCCTGGTGTGGTGCCTCCGCCCACACCGGCTGTCGACCTTGGGTGCATCACTGCACTTCGGAGGAGACCGGTGTACGTAAATGGGCGCATCTGGTTCGACAGTGCCACGCCTACGTGCATGGGGGACCACGGGTTTCTTGAAGCTGGAGGAGCCCTAGTGGAAGTGAAGTGGAAGTGGATGTGGCTGAGGTAGGCGCACCGGACGGGAAAAAGGTAACTCGGTGGTTGCTCCGCAAGACAAAACAATTCTTCATTCCTTGGCTTATCATTTCCCTAGATTAGCGTCTTAAGGTCAAAGCCGTTCTACTCAACTCAACCCTATTCAATCTGTCAATTGAACAGAATTGAATAAAATTGAACATTGATAAAAATGAGCACAGAGCGCGCCGACATTTTGCGCTCGCGCGCGCAGTCAAAAAGACGCCAAAAGACGTCATGTACAGCCACAGACAGCTTTAAAGCTCTTCAAAGTTGAGAGTTTCACAGTGTGTGGTAATAAAATACATTCCTGTTCATGTAGGTTAATTGTGTGTTGCCCGAAATTGCTTTGCGCACTATTGACCGTGGTGCGCGCTACTCATGTTCAATTTTTATGTGTAGATAAGGGCCTCTCGCAACATCTATGACCCTCATGGACTCCATGATTTCCTCTGAAATGCAACACCTGCAACTTCCATCCTTGATGATGACGTTGTTGACGTGCTTGCAAACCTTTTCATACAAACACCACGATACCGCAACCTTCTAAAGAAGGTGTGTGATACGGCCCATGGTGGTAAATGGAAAAGGATTCGGAGTGTGATAAGGAGTCGGTTGTTTGTTGTCGGTATGATGCCATGCTTTTGCGTGGCTCCGAGTTAGATGATGCCCCGAGGAGTGAATGGACAAAGGCCACCGGTCCCGGTTGGCAAATGCTCATCATGCCCCCGCATCTACCGGGGGAAGATGACATTAGCCTTGTGGCGGTAAAAAAAACTGATTGTGAAAAGACATATGAGGAGGCGGAGGACCGGAGGGTGCAATACAAGGCCGATGCCAAGGTGTAGGACAAGTGTATTCATCAATACATGGTCTTCACACTCTTTGATGATAGTGTTCATTCCATTGTATTGTGCGTGTTGATCCTCTTGTTATTCAATGGAATTTTCAACTCCATCAATTGTGAGAAAAATGCATAAAGAAGGGTATGCAAGGGTCGCAAGGGTTTAAAAATCAATGGTAGCTGTTTGACATACATTTTGTGAAATGGTTGTCATGGGTTTTGAAATATGTAACCACATGAGGTGCCACTAAACGGGAATTAGACATGGTGGAAAGTAGTGGTTCAATTGAAATCTATGGTATTCAATTGAGTAGACCTAATTGAGTTGAGTAGAACGGTTTTGACCTTAAAACGACAATCTAGGGTGTTTGCTTTGCATGTGTCATGACAACTTGATATCCCATGGAATCAAAGAGGGTCAATCTTTGGTGATTGTGTGTGTTGAACATGGTGTGTGCACGTACAATGGGTGAACATGCTAAACGTGGAGAATGGCACTTATGCCCTGGTTGTTAACCTCCCATTTGCCGTCTTACTCCAGTGACCTTCCGTGAATTCATGTCATTGGTCGAACACTTCGGTGAATTTATGTCATTGGTCGAACACTTCGGTGAATTCATGTCATTGGTCGAACACATTGGTAGTACGTCATGGCATGAGGATAGCTCATTTGATTTGGCAATTGGGTGCAGGGATAATCCTCAATCAATGTCAGAGATTTTCACTTCAAGTGCATGCATGCCTTCATGGGTCATGGCTAGGCGAAAGTCTCTCTTCATATGCATGCTCCCATGGGTCATGGCTACGCTATGCGCTCAGGATTGCGTTTTTGTGAGGTCAGGTTCTCCCTCCCCGGCCATGGTTTGGTTAGGTTATCTCTCTTCGGCCATGGATTGGTTAGGCTTTCTCTCCTGGGCATGGATAGGTGAGGGTCTCTCTCTCAAGGCCTGGATTGGGGCGGGACCATCGCTCTTGGAGGCGGGACAATCTCTCCTTGGGAAAGGACAATCTCACCATGTGTCAGATGTGCTCTCTTTGGACCCGGGATATATCTCCATGCACTCTCTGTGTGGGCCGGGTCTAGGTCTCTTCTTGTGACCCGGGGCATCTTCTTACCCAAGCACTGTTGCCCAATCTCTCTCCAAGTAGCGTGCATTGAATTTGTTTGGTGTCATAGGATCATGCAATTAAGCAATGTTGGTTTCACATGTCCATGTGTGGATGGTTTCTAGTGCACATGACGGTTGTGGTTGCCTATGCCATCGGGTCCCAAGCAATTAGGCACCAAGTGGTGGGACTGAGTGGCATGTCCAAGCATGTGAGGGCATGAGATGTATGTCGTGTGTTGGCTTTACATTTTGCTCGTGCCTTTGGTTTGCGATACTCTAACCGCAGGAGCCCAGCAATTGGTATGCAGCATACACTAAATAGGTGACGTTTGGTGGGCTGGCCCTTTTTGATGTCTTGTTGGCGAGCAGCAAGTAAACCTGCCAAGTCTATTCACTTGCTGGCCATTGTGTATGTTATTGCTAAGTGATAGGCACCCGGAGTCCGGTGTGAAGTACCAAGGCATTGCCAGCATGACGATATATGGAATGGGTCCCACATGCCAGGTGTCAGGTATTGCTTGGAGGTCACCCTCCTGACTCATATTTGGTGATCCTCATTGCAAGCTGTGTACAGTGATCATTGGTGCTTCATGAATATGGACAAGTCATGCATGTGGTCATGCCATATTTTTTGTTCACGGAGGCCATGGTGTTACACTTGATCCAGGGTGGGACATTCCTCATATTCGGAGCTAATGTTTCTCAATTCCAGTTTTTGCCGTCTTCTAGGTAAGGGTGAGGATGGGCCATGTGGTCCACGCTTATGTTGAATCCGATGATGCCATTGTGTCGTGTGTCATTTCTTCGTGATCCGCCATGTGCGGTATGCCCCTCTTTGATGTCATTTTGTCGCGCATGACCATCCATGTCATGGCGTACTCCTGCCTTTGCACAAACATCCGTCTTGATAGATATCGGATGTTGTCCCACTTTAGTGCTTTCCCGGCCTACTCCCCTCTCTTCTTCATCACGCTTGTGTAAGCAACCGGTGTCAAATGGTGGCCTCCACAGTAGCTCATCCATTCCTGCTTCATCACACTGGCCCATGCGGATTCGTGCAAGGGGTGGCGTCCACGTTGCACCCATGTCTTTCTTTTTCGAAAGAGCTTGTGGTGTGAGGTTGTCCCTCTCTCTCTCCGTCATCATCTCGTGGGCATCCTCTTGCCTTGCATCGGGTTCTTTGAAAGCTGCAGGGGGCGTGTTATTGAACCCAAAGCCTTTGCTGCGATGAATGATTTGGCCGTCGTGAGTGACCATAGTAGAAGTCATCGGTCCGCCAGGCCTTGAAGCTTGAGCTGGCGACGTCGTGGTTTGGGGACCGCGGAGCTGTGGAGATACACAAAAACAGAGTGCCTTGGGTGCTGTGTGCAATCCGTAGCATATTGGGACTACCTCATGCGACTTTCCAAAACATCGATGCACCTTCTCCCAAGATCTACTGGCTTTGGAGGGAGCTACTCTGTGTGTAACTCAGCTCAGCATGGAAAAAATGCACTTTAAAACATGCTAAAGCATCATGAAGTACTGAAAACAAAGATGGGACCATTCGGCGTGAACAACAATCATTGCCTGGATTCAGTAATTCAGTAGTCCTACCAACTTATAGTAGATTTCTTGCAGCAAAACAATATTTCGCTAAAAAATTGAACAGATGACCACCGAGCGAAATTGTCTGGAACACTGTGGGATGGATCATGGATGACGGATCACAGGAGAGCAATGCCGACGGTCAGCAGGTGGCACAAGCAGTGAGAAAATATTCTGCCAGAGTTCTTGCAGCTTCTGGTTTGTTGAATCAATCACATGAAAACACATACATATGTCGAAACAACACACATTACACATGTCTCTTGCACATGGTTACACATAACATAACATATGATAACAGAATATAACATAGTGGGTGGGTCTGGGCTGGAGTTGATTGGTAGAGGTGGATCCCACGTCTAACTTTTTGTCTTACTGTTCCGGTAGACGTATCACGTCTTCTGGAACAACTCTCACGTGTTCTGGAACAGTATGGAATGTTCCAGCCTTAATAGTCTTACTGTTCCGGTAGACGTATTTCGTCTAACACTCCTCTCTTCCAGGGCTTCACTTATACTTCTGTTTCTGCCTCTCCCCTTGCTCGACGTTGTCTCATTTGTTCCCCTCTCCATGATCATGTCCATGTATTGATGTGGGTAAATTCAACCCAATTTGGCAATCAATTATTGGGACTCCGTTGGTCAAGCTCATTCGAATTCCTTGATCAAGTGTTCGGATTCTCTTGCACGGGTTGCAAACGGGTGTACCTATGGAATTTGTTTGGATTCTGTGGTCAGGGGTTTAACAAGAGTACTTGCAGGAATTTTAGATTTTGCGTTTTATAAAGCATGGAATCACTGGTGAGGTCAAAGACGATGGGAGTCACGGGAAAGAGGGTGGAGAAATCGGGTATAGGCGGTTGAGCTCGCACTATGGCAGGGGCTGGTCGTACAGACCTTCTTTATGGTAGCAGAGGTGTCCCGCCCTCGGGATGCGGGACCCCCGTCAGGAGCTCGCGGCCTGGCGCGTTTGCCCACGGGGCGTCAGCCTGGAGGGTGGCGTGCGTCGGCTCCGGGTCCGGGTCCAGGCTGGGGGCCGGGTTACTGCCAGATGGTGTTTCCGTGGGCCGTACTGCCGGTCCGGCTGGTGGGTCCTGGCGTTGTTGGGGTGCCAGCTTGGCCTGTACGGGGGCCGGCGGATGGTACCCCGCGGCCGACGGGCTGGGTGTCGCTGGAGCTTGGGGACGGGGGCTCCCTGTGGGGATGTGGGCGTGGGGGCGCATGGTGCCGAGGAGTCACTCAGGCCGGGCGCTGGTGGCGTCAGTCCTGGTAATGGTACATGTCCGTGTGGAAGGGCTGTCGGACGGCGCATGTGTGGGGCCCTTCGTCGGTTGGACTGGTGGGCTGTGGTGCAGGTGGGGCCCCGGGTTGGCCTGTGTCGGGGCTGCTGGCTGGTGGCCCCGTGTGGACGCGTCGGGTGGTGTTTGGGGTTGTGGACCTGGGTCGCCTGCGGGGCCCGGATCTGGGCTCGTTTGCGGGCTCACGGTGGCGAGGGGTTGCTCGGGGCGGGCGCCTGCTGTCCTCGTATTCGTGTGGCTGGGCATGGTTCCGCTCCCAGCAGGTGATGCTCGGCTCTCCCGCATCGCTGTGGCTGCGTGGTGCTGCGGCTGGTTTCATTGCGCCGCTCGTTTGGATGCACCTCCTTGCCGGGGGCTCTGTGGCGTGCCGGCCCCCGATGGCGCCGGAACGCCCGTAGTCCGTGTGGCGTGAGTGGTCTGCGGCCGGAGTGGTGAGTGGATGGTCGCGTGGGGCGCGGAGGAGGACGGGCTGGAGGACGTGGAGGTCGTTGGCCTTTGTGGCGCGCCGGCCCACGATGGTGCCAAAGCGCGTACATTTGTGGCCCTGGTTGCGGCTGGTGCGCGCGATCGGGGCTGGGTGGTGATGGTCGCCAATCTCCGGGCGGAGGTGGAGGAGCTGTGGTGTCGGGCACCTCCGGCCATCATCCTGGCCACTGCCGCATTGCCGTACGTGTCCGGCTGCGGCGCTGGGACAGGTGGTTGTTGGGCGCGCCGCGCAACTGGAACGAGTCTGCGGGGGAGGGGTATCCCCCTCCACGTGAGATAGGCCGCCATCAGCCTCTCGGGTGCCCCCTTGACAAGGCCCTCGCTTCAATGGACGAAATCCCCCCACTCGTTGCCATGGGTGCCGCGAACGATCCTCATGTCCCGCTCTGCGTCCCCCACCAGCCAGCTGAAGGTGAAAGGGAGCTGGGTTGTAGGGTGAGGACGGTGGTGCGCCAGTTGTCGCGGTTCATGGGGCCGATGGGGCCCCAACTGTCCGGCAGATTGCCAAGGGGGGATGGGCTGCCCTGTCGCACGCCGCTGTAATGTTCGTAGTCTGGAACCCAGATCGTGGGGTCTGCCTCCTCGTCTGGCAGCGCCCAGGTTGGTGCGCACCAGGGGGGGCGAGGTGGCGGTGCTGCCGGGTCCTGCTCGCTGAGGACGTCCAAACGCTCAACGTCGGGGCTGTCCCCTCCGTCACGCGCCCAGACATTCCGGGCACTCAGGGTGCGCAGTCTGTGGGGCGTGCAGTCGTCGGTTTGGGTTTCGCGCGGCGGCGGAGCTGTGCAGAGGGGGTGCGGCCGTCCGCAAAGCGGGCAGGCAGGCAGGTGCACGATGCACGGGCTGCAGAACCAGTGCAGCTGCTCGGCGCTGCCGCAGCCGAGGTCATGCCCAAGGAGCGGGGCGTCGTTGTCGTCGACTATTTCCCAGCAGACGTTGCATGGGTTCTGAGGCCCCTGCGGATGTGGGGCTTCACCGGCCATCATCCTCAGGAGAGGTACAGGTCGTGGGACAATCGGGTTACTTTACGGGAGTGTGCGCCCCTTCGTGCAGTGCGGTGTGGTGGGTGGTGCGGTTGCAGTCCCCGGGGGGTTGCCGTGTGTCACTGTGTGTGGCTAGTCACTCGGTTGCACAGGCTGGTCATGGATGAGGAGGTTGTGATACATACGACGGTCGTGGGAGGTCTATTGTGCTTCCTGTGCGTACAGCTAGACGTGGTGCTGCAGTTGTGCGTCCGCCCTCTTGACGGCGGTGAGTTGCATGTGACGTACTGTGACTTCGGGTTCCAGGGCGTGGTCAGCAATGACCCTGTAGAGCTGGAGTCGTACCGCTCCCCTGAGCACCGCTTCCTTGATCTCCGGTTGCCGCATAAGGCGCCGGACCTCATTTGTCTGCGGCGCGGTCGGGCCCCATCCGGTGTGTTGTGCTATGGTGTCCTCCAGTGTCCACGTGGCCAGGTGGTTGCCTCCTTGAGCCAGCGGGCACTGTTTGAAGTGTTCCCATGTCTCCGGCTGTTGGAGGTGGCAGGGGCAGATGGTGTATTCCAGCAGTATGTCTATACCTCGTCGGTCATACCAGCGTGCCAATCCTGTCCAGGAGGGGCAGTTGTTCAAGCAAGAGTTGATAACGTCCTGTTGGTAGGTGTACCGGCAGCAGGGACGGGTGAAGAGCTGAGAAGTATAATGCGGTTTGCAGCTCATGTTGGAGGCGGTTCATAAGGGTGTTGTCGGCGTGGCTGCCTCGGATGTGCGCCATGGTGCGGATGGGTTGCGGGTAGTGGTACGCCTGTCTCGTGTCGTTGTAGGTCCGGTCGTCTGGTACCCAGGCCGGTGGTTCCCCGGGGTGCGGGATCGGCGGCAGGTGTTGGAGGTGTGTTTGCATGTGGTCCTGTAGTGGCGGGCCCTCGCCGTCAGGCATGTACTCGGCAAGCTGGTTGTGGGCGTGTAAGTCTATGTGTCCGTTGCCCAAGCTGTACCGTTGGGACTCTTGTTTGACGAGGTGTAAGACGACGTGCTTGGGCAGGCGACTCAAAGCCACCAAGAGCTGTAGGGCTTGGGTGCCCAGGCTGGAGTCGGTTGCCTTCCGTAAGGGCTGTCGGGCCAGATTGCGGACGATCTGGAAGTCCACCTCTGCGTCTACTACGACCCACGCATGGTGCGCGTGGTCTGGCGGTTGTTCGTCGGCGTCATTGACAGCATCCAAGATGATCGCCAGTGTCCTTTTTTCTGCATGAGAGGAGGCCCAAAGATGGTGGCCCCTGTGAGGTGGCTTTGGCGTAATCGGCCCGCCGCGTCAGTCCGTAGCTCCAAAGCTGCCCCCCCGACCGCTGGGGTGACGTTTGTGGTGCTGGAGGGCACGGCAGGCGGCACGGTTTCGTTGGCTGGTAGGCGTGGACGCGCACCCCCTGTTCCGTGGTGGCCGATGGCGTGGTGGTGGCCGGTTGGAGCCTTCAGGTAGCGTAGACGTCAATTCCTTGGTGGATAATCTCGGTTGCCGCTGGGTTCATGCGTACATAGTCGTTGTTCCCTTCGTGGCCTTGCGTGAGGTAGCCGAACAAATTGGAGCAGGTACGCCTTCTGTCGCTGGAATGTGGTCCATTCGATTGTCTGCCAGTCCTGGAATTGGGAGCAGCGGTGTTTAACCGGGTAGGCGAGGGCCTCCGGTGTGGTGCTGCGGTGTTTGGCTAGCACCGGGAAGGTAATGGCTGGGTGGTTGGTGTCCCACGTTCCCCGGTGGAACCTCCATTCCGCTGCGGTGCTGGGTCGCCACGCTACTGTGGCCGTGTCCTCTGCCGAAGCCCGTTCCAAGTGTGTGTGTAGCCACCGGTCCTGTTGCGGGGTAGCGTGGGCCGCTGGTGTGTGGTGGTAGCGTGCCAGCAGTTGGAGGAGGGGCCATGGGCCGGATAGCGCTTGAAGCCCGCATCTCCAGCAAGTGGTTGGACTGCCCGTCAGCGCGTCCTGCGGCAGCGGCGGCGGACAAAATTTGCATGCCATGGGCGGCGGTAGCATCCACAAGTTGTCGTGCGCTCTGCCAGGTCGCAACGTGGTTTTGAGTCCTTTGGGCACCAGGAGGAGTACCGCTGGTACAGTGGCGCTTGGTACATACTTCACTGGTTCTGGCGGCTGGTGATGGGCCTGGTACCCGCGTGGTGGGGCCCGTGGTAGCGGCCGTTTGTGCCTCCTCCAAAATAGACCGTATGCCTCACGTACTTCCCCATCGGTCGGTTGCTGCTGTCTGGTTTGTGAGGCCGCGTTTAGCATGTGACTTTCCAGGACCGAGGTGTTGGGCCACTCCGGGACATGGTGTGTGCGCACTCGCTGGAGGGGCCTCATCTGGTTCGGGGTGACTCGTACTAGGTGTAGGGTGGTGCCCACTAGTGTCCAGAGTGGTGGTGCTCCCTGTTGGTCCTCCACCCACATCGGTGTGTAGGACAGCCACAGGACAGGTCTCCCTGCACGGATGGTTTTTTTGCATGACATGTTGGTGGTGGGGTAGCAGGAGTTGTAGGTGGTTCCATATGCGGTTCCCTACCTTGGTGGGGAGGCCTCGTTGATGAAGTATGTACTGGGGACAGGCGTTGCGATGGTATTGGGCCTCTCATAGTGTCAGCGTCAAGACGTCCCTCACCTCCGGTTAATGATTGTGCATGAGACGGTGCAGGTGGGTCGCGGTGTGAGCCGTGTATGCGTTGACGACGAGGTGATCGGTGTTGTCCCCATAGTATGGTGGTGACGCCGCGTGCACCGCCACGGGTAGTGACTTGGGTCGGTGGCCTTGGATGGTCCACACTCGCCGTACTTTGGCAGCAGCCTCCTGCAGCATTTGTTGGGGGTGCGTTAGGTGCAGGTCCTGGAACCCTATAGCTGCGTTGAGTACGGCTTGTAGGAAGTATGCCAGGGCCTGGGTGGAGAGCGTCACGATGAGCGCTATGACTAGTGTCTGCGTCAACTGCTGTATCAGGTTTGGTGGCAGGGTGACCTCGTTGGTGTTTGCCGCTTGTTGGACCCCCAGGTAGGTGGCTGTGCTTACTGGGTTCATGGGCAGGTCTCCGGGGCGGAGGGGTGGTGGTGGTGCGTTGTGTACCATCGTGGCAGATTTGACGTTGTGCACCAGTAGCTGGTAGCCCTCCAGGTAGTTGGTGACATCATGGAGTACTTTGGTGGCCCTGGTGGTGTCCGGGGTGGTTGGTAGGGGCTGACGGGCGGTGGCGGTGACCACCGCCATGTCGTCCGCAAATGCTAGGAGCGTGGTCCGTAGGGGGTGTCATGCCACGTCCGGGTATGTGTGTCGGATGTAAAAGGCCAGCGGGAGGGTGACGAGCAGGAAGAGGAATGGGCCCTCCGCACCCCCTTCCAGGACTCCACTGGTGGGGTGGACCCATGGGGTGATGCCCACATCGGTTTTCACTGCATACATGCAGCTGGCAAGGTATGCGAGTAGGAAACCCTGGAAAGGGAGTGCCATGCGTTTCCAGACAGCTCGTAGGAGGCGGCGCGGGGTGTTGGGGAAGGCCCCCTTGACATCCAGGGACGTGATGATGAGGCCGATCAGGTCCATGTCTACCACGGCGTCTTGCATAAATATGGCCTCCAGCGGCAACCTACCCGGTATAGCTCCCCACATCGTGGGCGGTACAGCGCGGTATACTGCCGGTGCCACCCGTTTGAGGATGACCATCCAGATGAGTTTGGCTTCCATGGTGGCGCACACTATGGGCCTTCAGTTGTCTGGGTTCGCCGAGTTGCCTTTCTTGTACAGTGGGTGTACCAGGTTTGCCCAATCAGGTGGTACGTCTGTTTTCGCGATGGCGATATCCCACAGGCGTGCATCCAAGTGTCTCTTTAGGTTCGGTGGGAGCCCGCGGTAGAGCTGCGCCAGGAGGCCGTCTACCCCCGGGGTTTTTCCCGGTTGTAGTTTGTACAGCACTTCATCCAGTTCCCGAATGGTGAACGGGGTGCGGTGCATGTCTCGTCGCTGTGTCTGGTTGTAGAGTTTCGGCAAATGCGATATCAATTCTTCCGTGTACGCGGATAACTCCTCATCCTCGGTGTTGTGTTGGCGTTGGCAGCTGTTGAGGACTTCCTCGAGGACCACCTTGGGGTCGTTGGTCACTGTGCTGCTTTGCAGGCGCACCGCCTTGATGCCTCGGTGGCCTGTTTCCCCCAGGACCTTGTCCACGTGCATTGGAGCCTTGTAGGGCTTGAGGTTCTGAAAGTAGCGTTGCTGTTCTTGTGCCAGCTCCTTCGCCCGGCGGACGTGCCACTCCCTGAGTTGCCGGCGGGTGGTGTCCAGCCTTGCGGCAATGGTCTGGGCGTCATGCTGGGCCTGCGGGTCATGGGAGTGTACCGATGTATGTAGTGCCTGCTTGTCGCGCCATATAGCGGTAACCATGGATCGTAGGTCCTGATGCGGGGTGGCATCGTCTTGTGTGCACCGGTGTCCTCCGTGGAGGCCGCAAGCCGTGGCTGCTTGTCGCATGGCAAGGTTGAGGTCTGCTCCGTCGTCTTTGCCCGGGATGCGCTGCACCGTGCGGTAATACGCAATCCATCTTTGTGTGCCGTGTTGGTCTTGTGGTCTAATGGGTTGTTGTTCGTCATGGTCCATGTCTTCTGTGGAGGCCAGGGGCACTTGAAGTACCTTGATTTGTACCTCCAGGGGTCGATGTCCGGTGATCTTGGACGGCAGTTCGTGGTATCGCGCCCGCGTTACCACGACGTGTGCCGGGTCCGCGTAGCAGAGGCCGATGCCAGAATCTGCTGAGCCTGGTTGCGGTGGTTGCTGTGAGGGCTGGCCCCGTATGGAGGCTTTGCGGTCTTGTAGGCACATGTGTTGCATGGCCATTTGCACCGCTGTGTCTTCGGGCGTTTGCCGCCCCCGGCGATCGTCGACTGATGGGGCCGCGTTGAAGTCTCCTATGATGACAGTCGGCCCCATCATGGCGAGTTGCCGGTAGGCCTCCATGAGGTGTTCGAGGAACGTCTCTGTGGCGTCTCCAAAGGGGACATGAACCTTGATGACCTTCAGCTGCCACGTCAGGCCGACCAGTTCGTATGCGGCCAGGCGGCCTTCCACGCCCAGGTGGTGGTGGACATGTTCTTGAACCTCACTTTTGTGGGATATGCCCACCCCCTTGACGCATGTAGTGCAGTATCGGTGTCCTGTCCTTGCGAGGATGGGGGTTAGGCTGGGGTGGGCCACTTGGGTTTTGAGGGCCCGTTCCTGCCACAACATGGCGTCTGGGTCGCACCTCGCCATGACAGGTACGTCTTGCAGGTCTGGAGCTTTGGCTGCGTCGTACAGGGCGCCTGGTTTGTTGAGGGACATGAGAGTGACGAGCCCATTGATGACTTCGTGGGTGTGCGCCCTGCTGGCCCCTGGGGGGTCCCTTGCGCGGCGAGGTAGTGGTCTTTGTCCCAGGCGTAGTTTGAGGTTGATCGCTGTTGCCACCCGTTGCTCCTCGGGTATATTCAGCTCCTCCAGCAGTGCCTGTGGCACGTCACCCGTCCAGACAGTGCCCGGTGGTACTTGGTCTGCGGGTGTGTGGAGCTGTACCGGGCACTCCGGGAACAGCCTGTCGTCCCAGAGTTTGAGGTTCCGGTTTTCGGCTTTCTCACCCCACTCCGGGAGCGCTTGCGATGCGATCTTCAGCTGTAGGTTGCCATGTTGGCCTGGCGTGACCAGTCTGCCCTTTATCTTGCCCCGGAACCATACAATATGCTTTGGTTGTCCTTTGAGCGTGGCCCCGAATACCCCTTGTAATTCTGCGCCGTCTGGCCATTCGGGATGCATGTCGTTACGCTCCGCCACCGTGAAGAATGGGCACGCCTGGGGCTTTGCCTTTGGCTGTGGTTCCGGCGGTGGCGGCAATGGGGCTGCTTTCGGTGGCTTCCATGGTGGCGCACACTTTGGGCCTCCAGTTGTCTGGGTTCGCCCAGTTGCCTTTCATGTACAGCGGGTGTACCAGGTTTGCCCAATCAGGTGGTACGTCTGTTTTCCCGATGGCGATATCCCGCAGGCCCGCGTCCAAGTGTGTCTTTAGGTTCGGTGGGAGCCTGCGATAGAGCTGCGCCGGGAGGCCGTCTACCCCCGGGGCTTTTCACGGTTGTAGTTTGTACAGCACTTCATCCAGTTCCAGAATGGTGAACGGGGTGCGGTGCATGTCTCGTCGCTGTGTCCGGTTGTAGAGTTTTGGCAAATGCGATATCAATTCCTCCGTGTACGCGGATAACTCCTCGTCCTCGGCGTTGTGTTGGCGTTGGCAGCTGTTGAGGACCACCTTGGGGTCGTTGATCACTGTGCTGTTTTGCAGGCGCACCGCCTTGATGCCTCGGTGGCCTGTTTCCCCCAGGACCTTGTCCATGTGCTTTAAAGCCTTGTAGGGCTTGAGGTTCTGAAAGTAGCGTTGCTGTTCTCGTGCCAGCTCCTTCGCCCGGCGGACGTGCCACTCCCTGAGTTGCCGGCAGGTGGTGTCCAGCCGTGCGGCAATGGTCTGGGCGTCATGCTGGGCCTGCGGGTCATGGGAGTGTACCGATGTATGTAGTGCATGCTTGTCGCGCCATATGGCGGTAACCATGGATCGTAGGTCCTGATGCGGGGTGGCATCGTCTTGTGTGCACCGGTGTTCTCTGTGGAGGACGCAAGCCGTGGCCGCTTGTCGCATGGCAAGGTTGAGGTCTGCCTCGTCGTCTTGGCCCAGGATGCGCTGCACCGTGCGGTAATACGCCATCCATCTTTGTGTGCCGTGTTGGTCTGGTGGTCTAATGGGTTGTTGTTCGTCATGGTCCATGTCTTCTGTGGAGGCCAGGGGCACTTGAAGTACCTTGATTTGTACCTCCAGGGGTCAATGTCCGGTGATCTTGGACGGCAGGTCGTGGTATCGCGCCCGCGTTACCACGACGTGTGCCGGGTCCGCGTAGCAGAGGCCGATGCCGGAATCTGCTGAGCCTGGTTGCGGTGGTCGCTGTGAGGGCTGGCCCCGTAGGGAGGCTTTGAGGTCTTGTAGGCCCATGTGTTGCATGGCCAGTTGCACCGCTGTGTCTTCGGGCGTTTGCTGCCCCCCGCGATCGTCGACTGATGGGGCCGCGTTGAAGTCTCCTATGATGACAGTCGGCCCCATCATGGCGAGTTGCCGGTAGGCCTCCATGAGGTGTTCGAGGAACGTGTCTGTGGCGTCTCCAAAGGGGATATGTACCTTGATGACCTTCAGCTGCCACGTCAGGCCGACCAGTTCGTATGCGGCCAGGCGGCCTTCCACGCCCAGGTGGTGGTGGACATGTTCTTGGACCTCACTTTTGTGGGATATGCCCACCCCCTTGACGCATGTAGTGCAGTATCGGTGTCTTGTCCTTGCGAGGATGGGGGTTAGGCTGGGGTGGGCCACTTGGGTTTTGAGGGCCTGTTCCTGCCACAACATGGCGTCTGGGTTGCACCTCGCCATGACAGGTACGTCTTGCAGGTCTGGAGCTTTAGCTGCGTCGTGCAGGGCGCCTGGTTCGTTAAGGGACATGAGAGTGACGAGCCCATTGATGACTTCGTGGGTGTGCGCCCTGCTGGCCCCTGGGGGGTCCCTTGCGCGGCGAGGTAGTAGTCATTGTCCCAGGCGTAGTTTGAGGTTGATCGCTGTTGCCACCCGTTGTTCCTCGGGTATATTCAGCTCCTCCAGCAGTGCCTGTGGCACGTCACCCGTCCAGACAGTGCCCGGTGGTACTTGGTTTGCGGGTGTGCGGAGCTGTACTGGGCACTCCGGGAACAGCCTGTCGTCCCAGAGTTTGAGGCTCGGGTTTTCAGCTTTCTCGCCCCACTCCGGGAGCGCTTGCGATGCGATCTTCAGCTGTAGGTTGCCATGTTGGCCTGGCGTGGCCAGTCTGCCCTTTATCTTGCCCCGGAACCATACAATATGCTTTGGTTGTCCTTTGAGCGTGGCCCCGAATACCCCTTGTAATTCTGCGCCGTCTGGCCATTCGGGGTGCATGTCGTTACGCTCCGCCACCGTGAAGAATGGGCACGCCTGGGGCTTTGCCTTTGGCTGTGGTTCGGGCAGTGGCGGCACTGGGGCTGCTTTCGGTGGCTTCCATGGTGGCGCACACTATGGGCCTCCAGTTGTCTGGGTTCGCCCAGTTGCCTTTCATGTACAGCGGGTGTACCAGGTTTGCCCAATCAGGTGGTACGTCTGTTTTCCCGATGGCGATATCCCGCAGGCCCGCGTCCAAGTGTCTCTTTAGGTTCGGTGGGAGCCTGCGGTAGAGCTGCGCCGGGAGGCCGTCTACCCCCGGGGTTTTTCCCGGTTGTAGTTTGTACAGCACTTCATCGAGTTCCCGAATGGTGAACGGGGTGCGGTGCATGTCTCGTCGCTGTGTCCGGTTGTGGAGTTTTTCGCAAATGCGATATCAATTCCTCCGTGTACGCGGATAACTCCTCATCCTCAGTGTTGTGTTGGCGTTGGCAGCTGTTGAGGACTTCCTCGAGGACCACCTTGGGGTCGTTGGTCACTGTGCTGCTTTGCAGGCGCACCGCCCTGATGCCTCGGTGGCCTGTTTCCCCCAGGACCTTGTCCACGTGCTTTAAAGCCTTGTAGGGCTTGAGGTTCTGAAAGTAGCGTTGCTGTTCTTGTGCCAGCTCCTTCGCCCGGCGGACGTGCCACTCCCTGAGTTGCCGGCGGGTGGTGTCCAGCCGTGCGGCAATGGTCTGGGCGTCATGCTGGGCCTGCGGGTCATGGGAGTGTACCGATGTATGTAGTGCCTGCTTGTCGCGCCATATGGCAGTAACCATGGATTGTAGGTCCTGATGCGGGGTGGCATCGTCGTGTGTGCACCGGTGTCCTCCGTGGAGGACGCAAGCCGTGGCCGCTTGTTGCATGGCAAGGTTGAGGTCTGCCTCGTCGTCTTGGCCCAGGATGCGCTGCACCGTGCGGTAATACGCCATCCATCTTTGTGTGCCCTGTTGGTCTGGTGGTCCAATGAGTTGTTGTTCGTCATACCCCATGTCTTCTGTGGAGCCCGGGGGCACTTGAAGTACCTTGATTTGTACCTCCAGGGGTCAATGTCTGGTGATCTTGGACGGCAGGTCGTGGTATCGCGCCCGCGTTACCACGACGTGTGCCGGGTCCGCGTAGCAGAGGCCGATGCCGGAATCTGCTGAGCCTGGTTGCGGTGGTCGCTGTGAGGGCTGCCCCCGTAGGGAGGCTTTGAGGTCTTGTAGGCCCATGTGTTGCATGGCCATTTGCACCGCTGTGTCTTCGGGCGTTTGCCGCCCCCCGCGATCGTCGACTGATGGGGCCGCGTTGAAGTCTCCTATGATGACAGTCGGCCCCATCATGGCGAGTTGCCGGTAGGCCTCCATGAGGTGTTCGAGGAATGTCTCTGTGGCGTCTCCAAAGACGATATGAACCTTGATGACCTTCAGCTGCCATGTCAGGCCGACCATTTTGTATGCGGCCAGGCGGCCTTCCACGCCCAGGTGGTGGTGGACATGTTCTTGGACCTCACTTCTGTGGGATATGCCCACCCCCTTGACGCATGTAGTGCAGTATCGGTGTCTTGTCCTTGCGAGGATGGGGGTTAGGCTGGGGTGGGCCACTTTGGTTTTGAGGGCCTGTTCCTGCCACAACATGGCGTCTGGGTCGCACCTCGCCATGACAGGTACATCTTGCAGGTCTGGAGCTTTGGCTGCGTCGTACAGGGCGCCTGGTTCGTTTAGGGACATGAGAGTGACGAGCCCATTGATGACTTCGTGGGTGTCCGCCCTGGTGGCCCCTGGGGGGTCCCTTGCGCGGCGAGGTAGTAGTCATTGTCCCAGGCGTAGTTTGAGGTTGATCGCTGTTGCCAGCCCGTTGCTCCTCGGGTATATTCAGCTCCTCCAGCAGTGCCTGTGGCACGTCACCCGTCCAGACAGTGCCCGGTGGTACTTGGTTTGCGGGTGTGCGGAGCTGTACGGGGCACTCCGGAAACAGCCTGTCGTCCGAGAGTTTGAGGCTCGGGTTTTCAGCTTTCTCGCCCCACTCTGGGAGCGCTTGCGATGCGATCTTCAGCTGTAGGTTGCCATGTAGGCTGCCCTTTATCTTGCCCCGGAACCATACGAATTGCTTTGGTTGTTCTTTGAGCGTGGCCCCGAATACCCCTTGTAATTCTGCGCCGTCTGGCCATTCGGGGTGCATGTCGTTACGCTCCGCCACCGTGAAGAATGGGCACGCCTGGGGCTTTGGTATCAGCTGTGGTTCGGGCGGTGGCAGGACTGGGGCCGCTTTCGGCTCCGGTTAGGGTTAGGGTTAGGGTTTGTTCGGTCATTTGGCCCCGCGGGCCGGGATGCCCGCCACCTCAGGACGAAGCCTTGGCTCGGGCCCGGCTTGTTCTGGCGCCGGTTTGTGGGCTGCCTTCGCGGCATTGCGGTTGTGGAAGTTGTGCAAGATGCTGTATGTCAGTCCTTGTCCCTCACCGTGTCGGTGCATACCTCGAAGTTTGTTCACGTGTTTTTGCAGGTTGGTGATGCGATGTTTGAGAGTTTGTTCCGTGTCCATGGGCCAGGACATCCAGCGTTCCGCCTGTGACGTCCCCTGTTTGCGTATTTAGGCTGCAAGGTTGCGAGTGAGTGTGAGCCACGTCGCGGGTAGCGTTGTGTCTGTGGTTGGGGCATCTACCGTCCAGTGCATAGCCGGCTTGAGGGCCAACCAGTGCGCCAGGGGGTGGTCGGTGTGGTGGCTGGAGTTGCCGGAACGGTCCCTAAGTGCCAGTGGGGTTGCTGTCCTCGTTTCTGGTGTGAATATGTGGAGTCTGTCCGTTGTGCCTGTGGCGTTCCATTGTGGGACCCACCAGGTCAGGTTAGTGTCCCCTCGGGGGCGTCTGGGGGCTTGTCGAGGATCGTCCAGTCACCGACCTTCCAACCTTCGGTCTTTCTCTTGTGTCGCTCTGTTGGGTTGGTGATCTGCACCAGATGGTCAACAAGGTCCGGAGTCAGGGTGTCTTCCGTTTCTCCCCACCCCGTCCTTACGTGCCGTGGCTGTCCCACGGCATCGTCCCAAGCGTCCCTGGTGGCCGCCAGGGTGTTGGCGGCTAGGGTGAGGACATCGTCCGCTAGACCTTCCAGGATAAAGTGCTTTCTTCCCACCAGGGTGGTTGGGAGTTGGGCCGTGTGTTTCATGGTGACGTGTAGCAGCGCTCTGTCGGGGCCCGGGGCGTTCGGGTCCGCGGGTCTGGGGTTGCGTGCGCCGCGTCTCGCCAACAGGTGACGTGTTTTGTTCGCGTTGGACAGTCTCGGTCCCATGGCCATGTGGTGCACCTGATCGAGGGGGAGGGCTTGGCCCGTGGTGTCTCCCGCCGTAAGGTACACTCCCTTGGCGCCTGTTACCGTGTTGAGGTATATACCTGGGAGTGGGGCGGGCTGTGGGGGTAATGGCTGGAACAGGGCGTGGGGGCAGGGATGCCCGCAGGGGGGGTCCCCGGGCCGGAGCCCTGGGCAGTGGTCATCCATGCCGCGGGGCACAGGGTATAGTATGTAGGGCCCCGCCACCCTGCGCAGTTTTTGAGGCTTCAGGTTGTTCCACCACCCCCCCGCCCTGATGGTGACGGAGCCCTGGTCGATCCAGGTGGCTTGGTCTCGGTTGATGTCCTGGTGTCATCCGGGCTGGGGCATCCCCTATGGATGAGGGGCATCTTGGCGTTTGTGAGAGCGGAGTTAATGATGTTGGGGGGCTGATTGCCGTGGGCACCGGTAGCATTGCTCCCCACGGGGCACACTTGACGGGGCACACACCTCCCAGTGCCAGGATGGGTCCAGATGCCAAATGGGGGCTGGCAGGTCCCCATATCGTGCCCAGGTGTATATCGTGTATGCTGTGCCTTCGGTGTCGGCCAGCAATCTGTACGTGGACGTCTGTGCTTCGCCGTAGGTGACGAGTATGTTTGAGCTGGAAACGGTGTAGTGGAGGTGTGTGTGCGCCAGGGCTCGTGTGATTTGTACTTCCGTGCCTTTCCGATTGTCCCCACGGTCTTCTAGTACGAAGTGTACCATCCACGGGCTGTGGGGCTGAAGGTTGTCGTCTTTGTCGCGTATTGGTGGGTGTATTTGGCGCCCTGTATGCCGTGCTTTGTTGGCATTCTGGTGGGCGCATTGCTCGACAAGGACGTTCGGCGTCCAGTTCTGTGGGGCACTCTCCCTGTGCGCCATGGCTTGGGCTGCCTTGGCGAGTGCCGTGATGGTGGGCGGCAGTGTGGATTCGGCGACCTGGGGTACATTGCCGGTGTCTGTTGAGAAGTTCCAGTATGTTGTGAACATCCCTGGTTGGTGGGCGTTGTGGGTGTTCGGGAGGGTTAGGGAGAGTGCCTCTTTGATCTGGGCTACTGCCTCTGCGTGTATGGTGGTAGGGTAGTGCAAGAGGGTGTGCTTGGTGGCGTCGCGGTCCGTACGGGCGACGTGTCCCACGGGCTCCCTGGTTTGCGGCGTGAGGGTGTCGTCCAGGGTAATGTCGTTGACGCGGTCCACTTCAGCGGCGCACCGTGTCCGCCAGTCCGTCAGCGCGGGGTCGTTTTCGGCGCAGTCCAGCGTATAGTGGACAGCTGTCCACTCCGGGTCGGGGTCAACGGCAATGTCGGTGTTCGCTGTAGCATTTACCCAGCTACCTTGTGTGGGTCTTGCCTGGGGTGTTTGGTCTTCGTCTGCCAGGGCTGTGCCTCCAATGGTGGCCCTGCCCTGGCGGGTTATGAAAAGATGCACGGCCTGTGTTCATTGTACCTGCTTGGTTGTGACGAGGTGCATGACTTCTATCGTTGTTACTCCCGGGAGGATCTTCTTCCAATCGATGTTGCCCTTCGGTAATCGCCATGTTGTTGTCCTGCTGCTGGTGTGGTTCCCCTCTCGGGGGAGTTGGTAGTTATCGGGAACGTGGTGTGCGGTGAGGGGCTCGGCGAGATGTTGGACAGTCGCGCTGGCGCTGGGAGGTTCAGTCCCTTTGTGGGCCAGTGGGCTTTGTCCTCTTTGTAGGGAGTTGTTTTGCGGGGGCGTGTGGGGTTTTGTTGTGCTGGGGGATATGTGTAGTTCCGATATTGGTTACGGCGCCGGTGGCCAAAGGCTGGTGATGCTGTGTGCCCTGGTGGCTGCGTCTACGTGCAGATAGTACTCCAGCGCTGGTGCCCCAACAGGGTGCCACTCCTGTGGGTCGTCGTGTGGGCCGTGGAGTTGGATGCTTTGCTGGGTCGACCAGCTGTGGTACGCCAGGATGGCGTTCCTGATGGCGTGGTCGTAGTCGTCCCCGAACGGGTGGTCGGGCTTCGAACTGTCTTTGAACGGGTTTCGAACGGTCGTAACCAGCGCCCCAATGCCTCCGTCTGGCACTACGCTGTGCCATGTTGTACGGGGCGTGGTATCCGGTGGCCCTGTGTGTCCCTCCAGGATCTCCGTTCCGTACTTGGTCCAGTCTTGTAGCATGCGTTTCACGTACGCGGCGTCCGTGTACGGATGGATACTGTGCTGCTCTAGGGTGCGGGCAAGGGCGAGTTGTTTGTACAGTGTCCAGTGTCGGGGAGCTGGTCGCGTTGGGGGGGTCGCGGTCGGTTCGGGTGTGGGCTGCTTCCTCTCGGCCACCCTGTTCCCGTGACGGCGTGCACCAGGGTGTATTCGTCATCTTCTCGTTCGGGTGTCCATTCCAGGTGGGCTTCACCGGTGGACGCGTTGGTCGGTCGGCATGTTGCGGTGCGTGCGTAGGGGGGGCCCGTTTTGTCATGTAGGACGATGGTGTGGCCTCGAGTCCAGCTGTGGAGGGTTGGGACCAGAGCCGCAACTGTTTCTTCGTGGGTTGCTGGCGATGAGGCGTCGGATTCTTGGATGAAGGTCAGGGCTTCCTGCGGGCGTGAAGATCCCGCGAGGTTCGTCCAGGCTCCAGTTTTGGATACCCCTCCCTGCGCCATTAGTCTTTCCGGTAACTGTTGATGGGCGCTTTGTATGTCCTGTTGCAGCTCCTGGATGTACCTCCCTGGGTCTTGGGGTTCTTCTGTTCCCGTTATCCGTTGTTCCGTGCCGTTGAGTGCTCGGTACAAGCTCCATGTGGGTCGTTGGTGCGCGGCGATCGCCGCCTGCAGTACGCGTTGGATGCTGTCCTGCAGTGGATCATTGTCTAGGTCCATGGGTTCGTGGTTCGCGGGGATGTCAAGGCCACTGGGCAGTGATTCGGGGGGCGGGTTAGTGGCTTCGGCAGGGGCAGATACTTGGGAGTGGGTTTCCAGCGGGGTGCTGGATGTTCCACTGGACACGGATAGTGATGCTTCGTGTGTGTGGTCCTTTGTTGTGCGTGGCTGCGTTGCCTCCGTGGTCAACGGCGCCGTTTCTGGTTCTGGCACCGGGACATTGTCCCGGTCGTCGTGGTGCTGCGCCTTGTCTTGAGGTGTGTGGCAGTGGTCCGTGTTTTGGGCGCTATACACCGTGCGGTCCTGGTTTGGGGTACGCCGGCGCGGTGTGGTGCTTGTGGTTCGGCTCGTGGCTCGGCCGCTGTAGTTGGTGCCTTGTGAAGGGGTGTAGTCCTGTTCTGGGTCTGACGCGTTCCCGTGGGGGGCCTGGCCACGAGACGCTGCGGTGGACACGCGCAAGCAAGCAGGCAGGCAAAGCACTGCGCTCACAGGGGCATCATCACGCTTTTGTCATGTGACAAAGCGTTTCAGGATCACTGCCACTCTGAAACAAGGGAACAAACGTACGTACAGCAACACATCAGGATATGTACACGTGGGGCTGAGACTGGACTGGGGTAAGGGCATCACAGGACAAGAGACTCTCAGTCCCAACTCATATCCTGATCCCAGGTCCGACCCTCTCAGTGGCTGGTGGGGGCGGGGGCTCAAACACAACCCATGCCCTGCTCAGTCCGGACCCTGCAACCCTGCCAATAGGGGAGGTGTCCCGCCCAGCCACAGGCGAGTTCCTGGGAACCAAGGGGCTCCAAGGCCAACCAACAGTCGCTCCCATGCTCCCTTAACAGCAGGTCCCAACTCTCCTCTGAGCTGGAGATTGGGCCCCGCCATTATCCCCTAGGAGTTGGTAGCTGAAAATGGGCTGTTTCCGCCCAAACTGATATTAGCTCCGAAAACTCCAAAATTGACCCCTCGTCCGGACCCGCCAGAGGTAGGGACGAGGCAACTGACTCTATGCCCTTCACGTACCAGCTCCCTGGAGCCCTCACCCACCCTGGTTCTCTCTGAGGTCCCGGCATCAGGGCACCACGGGTTCGTCAGGTGGGGCCATGATGCCAGAATCACCAAAATTGGCGTCATTCCCACGCGTGGCTCGCCCGGCGAGGGCAAGGCCAATGACTCACAGGATAGGAGGCAGGACCTAAGACCTATATCTGAGTGTACAACCTGGAATTGGGTCCGAGCTTTCTGAGGGCTCAGAAGGATGGGGCCGCCAATTGACCACACGGAGGGGTGAAATTGGGGTCCCAAAAGGGGGTCATTTTGGCTGCTCAAAATGAGCCAAAATCGAGGGTGCTCTGAATAGTATATCTGCACGCCGGCTTGGAGATCGGATGTGCCATTCCATACGCAATTCACCTGGAGTCCAACGGAGACTCCCATGAACTTGGCTCCCAAAGATCTCCATGCCACTCGGCGTGGTGACAATCCGATTGGGTCCACAAATGCCAAAATGGCAAAATTGTCCACACTCACTTTGGGCTAGCACCTTGACGAAGGTTGCTCCGCTTCGCCCACGTGGTGTGCGAACCATGGTGACCAATATACATAACATCCATGTCATATATGGTCCATTGACCCATGCGTCCGGCGTGCACGAGGGGGCTGAACATGGTGCACGGCGGGCTGAAAATGTGGGAAATTGCGCAAAATGGCCGAAAATGCGCACACTCATGGTTGGGGCAAATGAGGCACATGCCCGACTTGGACCGGAGTGTGCCATAGGATTGGTATCAAGTCATATGTGTCCAACATATCTTTTGGGCGTCGCCCAAACCCCTCCGGTTTTGGGAACGGCAGGGTCGCCAAGTGAGCCCATGATTCTGGGTCGTCCCAAATCGCCAACATGGCGGCCACGGTATGCCAAGCCCAAGGGGAGTTGTTCGCCGGGTCCAAGATATGTTGGGCACCGAATTATGTACCCTCAAATCAAATTTGGGTCATGATGTCAATTGGGCGCAACGTTGAGATACATGGTCGCCAATGGACATCATGACGGGCAAAAAACAGCAAAAATGGCGAAAAAATACGCAAAAGTGCCTTGAAAACTACACAAATATATTATAATATCTTCAGCTTGGATCGAGTAATTGACCAATCCTTCTAAACACAATGACTCGACACCAATGACCTTCGATTCCACATATGTGCTCCACTTGGGGCGCTTTGGAAGGTCGCGCGCGCTGCCTCCCAAGTGGGCACATGCAAAGATGGAATATTGCAAAGAACACACCTTGCTCGCAACGCATCGCTTCGGGAGCGCTCCAGAAGCGTCCCTTCACGCAGGTTAGGCTAGCGAGTGTTGGTTGGGAGTACAATGAAGGGCCTCGTGCGATATGGGGTCCATTGGCGGGTTAGTCTTGGAATGATGCACCCGCCAAATGGGCACCTGATATGACACCAAATATGGCATACAACCCTACCCTCGCCTTCTACACCCAACCTAGTGGACTAGAATCAAAGTGTGCCTATATTCTAGAGTAACCTTGGTCCCTTAACACGCATGCAAGTGCTTTGGTCGAAAATCGACCTCCTTTGGGAAAGCCAAATTTTAGCATGCACGCAAAATATGTTGCCAATACATATATGGAGATCATATATGTACTATCCGGGGCAGCACTTCTTGGAGAACACTCAAAATAAATAACCCTTTGGGCCTATGGAGTTGGGATCCCTTGGCCTCATCCTATGATTATGGGGGGCAAAACCTCATACACAGTGCCTATGAGGCACGTTAATTCGTCCTTGGGCGCTTGAACGCTCGTAACCCTTGTTATTCCACTTGGGGGTTCAAAGCGCCTTCGTCCGCCCAGATTTTCTGGGGAAAATCTGGGACGCGATGCGTTCTTTCAAGGAGAAAATTGCGGATCACTCGAAGAGTTTTTCAGTCTTAACTTCAAGCGAAATCGTTTTACAGAATCATCTAATGCAGAGCACGGAACGGGCGACATCAGGCGGCGATTTCACGACAATTAGAAATCGCGGTAGAAATCGGGTATTTCACCGATTTCTAACCGCAAATCGACCAAGACAGTAAAATTATGGTAATTCCACATCGATTTAATGGTTAGAAATCGGATTCCAGATTTCGCGGGTTAGAGAACAGGGATATCCCGCTGACAGCCGGTGTCAACGGCTTCCGCACGGGTATGACGGCTCACAGGCCTCCGGGCCATGGGCCATAACGGGTGTGACGGCTCACAGGCCTCCGGGCCATGGGCCATAGGTTCTTGGTACCGCTTCACCCCCCTCCTTAGAGCAAACCCTGGGGGGGGCTCGATAACACCCAAGTATGGCAGCGGGTACCCAGGACCATCCCCTGAAGGGGGGGGGGTGTCACATCCTCACTTCAGGCCGATTTGTGGGTTAGGCTGCCCAGTACAATGACACAGTAAGACAAGTACGGTGCTGTAGGTGTTAGTAAGTGCATGTATAGTATCAAGTATCAAGTCCCGGGTCCTGGCGGCGATTGTTCGGCATCCAAAGGACCCGTTAACCCATACCAGGCGCACCGGGTGCCGGCTGCGACAGTCACTGCCACAGTGGCAGTGGCATACACGGCCAACATAGGCGTCACAGGACGACCGAGGTGGTCCCACAGGTCGAAAGGGACCACAAAGATCCATTAGGCTACCCCAGGCTTCCCAAGGCCGCAGTCTGGGGGAGAGTCCCCACGGGTCCTTCCTTGGGCGCACCATGTCCATATCTACGACGCGAGTCCAGAGTGGTAAAGTCGAACGAGCTCCTCCATAAGGGATTGGGCATCAAGGCCGTCTTTTCCCTTGCCCCATTACCACGAAGGTTATGCATCAGGGAGTCCCCATGCAGTCTGGGCGGAGGCGTCGACTCCTCAAACCACCAGTTTCCCAGGCAGACTGACCGAGGTCAGGACACCGGAGGTCGTCACCCGGGAAAATCGCGACCGCGGCGGTTTCTGCGATAGTCCGGCAACTGAATTTTGGGATCTGGCGACATCGTAAAATCATATGTGCGACTGCAAGTGTGCCTGCGAGTCGGTAGGCTCACACTGGGACTGACAGTGGCGGACCGCTGGGAGTGTAGTCAGGCAACTGGGCTTCCCGCCTGGCGCCATCAGGATCTCAGCACATCACAGCCACTAGGGCACACGGTATCACGGGCACTCAAACAGAAGAATCTGTACTTAGGTACTCGTCCAGGCTGGACCTTATGTAAGAGCATGTACACGGCGACTCAGGGCGCCTTCGTATTCCGATTCGAGTCCCTTCGGGGGGAAAAACAGTCCATATCTCGGTGATGGACTGACAACACTTAACATACAGAAGCACATATCCTGGGGAACAGAGAAATAAGCAATAAGCGGGGTAATAGGCGTGTAAACACACTCTGGACAGAGCGCCAAACCACGCTTGGTTGGGATAAGGCATATGCAGGAGGGTGGACAGGAAAACGCCTGAGTTCAGGCCATATATAGTCTGCAGACACACGTAGACTGGTCTGGATCCCGCAAGTGCCATGGGACCAGACCACACACCAAAAAATCGCAATGCCGATGACAGCGGCATCCGTTGCGCAACGTCGTATGGGCTTCAAGGCCCTAAGAGCTCAGGAAATGTCAAAGTCAGTCGCCCTGCTTGGTTGCCCAAGCATTCAGCAGGCGAGGAGTGACGAATAGGAGTGGAGAGAGGGGTCATCCTCCCCTGGATTCAGCAGGGGGGGGTATATGGCCACTCTGATGGCAGATCACCAGAAGATGGAAGAGAGCAAGCAAGTGAGGGACAATCCGTCGACCTAACAAGCGCTCAAACTGCATCAGGGGAGAGCTCAGGGCGGTGATCAGGCGCCCCTGGCCCAGTGCTGCCAAGTCGGAGACATGGATCTTGGTCTTGTGCTTGCGGGTGTAGTCCATAAAAGGGGTATTAATCCGTGGCACGAACGAGGAGACGGGTTCCCAGGTGTCATCCGACGGCCCATAGCCTCGCCAACGAACCTTGAACTCCAGGCCTCCGGGTGCCGAGGCATTCGGACGCTGGGCCAGGATCTTCTCGACAGTATAGTCGTCCTGCTCAGCATAGTCATCGTCCGAGTCAGCCTCATGTGCGGCATAGTCCAGGGACACATGTTGGCCACGGAGGTCGGGTTCCCGCACACGGAGTTGACTCTCGTGGCGCTCCCGGAACTGTCCGTGACCCACCTTGATGCGGTAGGTGTCCTCACCAATCCTGCGGACCACCTCTCCGGGTGTGAACCAGGTTTTGGTGCGGTGGGTGCCCATAGAGCGGGGTCTGATCACCCACACCGGGTCTCCCATCCTGAACTTTTGCGCTGTCGAGCTCGGGGCGGACTTCTGACGCTCAGCATGCTCCTTCTCGAGCTGCTGGCGGATGTCCCGCACCGTTGCCTCTTGCCGCGCGAAGAATTCCTTGGCGTCCATGGCCATACCATCACCAGACAAGGGAAGTCCCCGACCAAGGGGGTCCCTGCCTAACAGAATCTGGTGAGGGGACAAACCACCCGGAGTGGGGGTGTCATGATGGGCCTTCAGAGCGGGTCACATCCCCTCAAACCAGTTCTGACGTGGATTGGTGATGTGAATGTTGCGCAGCTTCTCGAATAGCTGCCGTCCAGCCACTTCAGCCCGGCCATTGTACCGGCTGAGATAGGCGACGCTCTTGGCATGACGTATTCCCATGAGGGAACACATGGCCCAGAACCAGCCACCAGTAAACTGGGGCCCTCGGTCACTGCAAATGGTGCGGGGGATGTCAAAGACGGTCAGCCAATGACGAATCATCATGACTGCCACTTCCTTGGCAAGCAACCCCTTTTTGCGTGCCGGAACGGCTACTATGTAGCAGCTGTGGCGGTCCACACAAAGGACCACACAGTCAAAGGTCTCCTTGGCAATGTGAACTTCGGGCATGGAGAAGACATCCATGGCCACGCTCTCCATGGGCTGGTCAGGCACCGGAGTCCATTGGGCTTCCCCCTTGACGTTCCGGTTATCGGCATAGCAGGCCTGACAGACCGAGCAACCCTTCCTGACCTTCTTGACGGCAGTGTAGAGACCGATCTGGTCGATCTCAAACCGGCGCTGCATGTCCAGGGCTTGCTTCTTGACCCCTGGGTGCATCATGTGGTGGTGCCAAGCCTCACATAGCTCGAGCACTCGGGACTCTGGGACCAGCAGCTTACCATTCCGGTAGAGCTTGCCATCTTCCTCAGTCAGCCCCTTTGGCTACTTCTGCCCATCATCAGGGTCGGTCACAGCCCTATACTCGGCCTCAAAGGCCTCGGACTCAGCGTAGTCGTCGGTCCAGTCGTCCTGGAGGAAAGATTCAGGGAAGAGGTGCTTGTCGGACTCAGCTCCGTCAGGGGCGAGTACTCTGACCGCTCTGCCCATCCTCGTTCCGAGGGGGGCATCTGCAGCCATGACGACGAAGCATTTAACCCCTCCTCCATCAGGCGCTCCATTTCTATGATTCTCTTGGCCTCAGCGGTCTCAGCCTCATCGCCATGGGCAGAGACATCCGTCATGCCCTTGCTGGCGGGATGGGCCCACCTACTGAGACAGTCTGCCACGGTGTTGTCCTCACCAGGAACATACACAACTGTGAGGTCGAACTTGGCCAAGGTCTCATGCCATCTTGCCCGTCGGGAGGCGGGACCAGAGGGGGTGTCCACGTGCTCTTTGTGCCACGACTGCAGACTCTGATGGTCGGTGCAGACAGTGACGGGATGGAGGGCTATGTACCCAGCCCATTTCCTGAGAGCCATGACGATGGCATACGCCTCCTCTTCTCGGGGCGTCCACGTCCGTCTCTGGCCTCCCGCCAGGACTCGGCTCCAGAAGGCCACTCGCACGTGCCTCCCATCGTCAAGCACTTGTTCCAACACAGCGCCAACGGCGTAGTCGGAAGCGTCGGTGCGCAGGACGAACCCTCGGTTGGGATCCACGAGCTGCAGACCCACTGCGGATAGCAGCGCCTGCTTCATCCTTTCAAAGGGACGGTCGGACTCATCATTCCAGACCAGAGCCTTCTTGGACCCCTTCTTGGTCTCCTCGCGGTTGCCCTTGACCATGGTCGTCATGGGGGCTGCATACTCGGCATACATCTTGATATACCCCGAGTAGTAGTTGCAGAACCCCAAGTACGCCCGTAGCTCAGAGACCGTTTTGGGCTTTTCCCAGTGCTCGATCGCAGCCACCTTGCCAGGTATGGGCCTCCGCTGCCTGTCCCCAACTACGTGGCCAGCGAAGACCACCTCGCTTACCGCAATGGTGGCCTTGTCACTGCTGCCCGTGAGTTTGTGCCGAACCAGAAGGTCCAGCACTCGGGTGACGTCCCTCTCATGTGCCTCCAGGAGCTCCTCATAGCTCATACTGGGGTCCCCGGACGCGATGATCACGTCGTCCACGAATGGGGCACAAACAGTCACGCACCGGCTCAAGCAGGTTCTCCAGCATTCGCTGAAAAGCCGCATTGCCATTGGTAACGCCCATGGGCATCACCTTCCACTGGAGAGGTCCAAGTGGGGTGCTCATGGCTGTGCAGGCACGGGACTCCTCGCCGAGAGGCATCTGATGATAACCATGTTTCAGGTCAATCACCGTGAAGATCCTCCGCCGGTGTTGTTTTTGCAGCATGTCCTCAATGAGGGGCAGCGTATAGCTGTCATGCTGCGTTTGGGCGTTTAGGCCGCGGTAGTTGACCACGAGCCGCCACTCACCGGCGACCTTCTTGGGGACGACGAAGCACGGAGAGGCCCACTCGGAGTGGCACAGTTCAAGTCAGCCTCTCTCCATGAAGTCACGGAGGATCTTCTCCATGGCCTCCTTCCTCTCGCCCCTAAGGGCGAACTCCCGGTGTCGATACACACGGGGGTCCTGCTTCAGTCGTATCTTGGCCTCGCCATACGGTCCACGCACCGGTGGGTGAAACACAGGTTTTCCGCTGAAGAGGGTGTGCCCATACTTCTGCTTCAGCCTGGCCCTCAATGCCTGGATCTTAGGGCAATCATCTGACTCCGCCTTGGCTTTTCCGGGCACCTGGACCACTGAGCTTACTTGAGGGGTAGCGACCCCAATCGGTTTCGGCTCAGGTGGTCTTCCCAGGTGGCCCAAAGGGCCATTTCCGGTCTTTCCTCGGAACTGGTCGCCGTAGGTGGGTGGGTTCCCGCCGATTGGCTCGTCCTGGCTGGACATGTGGTCCAGTACCCTCCGTACGAAGGTATCCCCATCATAGGAACCAGAGACGATGGAGTGCACTTCCCACCAGGCTTTGTCCTGGCCCTTGCCCTCACGCTGGCTTCCCCAGTCGTGAAAGGGCTGATCCATATACCCCTGAACCAGATCCAACTCCTCTTCAGTGAGGGGCTCCTCCGATTCTCCGATGTCAACAGGGGAAACCGCAAAGCATTGCCTCCATGGCTCCGCTATGATGCGGTTGACAGACACGAAGTCCGTGGGGTCGGCCTGTTCAAGGCCCCCATCCACATAGTGGAATTCCGTTGGCCATCTCTGGGGTTGCATGGGCTGTCCCTTAGCGTCCTGATAGACACTCTCTCCAGCCGGTAGGACGACCTTGTTTAAGGTTATGTTGGTCAATGAGGCCACCCAATCTCGGGTGCTTTCCTCCTCGGTGCATCCCATAGGAATAACCAGCACTGCCTTGGAGCGGTCCTTGCGAATCTTCGCTACCGCCCTTGGAATGTCCCATCGGGGGCAATGGATCCACATCAAACCCTGATGCGGACCCCAGTCCTTCTTCCACGGGGAGTCCTGGGCGCTCCAGTACTTCTCACAAACCCGAAGATGGGCGGAGGTTCCTGAAGAGAACGCATCCAGGGCCAGATCCGAAGCTCCCAGGTCCGCGACCACTCGGCTCGCCACTTCCGGCATTACGCCGTACTCCTGGTTTGCTGGCCCAGTTGGCTCAGTGCCCAGCGCGGCTACTTCGAGCTGATTGCGTTCCGGGTGGATCCATTGGCACTCCACATGGTGCTCAGGTCACGAAAGCCACGAGAGCTGGTCGTCCTGGTACAGGGTCATTGAGGCCTTGGCCGGGAGAACGCCAGAGTCCGTCTCCATCATGAAGTCGTACCCAATGATCATGTCCCAGTGCATCTCGGCCTCGTAGAAGCGACCTTGCAGGAGGATTTCCTTGCCGAGGTCCGGGCGGCTCAGCTCACGGTGGTTCACGAACTGCAGCCCAATGGCCGCTTCCTTCGTGCCTCCTACCATGTACTTGCCGTTCGCCACCTTCAGCCTGACAGGTTTCCGACTGTCGGTCAAACACTCTGGCGGAAGTAGGCCAGCCTTGACCAAGCTGACCTGAGCTCCCGTGTCGACCAACACGTCGAAGACCTTCTCCACTTCCCCGCATAAGGCACGGACCTTAAGATGCAACTGCCTCTCACGCCCCACACGGCGCACGGCGTGCAAGCTCAGGATCTCCGGCCGTTCCAGAAGCTCAACAAGCGACTGGTGCAGGTCGTGGACAATGGGCTCAGGCTGCCCATCTGCAGCATCCAGCTGCGGTCCGGGTGATCCTCCGATACTCTCGGAAAGATCTTGAAGCACATCAAATACATTCTTGGTCGCGAAGGATGTACAGGTGCAAGGGTTCGTGCCTTCACTTGCCCTCACCCCGCCACCGCGACTGTCTTTGGTTTTGGGTGCCGGAACGGGGCTTTCGCCCGCGGCAGTCCCTTTGTGCTTATCGTCTCCCGACTGGGATGGTGTGGCGCTTCAAACGACACCATCCTGCGACCGCCCTAGCTGGGGCCCTTGGCTGCAGGGGCTCCGCTAAGGGGCGTCCAATGTGGTGGTAGTAGGGGTACTCTCCTCCGCATTAACATCGTTGACACCCTTCTTCTTTCCCACTTTCTTACCCTTCTTGTCCTTGTTCTTGTTCTTGTCGTTCTCTTTGTTCTCCTTGTTCTTGTTGTCCGACCTGGGGACCCAGTTCCTCTTGATCTCCTGGATCTCCTTGGCCAACTCGGTCCCCACCGACATCAGCTTGGAGAGCTCGTCCTTGTCGACCTCCACTTTGGTCTCCCGGATACCCGCGGGTGCACGCTTCTTCGACCCGTGCACCTTCTTGTAGGCCTCCGTGTCGGCCTGGTGGATGGGGCATGTCCGGTGGTCATGGTTGAACCCTTTGTTCCTCCCATAACACACGAAACAGCCCTGAGGGTGAGCTCGTATGAACTCCCCAAAGGACAGTGGAGGGTTGCCAATGCGGCGGGGCTCCTTCTTCTCCTTCTTCTTCCAACCCTGCTGCAGGGGCTTCCAGCTTCCCCGGTTGCTCCCCGCGTTCAGGTTGTTGGCTACGAAGGCACAAACGGCCATCTCGGCAGGCTCATCGTCGTCGTCATCGTCATCGAGAGCCTCACCGCGATCGGCTCCCGCTGGGTCCATGGCAGCTTCCCCGCCAGGCCCCTCGCCAACGTAGTTGACGTCACGGTCGCCGGACCTCAACCCGCGGGTGTGGTGAAGGTTCCGGTACTCCTTGAGTACCTCCTCTCCAACCCACTCCAGGATCTCGTTGCAACTCATCCGCGCCGGGATGGCCTGCAGACGGATGGTCTGGCCGCTCACGTCACACTCATCAAGGCGCCACATCGCGGTCTTCTCGCGATCGCCCGTGACGGTGATGAGGAGGGCTTTCTGCAGGGAGTGCCGTTTGACATCCCGGGGCACATTCTTCCTTGTCCAAGCCACCACTCTTGTATGAAACTCCTTGGGGAGCCCCATCCTGACCGTGTGGTTGGACTTGGCCCTTTTGGCTTCCTCCTTGGTGACTCTCTTGATCCATGCTTCCGGCAGCATGGAGAGCAGGCGGGCCTGCTCGTCACCCTCATTCCAGTCCTCCACGTTGCGGCGGAAGAGGGTGTATTGTCCCCGGAAGTCCCGCCAATTTCGCGGGCAGATCTTCCGACCATCATGCTCAAGCTTGATGGCCTTCCACCGCTTGGCAGGCACCTGCGGAGCGTCCACCCGCTCCTGCTCGTTGAGCCACTTCTTGGCTTCCCTGAGGGTCTTGATTTTCCCCTCCTTGGTCGCCACGAAGTATAGCTCTTGGAGCACTTCCGGCAGGCGGTACCTGAACCGTTTGAAGACATATCTCTCCGCATCTGCGGGATCCATGTCTTCAGTGACGGTCACCCCCCAATCGTCCAGCTTCTCCAAGAAGCGGTCGAGGTTGAGGGGGTTGCCATCGTACATGGGGGGCTTGATGTCCTTCAGGTCATCCCACACGGCGGCATCCGCGGCCTTAGGAACCATGAACGCCGGCCGCGAGGTCGACCGAGGTTCCCATCGGCGTCCCCCACGGACTCCCACGCCCGCCACTCCCATCTCCTCCACGGTATCTGTGTGGCTACGCCGTGGTTCCTCCATGTACGCTGAACCTAGATGTTCACGCCGTACTCCTTCCATGTATGCCTCCTCATCACGGCGCCGGCAGCTGCGTTCAGCGGCCTCCCGTCGTACATCACGCGGCGGGGTAATGTCGAACTCCTCCAGGTCTTCCTCACCTCCGCCGACATCCCACTCCCCGCCCTTTTCGGGGACCTCATCCCTGAGTCCACAATAACGCCCGCCAGCCATTGGGATTGGCTCCTGGGCTGGTGTGGGGCGTCGGGGGCGTACCGGTGTCCGCGGTGGAGCACGGCGGTTGTGGTACTCCGCCCTGAGCCACTCGTCGCGCCACTCCTCACTGCCACTGCCGGGCGGCACGCGCTTGTTACGGCGGCCCGCGCTGTGGTGAGAGGGGGCGCTGAGAGAGGGGGCACTAGCGCTGGGGCAACTCCAGGGGGCTCCGCCGGGGGCGTGGGCTCTGCCTTGACCTGGTCCGGGTCCCCTGCCGTTGTCCGACGAGCCAGACTCCAGGGGTCGGTGGTCGCTGCCGACGCTCCCACGGCTTTCCAGCTCGTCCAACCTCTGCTGCAGGCCGTTGCTGACCTTGTTCAGCAGCCTGGTCTCGCCCCTGGCGATGTCCAGCTCCCTCTGGGAGGCGGTGGCGACCTTGGCAATCTTGACCATCTCCGTCTTGGCAATGTCCAGTTCCTTCTGTGCGCCCGCGGCGACCCTGGCGATGCGGATCATCTCGCCCTTGCCCGTGTCTACCTCGCGCTCGAGGGACTGGACCCTCCTGCGGAGGTGGACGATCCACCGCCAGGTGGCATCCGGGTCACCGTTCCCTGGTGGGTCGTCAGGGTCCCCCAGGGGGTCCTCCAGGAGGGCCTCCGCCGGGTCCGCCTTGTCCAGGGGGTCCTCCCCCTCCCGGAGGTCCGCCTCCGGGGGGTCCACCTGGTGGGCGTCCTCCAGGGCGTCCTGATGGTCCTCCGCCAGGGGGTCCCGGTGGGTCTCCGCCGGGTCGCCTCGGTGGGTCCAAGGATGGGGGCTTCTTTGTGTAGTCGAAGTCCATGTCATCATCCTCGTCCATGTCGCCCCACCTAGGCGTCTGGGTCTCGCACGCAGAAGACTCCGAGCTCCGGTAGGGAGGGTGGAGATCCTCACCCTCACCCTCCGGCTCCATGGGGACGTCTCCGCCTCCTCCGCGAGCCACTCCTCGGCGATGTCGGCGGTCTCGTCCATCCCCGTCGCTGGCGGTGAAAAAGGGGTCGGAGTCGTGGGGGTGTCCGCCTGCTGGCCTCCGTGGCCTCTCGGGGGTCTTCCCCTTACCCTTCCTCCGTCGGTAGGCGGTGGGGCCACTGCTCCCACTGCTGCCCGTGTCGACCTCCTCCAGATCCAGCGCCATCTTGGAGGAGGCGTCCCCTTCGAAGAGCTTTCGAAGGGTCTCCATTCTGGATCCTCCCGGGGTAGTCTCGCGGCGGAGCTTGGCCTCCGCCTGCTCCATTGCGGCGGCCGTGGCTGCGGCAGCTCGCCCTTTGGCCTCCTCCCGGGCACGGGCAGCCTTGTCTTCCCGGGCCTGCTGCAGCCGAGCCTTCTCCGTTTCCAACGCCGCCAGCTCCGCCTCTGTCTTGGCCCTCTCCTCAGCGACCTTCTGTCGCGCGGCCTCGATGGCGTCCTTCCTGGCGGCGTCCGCCTGGGCCTTGGCCGTCGCTTCGGCGTGAGCCCTTTCCTCCGCCTCCTTCTTTGCCCTCTCTTGGGCAAGCGCCTCTTCCAGCGCCCTCACCTCGGCCTCCTTGCAGGCAATGGCCTCCTGGGTCAGGCGGGCTTCCTCGGCGGCTGCCGCCACCTCACCCCTGACCCGGGCAGTCGCTGCCTCCTGGGCGGCTGCGGCCGTGAGTCCGGCCGCAATGGCTGCCACGGTCGAGGTGTGGAAGGCCATGCCTCTGCCCCAATCTGTGGCCTCCTCCTGGGCGATGCCGACGGCGCCCTCCACGGCAGCGTTCTGCCGCGTGGCCCGTTGCCGGGCAACCCGAAGCTTGCAGGGCACCCCACAGGCGCGCTCGCAGGCGCGCGCCACGTCCCTTTGGTCGGGAGCGATGCTGCTGCTGGAGCTGGCCTGGTCGGCCAGCCTCCTTCCCCGCTGGGCCGACTCCACGTCGCTGCTGGGGCCTGACTTCCTCAGCTGCAGCTGACGGGGCTTGGCCTTGGCCTGCTTGGCGACTTCGAGGAAGTCGCCAAGGGTCAGGTGGCCGGGGTGGTGACCACCACTGGCCCGTTGGGGGCTGGGGGCTGGGGTTCCGCCCTTGGCGCCTTGGGCGGCTTTGGCGGCCAGGGATTCATGGTACTTCCGCGGTTTCCTGTCCCGCTTCCTGTCCCCGGCGGAACGCTTCTCCTTCCCCGGAGACGCGCTGCTGCTGCTGCCCTGCAGCGTGCGCTCGTTCCCCAGCTCCGGGAACTCCTTCTCGATCATGTCCCACATGGAGACGTTGATCGTGGCGCCCGACGGGTACTCGTTTGGGTTCTCGTCCTCCTCAATCCCGTCGGGGCGCAGCCCTTCGCTGGGCCTGTCTGGGCGAGTCCAGACCCTCCAGCGCTTCTGGCAGAAGCGGAAGGCATACCCTTCCACACGCAGCCAGTCTTCGACTGCCTGCAGGCGGTCGGGGCCCATATCCTCGCGGAGCTCGAAGCTCCCGGGCATGCCGCCTTCGCACTGGGGATGGCTGTGGCGGTAGTGCTGGTCCCACACCAACCCACGCAGTAGGCGCACCGCATGGGGGTGCGGCCGCGGCCACGTCTTGCCCGCCTCCTGCCAATTAACCATCGTTCCCCTCGATGGACCGGTCCTGGGGGTGGTTGTTGAGGCGGTTGCTGTAGCTGGGAGTGCGGCCTTGCTGGTTGGCCGAAGGAACTCGTTGATGTCGGAGTTCCGGTCGCAGCTACTCCTTCACGGACTCAGCGCTGTTGCCGGGCGGCGCTGCGAAGCCCGTGGTGCTCCGGGTTGGTTGCCGCGAGTGGCACGCGAGGGATGGGTAACCCCGCGGCGGTGAATTGCTTTTGACGCGTTCCCGTGAAAGCCTGGCTGCGGGACGCTGCAGTGGACACGCGCAAGCAAGCAGGCAGGCAAAGCACTGCGCTCACAGGGGCATCATCACGCTCGTGTCATGTGACAAAGCGTTTCAGGATCCTTGCCACTCTGAAACAAGGGAACAAAAGTATGTACAGCAACACATCAGGATATGTACACATGGGGCTAAGACTGGACTGAGATAAGGGCCGCACAAGACAATAGACACTCAGTCCCAACTCATATCCCAATCCCAGGTCCGACCCTTTTAGTGGCTGGTCGGGGCAGGGGCTCAAACACAACCCATGCCCTGCTCAGTCCGGACCCTGAAACCCTGCCAATGGAGGAGGTGTCCCGCCCAGCCACAGGCGAGTTCCTGGGAACCAAGGGGCTCCAAGGCTAACTGACAGTGGCTCCCATGCTCCCTTAACGGCAGGTCCCAAGTCCCCTCTGAGCCGGAGATAAGGCCCCGCCATTATCCCCTAGGAGTTGGTAGCTGAAAATGGGCTGTTTCAGCCCAAACTGATATTAGCTCCGAAAAATCCGAAATTGACCCCTCCTCTGGACCCGCCAGAGGTAGGGACGAGGCAACTGACTCTATGCCCTTCACGTACCAGCTCCCTGGAGCCCTCACCCAACCTGGTTCCCTCTGTGGTCCCGGCATCAGGGTACCACGGGTTCGTCAGGTGGGGCCATGATGCCAAAATCACCAAAATTGGCGTCATTCCCACGCCTGGCTCGCCCGGCCAGGGCAAGGCCAATGACCCACAGGATAGGAGGCACGACCTCAGACCTATATCTGAGTGTACGACTTGAAATTGGGTCCGGGCTTCATGTGGGAATAGAGATATGGGGCCGTCCATTGACCACACGGAGGGGTGAAATTGGGGTCCCAAAAGGGGGTCATTTTGGCTGCTCAAAATGAGCCCAAATCGAGGGTGCTCTCAATAGTATATCTCCAAGCCAGCTTGGGGATCCAATCCGCCATACCATACGCGATCCACCAGGAGTCCAACTGAGACTCCCATGACTTTGGCTCCCAAAGACCTCCATGCCACTCGGCGTGGTCACAATCCCGATTGGGTCCACAAATGCCAAAATGGCAAAATTGTCCACACTCACTTTGGGCTAGCAGCTTGACGAAGGTTGCTCCGCTTCGCCCACGTGGTGTGCGAACCATGGTGACCAATATACATAACACCCATGTCATATATGGTCCATTGGTCCATGCGTCCGGCGTGCACGAGGGGGCTGAACATGGTGCACGGCGGGCAGAAAATGTGGAAAATTGCTCCAAATGGCCGAAAATGCGCACACTCATGGTTGCGGCAAATGAGGCACATGACCGACTTGGACCCGAGTGTGCCATAGGATTGGTATCAGGTCATATGCGTCCAACATATCTTTCCGGCGTCGCCCAAACCCCTCCGGTTTTGGGAATGGCAGGGTCGCCAAGTGAGCCCATGATTTGGGATTGTCCCAAATCGCCAACATGGCGGCCACGGTATGCCAAGCCCAAGGGGAGTTGTTTGCCGGGTCCAAGATATGTTGGGCACCGAAGTATGTACCCTCAAAACAAATTTGGGTCATGATGTCAATTGGGCGCAACGTTGAGATACATGGTCGCCACTTGACATCATGACGCGCAAAAAACAGCAAAATTGGCGGAAAAACACGCAAAAGTGCATTGAAAACTACACAAATATATTATAATATCTTCAGCTTGGATTGAGTAATCGACCAATCCTTCTAAACACAATGACTCGACACCAATGACCTTCGATTCCACATATGTGCTCCACTTGGGGCGCTTTGAAAGGTCGCGCGCGCTGCCTCCCAAGTGGGCACATGCAAAGATGGAATATTGCAAAGAACACACCTTGCTCGCAGCGCATCGCTTCAGGAGCGCTCCACAAGCGTCCCTTCACAAAGGTTAGGCTTGCGAGTGTTGGTTGGGAGTACAATGAAGGGCCTCGTGCGATATGGGGTCCATTGGCGGGTTAGTCTTGGAATGATGCACCCGCCAAATGGGCACGTGATATGACACCAAATATGGCATACAACCCTACCCTCGCCTTCTACACCCAACCTAGTGGCCTAGAATCAAAGGGTGCCTATATTCTAGAGTAACTTTGGTCCCTTAACACGCATGCAAGTGCTTTGGTCGAAAATCGACCTCCTTTCGGAAAGCCGAATTTCAGCATGCACGCAAAATATGTTGCCAATACATATATGGAGATCATATATGTACTATCCGGGGAAGACAAGTGATATGCCCCGGATGTAGAGGCAAGCAAAGATGGAGAGAAAACGCCAACTCAACATACTTCTACACGTACTTGGACGCCAAGTACGTGAAAAAGCGCGCTTCTTGGAGAACACTCAAAATAAATAACCCTATGGGCCTATGGAGTTGGGATCCCTTGGCCTCATCCTATGACTATGGGGGGCAAAACAGCATACACAGTGCCTACGAGGCACGTTAATCCGTCCTTGGGCGCTGGAACGCTCGTAACCCTTGTTATTCCACTTGGGGGTTCAAAGCGCCTTCGGCCGCCCAGATTTTCTGTGAAAAATCTGGGACGCGATGCGTTCTATCAAGGAAAAAATTGCGGATCACTCGAAGAGTTTTTCAGTCTTAACTTCAAGAGAAATCATTTTACAGAATGATCTAATGCAGAGCACGGAACAGGCGACGTCAGGCGGCAATATCACGACAATTAGAAATCGCGGTAGAAATCGGGTATTTCACCGATTTCTAACCGCAAATCGACCAAGACAGTAAAATTATGGTAATTCCACATCGATTTAATGGTTAGAAATCGGATTCCAGATTTCGCGGGTTAGAGAACAGGGATATCCCGCTGACAGCCGGTGTCAACGGCTTCCGCACGGGTATGACGGCTCACAGGCCTCCGGGCCATGGGCCATAACAGGTGTGACGGCTCACAGGCCTCCCTACCATGGGCCATAGGTTCTTGGTACCGCTTCAGGTCCAGACCGTCGCTGTGCGCTCTGCCCTCCGGTTGCCCTCTGCCCCTGGGGCCCGGTTGTGTCGGCCGTCCCGGGGCAGTGGTCGGTGTGCCATTGGGTCGCTGCGTGGGTTGATCGAGGTTCTTCCCGCTGTGTGCTGTACACCGTGTGGGTGGGGCTCGGGTGTATGCGTCTGGTGCTCGTCCTCGGCTCCTATAGCTGGGGCTGTCGTGGTGGTTGGTGTCGCGCCGCGGTATGTGACTGTAGTCTGTATTTTGGGTGCTATACTCCGTGCGGTCCTGGCGTGATGTGGTGCTTGCGGTCCGGTCTGTGGCGCGGGCGCTGTAGTCGGTACGTTGTGATGTGGTGTGGTCTGGTTCTGGGTCCACCAGTTGTCGTCTTGTTGTTCGCTCCCCTGTAGCCCTCCCTCCTTGGGGCCCGGTTGTGTCGGTGGTGCTGGGGTAATGGCCCGTGTGCCATTGGGTGGTTGTACCCCGGTGTGCGCTGTACACCGTGTGGGTGGGGCTTGGGGTGTGTGCGCCTGGTGCTTGTCCTCGGCTCTTGTTGCCTGGGCTGTCCAGGTCACTGGCGTCAGCCCGGCGTTGTCCCCCCTCTCTGATCGTTGTTGTTGTCCGCGTGCTCGGGGTGGGTGTTGTGGGTTCCCCCTGGGCGTCGTCGTCCTGGCGCTCCTGCTCCATCATGTCCTATGTTTGTGTTGCGTGTGTGGTCTTTCTTGTGCGCCATGTACTTGGGCGCTGAGGTGCTGCATGTGCCTGTACCTCATGCTGCGTGTTGTTACATGTGCCTGTGTACCACATACTGGGTGGGTGGCATACCTCTTGCCCTTGGCCTTGGCCTTCGCTTCGGTGTCATCTGGGTTCTGCCCTTCCCCTGTAGTGGAGCTTGTTGGTCTCAGCACTGTTCGTCCTTTGCGCTGCGCCCTTTATTCCAGGCCTTGGGGCCCGTGTGCCATGTGGAAGAGCTGCGGCACACAGGCCAGGCATAGGCGGTGCGCTGCGTCGTGCCATGTCGTGGCGGGTTGTGCCACGTTGTTTTCGGAGAATGTTGCGGTTTGTTGTGTGGCGCTGCGTCGCGTCACGTGTTATTGTGTCGTGTTGAGTAGGATTGTGTTTGGTCGTGTGGTGTTGTATGGTTGTGTCCTTGTGTTGTGTCGTGGCGTGTTTGGTGGTTTGTTGTGTAGCGTTGGGTGTCGTGTTGTGCCGGGTCGTGTCATGTTGCGTTGTGTGTTGTTTCGTGGCGGTTCGTTGTGTGGTGTAGTATTGTGTTGTGTTCTGTGGTGTTGTGTGGTCGTTCCTTGGGTGGTGGTGTTCCTTGTTTTGTGACGCTGTCCTGTATCGCTTGTTGTTGTCGTGTGTCGCCTTGCGACGTGTTGTGTAGATGTTATGTTGTGTGGTGTGTTGTGGTGTGTTGCGTCATGTCGGGTTGTGTCGTAGTTGTGGTATGTGGTTGCGTCGGGTGTGGGGTTGTGGTAAGTGGTGCTGTTTGCGTTGCGTGGTGTGATGTGGCGTTGCAGTGTGTTGTGGTGTGTCGGGTTGCCTGTTGGTACCTGGTGGGCTCCACGGGTTACGTCAATTGTTGTGTTGCTGCGTTGCGCGGTTTTTCCCTTTGTGTTTGTGTTGCATTACGCGTTTCGTGGTGCAGCGTTGTGTCGTGGTGTTTGGTATTGTGTTTTGTCGCGTTGGGGTTTGGCTGGCGTTGGGTTACGCCATGTTGTGTTGTGTGGTGCCATGTCGTGTCGTGTGGTGTGGTGGCCTGTCGTGTGGCGGTCCGTTGTGGTGTGTTGCCTTGTGGTTTGTTGCGTTGTGTTGTACGGTTGCTCGTTGGTTGATTTCGGTGGTTTTCGTTCTGTGGCGTTGTTTTGTGGCACGTCTCTTTGTCGTGTGTTGTCTAGCGGCGTGTTGTGTAGTTGGTATGTTGGTTGTGCGTCATTGTTGTGTCCTGTGGCGCCGTAATACATTGTGTGGTGTTGTGCTCTGCCGTGGTGTTGTATGGCTCTTTCGTTGTGTCGTGGCGTTGCGTGTGTTGTGGTGTTGTGATGCGTCATGTGGCGTTGGGTTGTGTGTTGGTGCGTGGCGTTGGGTTGTGCCGTGTTGTGTCATGTGGCGTCGTGTCATGTCACACGGTGTTGTCTGTTGTTGCGTGGCGGTTGGTTGCGTGGTGTAGTATTTTGCGTTGTTGTGTGGCGTTGTTTGGTTGTTTGCTTTGGTGTAGTGTGTCGCGTTGGCAGGTTTGTTGTTTTGAGTCGTGTCTCGCTGTGGCGTGGTGTTGTGTAGTTGGTATGTTGGTTGTGCGCCATTGTTGTGTCGTGTAGTGCTGTTGTGTTGTGGTTTTTGGTGTGGTGTTGCATGGCTCTTTCGTTGTGTTGTGGCGGTGCGCGTGTTCTGGCGTTGTGTTGCGTCGTGTTGTGTTGTTTTTGGTGGTGTTGTGTGGCGTTCGGTTGCGTGTTGTGTCTTGGCACGCGGTTTTTTGCGTTGTCGTGTGGTGTTGTATGGTTGTTTGTTGTGTTTTGTTGTGTTGTGTTTGTGGGGTAGTTTTGTGTCATATCTTGTTGCCGTGTGTTGCTTAGCGGCTTGTTGTTTTGTTGGTGTGTTGGTATGACGCGTCGCCATGTCCTTTTTGGTGTCCACCCCGCCTCGTGGTCCCTTTCACTTCGGTTTGCACCGTGAGCAAGGTATCATGTGGTATCAATAAACAAGGGCATGGGGACGAGGTTTTGTCGGTATTTAGCGCGAGATGTTTTAGCTTGGCGCCTCCACTCGTTGGTTTTGGCGGCGCCCAAGAGTAAGCGCTTTTACGTGTTGTTGTTTGGTGTTTGTTTGCCTTGTATTTCCTTGCCTCGTCCGTAGTGCAATCTTGAATTCGTCCATTTGTCTTTGCCCGTGTTGGTCTCGTGCTTCTTCGGCGTCGTGCTTGTTGGGGCTTGTCGGTCTCTTGGCGGCTACATACCTCGCCGCGTCGGAACATACTTTTGTTTTCTACGCTGATGTTCGTTGTGTTCACGCTGCGTTGGCCTAGTCCTACGGCATGCACGTTGCTAGGTGCCGGGGCACGCACGGGATACACTGTCTTGTCTGGTTCTTTTCTCTTTTCCCGCTGAGGTCTGGATGTGTGGAATTTGCTGCTGACCTCGCCACACAGTGGCGCAAAAATTCATGGAGGGGATTTGAGGTCAGAGAAAACGATTTTTGCCTTTTTTTTCTTTTGGTGCGTCTTTCTCTTCGTTCTAATTTATTCTTTCCACGCTGTCCAGCCACACGCGCGACAAGCATGCATTTCTTAACGAGCACTGATGCTTCCACGTCTCATGATGTGGTTCCAGAAACTTTCAGACCCACTGGCACCGAAACCAATAACTCTGCCATACCCTGACCCCTCAATAACAGGCCGCGTGCAATCCGACAGAACTCCAAGACGAAAACCACTTTTGGGAATCATTGAAGTCCTTTCTCGAATGTCACGTGATTGTTTGCGAACACACCGGCAACGACAATAAGAGCAAAGGCACTGACTCCAAAGACTCAATCCATGAATGATGCACCATTGTTTCTGAAAACAATTCAATAACGAACATCAAAGCAACAAAATCAAATAGATAGATGCTCAGTAAATTACACTGCAAACAAAAACTAAGTTCTCAAATGCATGATCGGGATGTCGCAATGTCGCGATGCACTGGACAGATGTCGAGGCGACTTCTGTGATTGCCAAATACGAAATCGCAAATTCTGCGTCATTTTCATTCAATGCCGACATTCTTGTCCTGCTCTACTATACTCCCCTCACAGGCTTAATGGCACGGCCATGGGCTGAATAAAAGTAGTACTTGTGCCATCAAAATATGGTGTTCCCTCTGATCATGTGAAAATCTGTCAATCTGACACACTGTCGATCTCACAACGACGTGTGGTTGTCAATTGGTGGGCAACAAGCGCCACCGTTGCGCTCAGCACCCTTATCAAAGGGGGGCCGGCACCTTGTATAGCCTGCCTGGGTCTCAGAAGTGAAAAGAACATGTTTGGGGAGGGAGTGGGGCTGTCAGAACCCTCACAGCCTACGGACTAGATTCCTGAGGTCGACCAGGAATCGCGCCAAAAATTTGAAACGGGTCAAACCTTGGTACCGTAAATTTCCAGTGACCCTTTGAGGGCCCACTGAAGTAACTAAAAAGGCTTCAGGTCTGTAGCAACCGTCTGCAGACCCCTTTGAGTCGCACAAGATGACCCCCTCGGGCTGTCAAAATTCCGCAGCCTGAATCAGTGTTTTTCTTAGTGGGGTGAGGAAGTGTCTGGAAGGTGAGCAAGACCCGTGCAAGGGTGTAGCACCCCAACACTTGACTTGCTTGGCAAACAGCACACATGTAACCCCGCGATGCTGAACAGGACGATCTCTCCACTGCTGTATGTACACAACTTGACCCACGTAAATTTTGATTATCTGACCTGAATCTCTGGCTGGATGGGGGGGGAGGGCTCGAGGGTGGGAGGGGGGGGGGCTGTCCGGGCCTGATGGCCGGGAAAAAGTAGCCGCCATGGCCAGAACCTTATGGGTGGAGGCCCATCCTTGATTTTTTTGCCGCCAGGGACTTTTTGGCCGAGGCGGTCCGTCCCTCTGACGAGGAGCTTCGTGGTCGAGGCGCGTCCCAAATTGCCCTTCCCCTCCAAGGCCTTACGGGCCACGGCGGGCTGTCGTCTTTGCCAGAACCTTCTGCGGTAGAGGCCTCCGTAGCTGCGTCTCACGTCGCTGTGCTGCCGGTTGCCGCTGCTGCCCGTGGACGTGCCGCTGTACCTGCTGCTGCGCCGCTGCACCCCTTGCTGCTGGGGGGCGCTGCTGCCGCTCGTTGCCGTGCGGCTGCGCAATTCCCGCTCGGAGGTGTCTCTGCCTGTCGCTGGCGCGTTCCTGCATAGATACCACTGATGGGTCCCCGCACGCAGTAGCAAAATCTGGACCTCCACCCTTCTTAGGCGGCTCAAGTTGCATGGTCAAAATGCGCCCAAAACTGCCTCTCCACGGCACTGCGAAAAAAAAGTCCTTTTGGGGGGGACCTAAAACACAAGAACCAAAAGTCCTGTGAAAAGCAATTAACTGGTCCATTTTCCTTTATTTTCAACAAAACCGACTGCCCGGGAAAATGATTTATTTCCACCTAAATGAAGTCCTTTTTTGGGAAAACCACAACTTTTTGTTTCCTATACCACTTATGCTTTGCGATAAAAACACCCATGAGCTTTCGATCTTTTGGAAAACCAGTTTCCAAAAACCATGTTGCACGCTGCACGACAAGAAGCATTTTTTGGCACCCCTTCCTTGCGCAAACACCAACACAACAGCGCAATAAAATGCATCACAGAGAAACATGTGCCGCACAAGGTGACAGCACAAAGGTCGTCGAAGAGGAATCCATACTGCGAGCCCTCACGCATAATATATAAGAGCAAGCGAAGAAATTACTTTTTCTTCGGAACAGTTTGCATCTTAGAACCCAATGCCTTAGCAACGGACGTCTTACCCTTAGGCGGTGGCTTTGCGGGCTCGGTGCTTGGTCGGGACTGACGGTCTGGCTGCTTGAATGGAACTCGGGCCCCGGTCTCCTCGGAACTCGGCTTCGCTGCCACTTTCTTCGCTGCCTTGCCCTGGGAGACCTGCGCTTCCTCCTCCTCTTCTTCCTTGCTCTCCTCCTCTTCATCCCCATCGCTCTCGTCGGATTCTGCACCGGTAACCGACTTTGCTGCCTGAGGCTTGGAGGCAGTCTTCTTCCTCTTGGGGGCTGATTCCCCACCAGTAGAGTTCCGCTTTGCAGGGGCCAGTGCTTCTGCAGCTTGACCTTTCTCAACAGTCTCTTCCTCCTTCAGCGACAACGCATCAGAACCCACCTTGTCATCGCGAGCCCAAAGGGGTATACCACGGTTTGACCAGTTGGCCTGCTGCTCCCAATCACCAGACGCGTCCAGTTTCAACCCTTGTGTCAAGACGTGGTTCAACCGAGTCTGCACTCTGTTGACCCAATCAGAGACATTGTCGGAGGTAACACCAAGAAGGTACATGCGAGAATCCGGCTCGATGGACGCGATCTTGCACACCAGATCCGGCGGATGATCAATGAACACAAACGCAGGCTTGAAGCTCTCCTCCTGCTTCAGGTAAAAGAGGTGAGTGTCGAAATACCACATAACCGTCGTTATCGGAAGGTGACCGCCAAATTCAACAGGATCGATCCCCTCTACTTGCGTAGGTCCAAACGTCAGATAATTCGGAATCTGCAATCAGGGAGAAGTTTTTGCGTGAGGCCTCACGCAAAGAGCGGACGTAATGAGGGAATTATACCTTTCTCGACCAGCTATCCGGTGACGAAATCAGCAACCAGCAAACGTCAAACGTTGTAGGATCCCCTGCAAGCTTCGGTTTGACTGGCCAACTGAAGATGGGAACACGCAACATGTTAGCCATGCGCGGCGCGTTGAAATCATCGTTGAGACGCCTATCTGTTTCCGTCTCCAGCACGTCGAACATGTTGTCAACAACAGTTTGAGAGCCGCAGATAAGGGTATCCGCATGCGCCATCTCTTCATACAGCCAGGCTGGGCACATCATTCAAGGAGCAGGATGTTCAAATATGTCGCCGTTGATGACAATCAGGTTCTTGTCAATCTCAATAAACCGCCTCGGGGGATCGTGGGCCAACGCTGCAATTTGGGTCGCCTTAATTGTGATAGTTTGACTTGACAGTAATGGATCCTGCTGTTCCACTGTCTTGAAGTCATCAGTAATGCCAGCAGCTGGGGGGAACACACGGCTCTTGGTAGGCTCTTGACCCAGGAGTTTTTGGACGTCGAGGATTTTCATGGAGGCGGGCTTGCCTTTCTCTGCCACCTGCCACAGTGGTGCGCGAATCATGGATTTCCATGCCGGCCATGGACTGCGACTTTTGCCTTCAGGTTACCGCCAAAAGCCCCATGTACCAAGAGTCATCTTCAGGGCAGGCCTTCCAAGTGCAGCAACCTCTTTGCGGGTCCGCATGTCTTTGGCTAAAGAACAGAAATGGAGAAAGTGCGGCGCACAAATGCAGAAGCGGAACCCACGTCGCGTCGATGGTACACACCTTTCCCAGGTCGAACGTTCTGGCCGTTGTGCGGGTGGTCCAGATGCATTGAGACCCACTGGTCAAGGATGATGTCGTCAATCGACTTCGGCAAGGATTTAAGAGTTGTTTTTTCTTCCTGCATCACTTCTGTTACTTTCTTGTAGAACTCCGGCAACAGGATCCCGTCCAGTTTCTTCAGCGCGTTCTTCGTGAGTTTCTCCCCTTTGTCGTGGACCTTCTGCAGACCTTTCACAGCTTCGGGACCAGCATTATAGGCAAACGTCATAAAATCTTTTCACAATTTATACGTCTTGTCCTGAAAGTGACAACGTTATGCGCCAGGCCTCGCGCAACGAACAGCATCGAAACAACGACTAATGAACATACAAATTGACCAGGCTGCTTCAGTTCAGCGGTTGGAACCAGGGCACTCATCTGCACAGCATCCACAATGGCGATCTTGAGATTGCTGTACGTGTCAGCCAGGCCTCGCCGCCGCTGATCTTCAACACATCCAAAGAGGTTATCTGCTGCCTCATACAGCGGTATTGGCTCAACGTCTTGTGCGCTTCCTTGTGCTTGTCCCGCCAGCTTTGCACGGAAGGCCCACGGTGTCGTAGGCTTCAGAATATCGGCGATGCATGTAGTATGCCACTGCTGCAGATCCACACACGCTGTGCGTCGCTTCTCCCGAATCTTCGCAATCGCTTCCACGCTGTGCTGTCCAGATGAACACCAATGATCGCCATCTGCAAATATGAGACACGTCTATGCGCGAGGGCTCGCGCAACGAGAAGAGCAAACAGTCGGTTGGCAACATACTATTATCTTCCCAGAGAACGACTTGTAATGGGTCTGTTGGCGGTGCTGCTTCGAGTGACTCAATACGCTTCTGCAGTAACTTCGTATCTTTCCGTCTAATCTGCCTCTTTGTCTTCTCCTGGTCGGTTCTCACGTTGTCCAGCTCCACTCCCACCTGCCTCCCATCCGGTTTCAGGTGGTCCTCGATGTCAGTACCCAAGGTTAAGCCAGGATCTGGTGTTTCCTTCTTCTTACGCACCTTCTTTGGTGTTTCAGCCTCCGATCCTGAGGTCCCAGGGTCATAGCCGGTATCTTCTCGTTCCTCGGCTTTTTTTTTGGCGGGGCTTGCCATTCTGCGATAAGGAGAAAGCCTGTATTGAAGGAAGCATAACATTGAAAAGGGTTAAAATTGTCGTCGATAATGCATATGTGAAGCGCTTTTAGCGAATACGAGAACAGTATGGTTGAGAATGCAAAACTGAAGGGGCTTGGCACTGTTTCTGACTGTCAACCTTGCGCGAGGCCTCGCGCAAGAGAGGGGGTGTACTAACCTGTTGTTTCATGCTGTTTGTGCGAGGCCTCGGGCATCACTGCATGTTCTCCAATCTTCTTCGAACATTTCGCAGCGTGTCGGCCTCTCTCTGTTCCTCCAACACACTGCGTTGGGGGATCAGCTCCGACAGTTTTCGCTTAAAACCAGCCTTAAGCGGCCCCTGCTGCGTTAGCACCAACAACACAGACACAAGGACTTGTTTGTAGTGGTTAGAACCCTTTGGAATTAGAAGAGACGGTGGAAAGTTAGGTACACCCCTGCGCCGCCAATGCGCCTGAATTGTACAAGTAGGCTCAGCACACCACCTAACCCAAGAAACATACACACGCTCTGCGTTCAAGTGAGCAGTTAACCGCTGACGCACAGAATTGACAACGGAATCGGGGATTTTGCAGACGTTCACCCTGTGACCTTCGTTGCGGATAATGATGAGATGATACAGATCGTCAACATCTTCAATGGTTACTGCACCTCTGTTTTGGCCCTTCTTTGTCACAAGGCTGGAAAGCAGACTTTCACAAAACTCCTCGGCAAAAGGCTGTCCAGGCATGGCTGTGTGCCATGCAGTGTGGCACAATAGCGCAGTTGCAACAGTGCGTTGGTATTTTAAAAGTGTGTCCCCCATGTTCAAACGGTCTAACAGACACATAACAATCTGCAATCCCTCAGAAGCAAAAACACCCGTGTTGGCTGTCTCCCGCGCCCAATTGCACTGTCTAACGAGGTGACCTAGGTATAGTAACATAGGACAGTATTGTGTTAACAGAACCTGCATGGCCTTACACACAGCGTAACAGAGGCGTCCTCGCCGATTTACAGGACGTGCCAGCCCAAGGGAATGACATGTTCTGTTCAGGCGCCGTATGTGGGGGCCCATACCCAACAGCAGTGCGCGAACAGCTATCTCCATTGTGATCAGCTTGGGAAAACAGGGGACTGTGTCACCGCTGCGCAACAAACCTTTACGGAAGGTAGGTAGGTAGGTGCACTCGGTCGTGGAGAGGCGCCCCATGGTTCCCCCTGGCGTCGCCCCTGTGACGAACAGGAAGAGGCTTCGCGCGTGAAGAGGGGAGGCGGCTTACTTCCCGCTAGACCTGACTGTTGGCCCCCAACAAAGCGGCCCCGGGCTACGCCGGGAGGGCTGATCGCCGCCAGCGTGACATGCTTGTCTCGCCGGGAGGGTGTGCCCCCGTGCTTGCGCACGTCCCCTCCTTTGGGCGGAACCCTAGGGGTTCACCGGACTTCCTGGCGTATCCCGTTCCCAAGGCGTGCATGCACGTTCCTGGTACTAGGGTTCCGAGGCGCTTGGGTGTCGCACGCTCCGCCTCGAGTCCCAAAGCAGCGCAGGCCTTAGGATGCAGCCTTACCCCCGGGCTCCGGATCTCGTTTGGCCGGGTCACCTGCATGGCACGGGCTGCCTCAGTGCCCGGGCTGTGGGCACTGGGTTTCCTACTGTTGTGTGGTGTTTGTGTTTGGGTCCGGTTGGCGGTTGGGTGCGGGTTTTGTTTACGGAAGAAAGTCACGATCGGCCAAAATGAGCGAAATGTTTGTGTAACGCAAAACTTGTACGCGTGCCAGAAACCATACAATATGGGGTGTGACCGCAAGAAAAGCCAGACATTCCAACCAGTTGTTTTTTCACCGTACATCATCTTACAAATGCGGTAATGGATGTTCTCATCACATAAAACAGGCACGACTGGTCGAGTGTGCTGCGCCAAGTCCCTAGTGAATTGCAATAGATTAAGCAGCGAGACATTGCCGCTCACCTTTTCTTTGCTTAGACAAAGGGGTCGCCACTGTGGTCTCTTGGCAGGTACAGGGCGAATAATGTCAAGCGGCGCCCTAATGTTTCGAACAACAGGTCGCGTGCTTGCAAATCCTAGATCACGCAGCATACGTGCAAAGGTTCCCTCGGTGTTCCTCAGCGTGCGTGCAACAACAGGAACACGCCGTTCAAGGTCTTCCAGGCTAGGATGACCATGCCAGTAGCGCGGTGCATCCTTCAGTAGCAAAACAGCCAACGCTGTTGCGTTCAGGCTTTTGTCATTCTTGTCAGGATTTGTGGTAAACTGTTTGTTGTACCAGTTGTCCATCCACAACACAACTCACTGTTGGTGTATTTTGTTCCATGTAGTCTGTAACTTGACTGCGGCCTTCTCCTTCAGCGAAGGTGCGCTGTATCGCGCGAGACCTGACCTTGCCAAAATGTGTCGCTGCGCCCTACTTCCCTCTACCGCAACAACTGACTTTGATTTTCCCTGGTATGGAACTGCGCGGTGGCGCATCAGCAAAAAAAGGTGCCAGGCCACCTCTATCAAAACACCAACCCATCTCTTGCCTTCTGCCGCAATCGCCTTTTCAACGCTGCAACCCGTCCGTTCATTTTTGCGCAGACACAGAAAAAACACAAACAACAATCGCGCGCCCTCGTTCCCCTATTTTAGCCCTTCCCACAGTTATTCTACCATGTGGTACGGCGGTTCCTCTGACCAGACATCGCGGAAAACTCCGGATGCTGCGGCCACTGTCTTCTCAAGGTCCACCTCTTTTTGCAGGGGCATTGTTGCTGTGAGGAATAATTGCGCACCTGTATCTACGTGAAGATCGCTGTTTGAAAGACTTTCTTGATTTGAAACATCAACCTGTCACACAGTTTTCGCGCCACCAATTGTTCTGTGATTCGCTTGTTACATGCACCATTTTCGGTTAACTGTGACTGTCTGGTGATCCCACATTTGACTAGTTAATCCTGATTGCGGTAGCCAGTTGCGGCGCGCTACCATCACTGTTGGGCAGTGAAGCCAGCGGTGACCACAGTATGAAAACTGGAGATGCCGGCGGGACCTGTATGGGCGCCCATGCAGCAGCGCCGCATCAAGGGAATGCACATGCTGTGTAGTTGGTGGATCTGTTCCATTTTTGGTTTCTATGAGCGCTTATGAGTTCCATTGCGCGAGGCGTCGCGCAATGATCACCGAAACTTTAATGTTTCTCATGCGCCCTTCCATGCGCGAGGCCTCGCGCTTGAAACTGCAGTTTGTTCCGGAACATTTATACTTTTCAAGATTCTTGGGTACACCATTGTTGCAGTTTATTCGTTAATAGATCCATGTCTATCACGCAATCCTGATAACGGTACTAAGTTACGTGTATAAATACGACAGGGTTCCATTTTTCGACAACCTGCCTAATGCGTTGCGCTGTAGCACATTAATCTGACACAAATGAACGTCTTTGCGCGAGGCCTCGCGCAAACAATGGTCGCCAAACAATACTTTTCCCTGTCTCGCCCATGGGACACCGCATTCTTATAGAAATATTTATTCCGCCATACTTGTTTGCGACGGTTTTAAAATATCCATCAAAACAACATTTTTTTGAAGCCTTTGGAAACCTGTGATTTTCCTACCTTTTCCTTCGTTTTTGACCATGCAACTTGAGCCGCCTAAGCCCTTGAACTCCCACCTATACCGGCAGGGAGAAAAATCGCAAATCGAATTAGGACCACAAGAGAGCCCGATTTGGATGAAGAGGGAAGGGTGAGAGAGATGGAAGGAAGGGTGGGGTAGAGAGGGGTACAGAGGGCTGTCTAGCCACCTGGACGGCGGCCAAAAATTGTGAAAGAATGTGGAACTTGATTTCATGTCAGGGCGGGGCGGAGACTGGAATTCAGTTTTCAGGGCCGAAGCCGAAACAACATGCTAAGACTTTACCACAGATTGGTTGCATGCGAACAACATTCGAAGCAAGAACCATATGATGCATATGAAGGGGGAAGTCCCTGTTAGGGAATACTCCGAGAGAGTGTATTAAAATTTCACCGGGGATTTGTTGGGAAATCCACATACCTAAATTTTCAGATGGCTCTCCTCAGTTGACATTCATATCGTGCTGCGGCACCAGGGGCCACCACCGGTAGTCCTGCCCCGGATCCAGGTTACAGACAGCCTGCACGACAAGAAATGATCTCCGCATGCATGCAGTGAGCCGCCCCAGCAACTCCCACACAGACTCAGGAGCGGTGATGTAACCGGACACCGCCAGACCAGCATAGGAGAACAAGGGTCCACCCTGCCATGCCCGGCCGCTCACTGGCCTGTTGGTCGACTCAGGCAGGGTTTAGCTTGCCAACTCGAATTCCGCCTCTAGGTTCCGCCGCAGCTGGTGCACGCCATGCGAGACTGTAATCTGTAGCCTCTGAGTTTTGCTTCAGTGCTATCTTTTCACCCTGGCACTTTGAAAATTGCTCCTTTTTGCTAAATATCAAAATGCAGCAGTATAATTGCAATAACCCTGCAGCACGAGGAAATCAGTTGATGATGTCTAGCTTGAATCCTAGAGACATGAGTAAAAAGTGGTCATACTGCAGAGCAGCATGAGCACATGGGATACAAACACAATTGGTTGCAACGACAAAACAATGCAAAGGATTTAAGTATTAAATTCCGCACATCACGCTGCATATCACTGTCTGGGAGATCGCTGATGAATGCACGCCTCATAAAAACACCAGATGGTTTGGAAACTACAATTAACTACAAAAACACCAGATCATGAATTCGCCCTGTAGTTAGCCCTGTCTGTTAATGGGACTGTACTGGCCATTACACCCCTCGCCCAAGACATGCAACACACATGCTGAAAATTATCCTATGCGATGGTGCTGTCAAAAAAGACACTCAGTAAACAAACCCGCGTAGCACGTCAGTGGAGGAAAAACGCTGCAAGGGTAAAAAAACACCAGCGCATACCATGCAACTTATATGAACATATAGGTGGGGCGGACTGTCAGTGGCTACAGGGGCCAGTGGCAATTCGGACATCCCATTTTTGAATAAACGCAGTGCAGTGCAGTGCAGTGCCGTGCAGTGCAGTGCAGTTACCACACACAGTCAGAGCAGATTGAGGAACGTTAGCACAGACTGGGCAAGGTCAGCGCAGACTGAGCATGGATGCAGACTGGGCATTGCACCCCGAGGGCAGGAGGCTGCAGGCTTGCAGACACTGAATTTGAATTTGGAGGGACTGCAGGCACTCACGTTAATGCTGAAAGGGGGGGGCAACGTCACCTGTCACCGAATTTCAGGCCGGGGGGGCTGCCCGTCACTGAAAATTCAGTATTGGGGGGGCTGTCTGTCACTGAACTTCAGCCTGAGGGGGGGCTGCTTGTCACTGAGATTCAGCCTTGGGGGGGTTGCCTGTCAGTGCAATTTAGGCTGCCACTGAATCACAGGCTTCGGGGGCTGTCTGTGACTGGCTGCGGAGGTGCCTGACGATGAATTTCAGGCTTGGGGGGGCTGCCTGTGACTGGCCTGGGGGGGGGGGGGGGGGGCTGCAAACACGGATAGCTTCCCTGATTGCGGATTGCTGATCGCTGGTCGCTGCTCAATGTAGAAGTTGTCGTCCTGCCTATGTCAGAGCTTTTCGTCTCGCCCACTGTAGAGCTTGCTGCCTCGCCTATTTTAGAGGTGTCCCTTGACCTACTTTACAGCCTGCCGCCTTGCCTTCTTTAGAGGTGAAGGTACGAGTGAGAGGGTTAGGCGTATTCCGAACCGGTCAGACTGACTTGACTTTTCGGCTGAGTTCGGCGCTGTTTTCGGCTGAGGTTCACGTGGGTACGGCGTTTTTTCCTCGGTGTCCGTTGAAGTGGGGACAAGATATGGGGTGAGGTGGGCAAGAGGGCTCGGAAGGGAAACGGCGCGGGGGATTGTGAGAAGGTTGGAGGGAAGCACAGGAGAAGAAAGGAAGGTCCTTTGGGCGTGACCTCCCTGTAGGACCACAGACCCTTCAACGGGGGTCTAATCGTTTGTCCTCCTCCGAGTACAAGGCCACATATTGTCTCGGGTGGACCTAGCCTCATTGGTTCCCTCACCACTTGCTAATTGTTTAGGACGCGGTGATACGGCCCTCAACCCACTAGGGGGGACCTAATGCTGTGTCAACCCCATATGCCGTAAGGCCTCATACCCCTAAGGGCGGGCCTGAAAGGACCTGGGGTTTGAAGTGTGCCATTCTCGGAGATGGATGACGGCTATGCTAGGCTTGACATAGTGCTAATGCCCAGGACCTGGAAGGGGGCCTAAGTACACGTCTACCCTGCGCGTTAGGGCCACGAACTCCTCAAGCGGGCCTAAATGCGTTATGGGTGCCCGCATGCAGGGCAGGTTCTCTTTTCTTGTTCCTACCACCTCTATGCTATACCATGCTAAACCATCATAAAGGGGCATGTCCGCTATTGACATTCCCATGTCCCACGCAAGAAGAGAGTAACATAGCCGTACCGCAGGGTGCATTTCGTGGGAACCGGTGGACGCGGGAGGGGAGGACATATGCCGGATACCCGCCTTGAATGAAAGTGCTTTCACCTTGCCGAAGGACACATTCACTTTGTGCCGTTTGTTGTACTTGACCCACTCGTCATTGAGATGGTCTACAAAGCTCCTGGCCGGTTCCCACTGTTCGCCGGCATGTTCTTTATACTTAACCCCCCATTTCATCACCTTATTTCGCCCACTACGGAACTCTTGGTGTTTGGTGATGCGCTCGACGACCCATTGGTGGTCTTCGACCAATGATTCCACATCGATTTTGGAGCAGAGGGGTATCCGCTCCCCGGTGAAGGGCAACCGACCGTAAACACGCAGAACATCGGCGAAGAAAACAAAAGTATGTTACGACGCGGCGAGGTATGTAGCCGCCAAGAGATTGCCACGCCCCAAGAAGCACGACGTCAAAGTGGCACGAGACCAACGCGGAAAAAGACAAATGGACAAACTCAAGATTACACTACGGGCGAGGCAAGGAAATACAAGTCAAGCAAACACAAAACAACCACACGTAAAAGCGCTTACTCCTGGGCGCTGTCAAAACTAAAGAGTGGAGTCACCAAGCATAAAGCATCTCGCGCTAAATACCGACAAAACCTCTCATCCCCATTGCCTTGTTTATTTATACCACATGATACCTACCTTGCCCACGGAGCAAACCAAGGTGGACAGCGCCACGAGGCGGAGCGAACACCGAACAGAACATGACGACGCGCCAACAAAACAACAAGCCTCTACACAACACACGGCAACGAGACATGATACAACACTATCTCACGAACAAACCAGGACACAACAAGCAATTATACAACACCACACGACAACGCAAAAAATCGCGTGCCAAGACACAACACACAGCCAAACGCCGCACAACACCACTCGCAACAACACAACACGACGCAACACAACGCCACAACGTGCGCACCACCACAACACAACGGGAGAGCCATGCAATACCACACGACAAACCACAACACAACGGCGCAACATGACACAACAATAGCGGGCAACCAACATACCTACTACACAACACCACGCTACGCCGAGAAACAACTCAAAACAACAAACCCGCCAGCAAGACACACTACCCCAAAACAAACAACCGAACAGTGATACAAAATAACACAAAATGCTACACAATACAACCAACCGCCAAGCAACAACACACAACACCGCGTGACAATACCCAATGCCACACACAAATATACCACCCAACGCACCACAACGCAACACGACACCACAACACACGTAATAGCCACAACACAATACAAGAACCATACAATATCACGGTAAAAAACAACAACACATAATATAACACGGCGCCACACGACGCAACAATGACACGCAACCAACATACCAACAAAACAACACGCCCCTAAACAACCACGCAACAACAAAAAGAGCCACTAAACATGCCACAAAACAACGCCGCAGAACGAAAACCACCAGAATCAACCAACAACCAACTATACAACACAACACAACAAACCACAAGGCAACACACCACAACGGACCGCCACAAAACACGCCACCACACCACATGACACGGCACCACGCAACACAACAAGGCGTAACCCAACACCAACCCGACCGCAAAACAACACACAATAACAAACACCACGAGCAAAGCAGCACCACAAAACGCGCGACACAACAGAAGCACACAAGGAAAAACCACGCAACACAGCAACACAGCAATTGACGTAACCCGTAGAGCCCACCAAGTACCAACACGAAACACGGCACACCACGACACACTGCGACGCCACACCACGCCACACAACGTAAACACCACCACAAACCCAAGCCCGGCACCCGACGCAACCACATACCACAACCACGACACAACCCAGCACGACGCAACACGCCACAACACACCACACAACACAACAACTGCACAACACGCCGCAAGGCGGCACGCGACAACAACCAGCGATACAAGACAGCATCACAAAACAAGAAACACCACAAGCCAAAGAAAAACTACACCACATCACACAACACAACACAATACTACACCACAAAACCAACCGCCACCAAACAACACATAACGCGACATGACAAAACCAATGCCTGGCAGAACACGACACCACCCAACGCCACACGACACAACACAAAACACGCCACAACACACCGCAACACAACGCAACGACACCAGCACGCGACGCCACACGACAAAACGCCATCCTGCGCAACACAACAGGACGACATGTGACACGACGCACCGCCAAGTCACCAACCGCAACATCCTCCGAAAACAACGTGCCACAACCCGCAACGACAGGGCACGACGCAGCGCACCACCTGAGCCTACCCTGTGTGCCGCAGCTCTTCCACATGGCTGACCGGCTCTCCGAGGCCTGAAATAAAGACCGCAGTTTGTGTAGTGGACTACAGTGGACGGGCATAACCCAGGAGACACCGAAGCCAAGGGCACCAGGATGCCTGAATGTGAAGCTGCACATCCGCGGCGAGGGAACCCGTGCGGCGTCTGCTGTGAGGTACTCGACGAGAACGGCGCCCCTCTTCTTGGGCATGACCTTGGCTGCGGCGGCGCCGAGCAGCTCCACTGGCTCGGCAGCCGGTGCATCACGCACTTTCATGCCTGCCCACTTTGCCTACGGCCGCGTCACCTCTGCACAGCTCCGCCGCCACGCGAAACACAATCCGACGTCCTCACGCTCCACACGCTGCGCACCCTGATTGCCCAGAATGTCTGGGCGCATGACGCGGGGGACAGCCCGGATGTTGAGTGGTTGGACGTCCTCAGCGACGAGAACCCGGCGACACCGACACCGACAAAGTCGAGGGGGCGGATTCCACGATTGACGTTCCGGCCTACGAACATTATAACGACGCGCCACGGGGCAGTCTACCCATCGTTGGCAATCTGCCAGACAGTTGGGGCTCTGTCAGCACCATGATCCTCAACAAATACCGCACCACCGTCATCACCCTCACGACCCGCCTCCAGAAAGATGTCCTTGCTTTATGCCCTAGATATTTTGGTGTATTCCTGCAGGTTTTGTAGTTGAAAACCCAAACCAAAGCAGCAAGTAGAGCAAGAACAGGATGTGGATCGAATCAATGATTGGTTCTGGAATCCAGTGTAACACAGAAGGGCTGCAGATAGACAAAGCAGGTTCACACACAAAGATTCAATCACAAATGGATAATACAAAAGATTTTATATGAAAATTGGTCTGACTCTTGCCTCAGAGATAGCATTAGGCACTTCATGTGCACTCTTTTGGGTGAAATGGTGCTGGTTAGGAATGTGGGGCATAGATGTCAGGACCACACAGAAAATGACTTGGCCAAGCAACTGAATTCAGAAACAGTTACAAAGTAGGACCACAATAAGTGGTAGAAACAATTGAGTATAGGGGTCTTGGGGTGGGAGACCACTAGGCTTAACCACCAAGGCCTAAAGCATGAAATGCCTATTTTATTTCGGCATATCCTCCATGAAGGAAGGTACCTCCGCTCAGTTGACTGGTAGGGGTGAACTTCATGGGAGGCTAGGGTCACAACCCTAGTTACTTTGAGAATGTGTACTTTAGGCAACAAAAGAGAGATAAAAACACTTAAGTTTCTCTTAGCATCAACAAAAGGGTTTAAAGGGGGGCTTGGCCTGGATCAAGCCCTCCAAGAAAGACATGGCAGTGACTTTTTCTTACTCCCCCCTGGAGTACTAGTTAGCTAAGCTAGTAGGACCAAGGAAGTAGGCTCAAATATTCCCAAAATTACCTCAGAAAATGCATTAAACTTACCAAAAACATCCTCATCACTTCATAGAAGCCTATCACACTGTAGGTACCCTTGAAAAACAGTGTAATGTACCGTGAATGATGTCCCTTCGATGGGGCATTCCTCAAAAGTTGCCGGCGTGCGACGAACACTTTTGGAAAAAGTTTGGGGGTAGTGGGGTTCGAACCCAGGACTCCCTCCCTAGAGCACATATGCTTGCCCACTAGGGTACAGTCGAACGCTCTAATGCGGACGGCCATTGCTGTATAAACAGCGTTTTAGTATACGTCCTGACCAAGGGTCAGGGCGGAGCAATACTCCCAATGGAGGACACAAACCTCCAGGAGCTGGAAAAAATAGAAAATGTAACCAGCAGGGAGTGATTCCTGCGGTTTAGCGGAAGGGGTTGCGATTTAGCAAGTGAAATCGTTAAAAATCGACGAAACCACGCGGAAAATCGTCATTTTTACACATAACTCAAAGTCGCAGACAAGCGCAAAGGAAGCAGACTCCAAGAAAAGGGTTGCGCAAGCGTAAACGGCTTTTGAAAAAGAAGGTATGAGCCGTAGTTTTTAAAGTTCTAAAGGAAATTTTTGCACAGTTGCATCAAAATTTTTATAAACTTTAGAGAAAAGTCTTCAAATTCAACCCACACCACAGAGCAGGTCAACAACCCAGCTCTCAGGTATGTCAGTGTCATCTCACACGCATGCATTGCGTTCGTGTTGGTTGTTTCGTCAAAACGTTAGGGTTGTCAACGCTGTGTTCGTTGGGGGGTCGGAGGTTCCTCCTCGTGCTCTGCACAGGTCTGCACAGGAATGAAAGGTATGCGATGCGAATGGAGCGCGCAGCTCGCACGTAGGGTTAGAATATTCGCTGTGCTCGCGATGCATGTGCCTAATCGAGGCATTGACACGCTGTGACGCTTTATCTGTACCCCAGATTCACCCTTGTTTCCTTCTTCACAGGTAAGTAAAGAAAGCGTTTCTTCGTGTATGGCCGTGGCGTTAAAGTAGGGTTGCTTAAAACGCTTAGGCTTGTTTTGTGTCCGCTTCATTCGGCATTCACACGATGCATGGTGAGTAAGGTAGGTTAGCCCAGGAGGAGCTCACCTCCTGGTTGAGTCAGTGTGGATATGGTTAAGCCTCCCTTCCTTGCGTGCACATGATGCATTAAAGGGTAGGCCACGCGAATTGCGCACGGTAAACCTTGTTTAGGTTACCCAGAGGCTCCTCGGTACGTTCTTTAAGAGAACCTGAGGAGTCTCTTAACGCTTGCTTGCTTGACAGGGGAGCTGATCCTTCAGCGTGTTTGCGGACAGTGTATTATAGGTCACACTGAGAAGCGTATAATACGTGGAGTGTGGCTTGGTTCCTCCGCCGCAAACACCCCTTCATTTGCCTCTGTTGTACAGGTGGGAGAGGTTCAGGGTGATTGGTGCACGCAGCTGCTGCCTTCGGCGGCTATCCATTTTTCTGCCCCAGCAAAACAGGGGCGCTGATCACAAATCAAATGACTGTGCCTCAGCCAGGACTGGCGAGGGCAGTTCGACTTCAACGACATCTGCGCTGTGCACGCAACGGGAGAACCCCTTCCCTCCAAGCCCTAGCAGGGGAAACGCTTTGTGGCGTCCCCTGTTAGGCCACAGTTGCTTAGCAGCGCTGTGTTCTCTTGTCTTCTTCACAGGAGGGCCATTAGGGCCTGAGTGATCTTCAACAGCAGCACCCAGTAGCCTGTGTAGGGGTTAGGGTCGACAGGCCTGGCAGGAGTTGAGTGCAAGTGATGAGTGCTCACCCTGCCTCCGAAGGCCGGTGCTGGCGTTAGTGAGTGTACTGTAGTGGTGTCTCCTGTCCCGTGTGCTTTTCCTCGTGGGCAGGTGAGTGCGTTAGCTTTTGGCCTGTAGCAAAAATGGGCGTTTTGTATGCCCTTAGCACACTTGGCCACCCCTCCCCTCTAGTAGGTAGGGCTTTTGCCGTTTTCCCCCAAGGATAGGCGCCAGCACAGAATTTGGGCGCCATAGGAGTGGTAATAGTACCTGATTAGGACCTTCAGTCCGATGTCAGCGAAGCCCCGTCTCCGGGAGCCACGCTGGGGAGAGAAGTGAGACACACACAGACATACGTAGCACACATAGGGGTATGGTAAACCCTGTAAGGAAGGGTAGAACCCCATGGGTCTGGACCAGTCACGGGTCCTAACTGTGGGCTCGCTTGTCCCCAAGGAGGGAAGACACACCTTGCCTCATAACACCTTGCTTGTCATTCCCCCTGGTGTAGTAAGCCACCGTTCTTCGTTGGCTCTCCAAGGTCATTACATTAGGGCAGTCCCCATGCAACACATGGTCAACAAGGCATACACTCGCTGGGTGGCTGCAATCCTGATAAGCGGCCACCTGGCTCACGCTGGAAACCATAGGCATGGGTCTGCAGGGCACAGACAGGGTCAGTGCAGTGCTCAGTAAGCAGTAGTCTGTGAAAAACCAATGGCCTTCGGCCAGGGAGTGGTTGTCACGGGGGGCTAACGGTCCTGTCCTGCGATGCAATGCGGGGCAACTGTGACAACTGCTCTTACACCCATACTCAGGCACGTCTGCAGAAGAGTGCTCACTGCACCTGTCAGTAGACTGACACAGGGAAATTAGTTTCGCTTCTTACGCTGGGACATAGTCTCAGCAGGGGTTAGGAGCTGACCCTCGTTGTTCTCAACGAGGTAAGTGCGGAAGATGGGGTTGATACTCCCATCTGGTTGTATGAAGGCTGACATAGGTTCCCAGGTCGCCTCAGACAACCCATAGCCATCCCACAGGGTTAGGAATTTCCAGCCCTGTTTATACTCGTGGCGAGCAATACCTGCAACCACGTAGTAACTATGGACTGCCATCTCGTCGGCAGTCATCTCTTCGAGTTCGTCTGCCTCCTCTGGACTGGCAGCGTTCTCTAGGTCTATACGCGCAGCCTCACTGTCGCTGAGGCGCCACTCATCCCAAGACAAGTCGTCGGGGGAGTGATAGTGCCTCAACTGCTTAGGTGCACACAGCAGTTCACCATCTAGACGTGGACTGCACCTGACATGGATCCTGGATCCATCTATCCTGATGATACGGTAGGGTCCAAAGTAAGGGTCCTGTAGGCAGTTACGTGGCCAAGAGGGTAGGCGTGAATGGTGTACCAGAACAAGGTCACCAACCTTGAAGCTGGCAGGTCGCCGTAGGCGGTTCCGTCGGCTCTGTTCACGGTCACGAATGTGTCTCAGGTTAGTACCAGCCTGGTTAGCCAGAGACTGCTTGTGTTCCAGCCAATCTCCCACAGGGCTCTTGAAGTCCTCAGGAAAGGGGGCTTTGAAGAACCCAGCAGGTCGTCCTCCATGGAACAGTTCTTGGGGGGTGAAGTAGAAGAGCTCCGCTGTGAGTGCATGGTCAGCACTGCCCAGGGCACTAGGCGTACCCAGTCCTTGGTGCGCTCCTGTTTCATCAGGATTCTGAGCGTTTGCTCCACCACACGGTTCTGTCTCTCACAGAGAGGGTTAGACGTGTGGGTATAGGGCACACCTGTGGTTACCTCCACGTTGAGGACATTTAGCACTCGTTTGTACCACCCACTGTCACTGCGGATGCGTACATCCTCATCAGAGTGCACCTGCTTAGGTGCTCCATAGGGTTCGAACCATTGTTCGACCAGCATTTTCACAGTCTGCTCACCTGTGACTTTCTTATTGCAAGGGAACACACGGGTGAAGCGAGATAGACCACAGGTGACCACGAGGCAACTATCATAGCCGCCAAAGCGTGGCAGGCCGTGGATGAAATCCACGTAGAGACAAGAGTTAGCACAATAGGGTATGGGTAAGCTGGAGATCAGGCCCCTATCCCTACTGTCGCTCTGCTTGCTGGCATGACAGCCACAAGCATCCACAATGGTCTGCATACGCGACCTCAGTTCAGTCAGGGTTAGACTAGAGTAGAAACATCCACGGAAGAAGTCCACTAAGCGATTAGCGCCAGTGTGACCAGAACTGAGATGGGACCACTGTAGACACCCATCTAGTTGTGCCTCAGGCACCACAATTCGGTCCTCGTAGAAGAGGTACTGATTGTTTTTATACCACTGGTGCCCGTCAATGACACGGGGTTCCAGACCAGTGCTGAGGGTTTGGAGAATTTCTTCATACTCTGACTGATAGTCGGTTAGACTCCAACCCTCCAGGATTCCAGCAGTGCGCATGGACAGGTCAGGCTGGACATCCATACGGTGGAAAGCCTCTCCGGCGATGGCCTCAGAGCTCTGACCAATAAGCGCATCGAAGTTGTTGCGCGATATATAGTCAGACAGTTCATTCTTTATCCCTGGCATATGATGCACTGTCAGCCTGAACTGGCTCAGGTAAGTCCACCACCGTTTTAGCTTTGCTTTCTCCGGTGGTGGGCCCTTCTGAAAAGACTTCACAGGCTCCTGGTCACACAGCCATACAATAGGGTTAGATCCCAGGAGTCGGAATTGCGACGATAGCACCAACATACCGGCCAGGAGTTCCTGGTCATAGGTGCTGTAGTTCGAACGAGCTTGGTTCCATTTCGAATCCCAGTGTCCCAGTGGCACCAGTCGCCACTCACTGGTAGGATAGTCATGTTTCAACGAACCATCACGGTTCAGTCCAGTAGTACGATAATGGCAGTGGGTTAGTTCAGCGGGGTTAAGCTCCTGCCATTGGTAGATCGTACCACCCCCCCCTACATCACTGGCATCAGTGATCAAGACTATCTCGCCCTCAGGGCGGGGCACTCCCAGGCAGTTGGAGGAGGCAATCTTCTACTTCAACTCCTGGTAACACTCTTCCTCTCTGGAGGTCAACCTCCAGGGAGTAGTTTTCTTGATTAGGTCAGTGAGGGGTGCAGAGGAGTAAGTAAAATTGTGGATGTGACGCCGATAGAAATTACAGGCGCCCACAAAACTCCTCACATCGTGTAGGCCCTTCTTAGGGTCATCACGAATCTGCATGTCCTGTAGGGGCTGCATCTTAGACGCGGCTGGTTTCCACCAGCCATACCCCACGTCGAAACCCAAATACTCCATCTCCTCTTTCATAAACTCACATTTTTCGAGTTTGATTCGGAGATGGTTTTCTTGACAGACAATGAAAAATTCACGGAGGAGAAGGACATGGTCCTCTTTGGTATTAGTACCCAAACTCACGTCGTCGATGTGAGCCTCCATTTCTGCACCCCGAGAAATCAACTCTTGCACTAGAGGCCTGCGCCTCAGTATGTACAAATTTTGTTCATAAGCTCCTGGAAGAGCGCTGGGGCATTAGCCACCCCGAAAGGCATAACCTTCAACTTGAAGACACGACCCTTAGGGGTTATAAAGGCCAACAGCTCCTAAGCTGCGGCGGTTAGGTCCACCTGCCAGAAACCAGAGCGTTTGTCCATTTTGGTCTTATACCTGCATTTGGCAATACGCTCCAGGGTGTTTTCCATGTTAGGAATACTCCCTGAGTGGTTCTGGGTTTTCTTATTGACCTCACCATAGTCTACAACCAGACGTAGGGCAGTCGACCCTGGTTTGGCAACAAGGAAACAGGGACTGCAGTGATGGGGATAGTCCCCGTGCTTATACTCGTTAACGAGGCCAGCATCTATGCATTCCTGGATCTGGCGCTCGATTTCTTCAACCTGTTCCTGTGGAGCGGGATAGGGACGACGCCTCACTCGCGTCTTTTCAAATTCTGGTTTCAATTTTAGGTCCATCGCGACCAGTTTTTTACAAGAAAGGGGAGGCGGCAAGGCGCCGAACACCTCCTCATAGGTTATCAGCAGTTTCTTCAGGCGGGGGTCAAGGTGAAGACTGTCGAGTTTCTGAAGGAAATCCTCCTCAGCGTGGAGGTTGCTTTTTCCATGTTCTTTCTTTTTCTGCCGATCAGCAGTTTCGGCAGGCACAGTACCATCGTCCCACTCAGGGGAACATTGCTGCCCATAGTGTAGAGAATACACTAGAGGTATCTCAGGATCAGGCAGCGTATAGGACTCATCGTCCTCCTCAGACCAGATGGAGGATTTCCAGGTCTGTCTGAGGTATTGCAGCCGCTCTTGGCGCTCAATACCTTCGGCCTTCAGGTACAACAGCCGCCGGAGTTCCCCAGTGTCATGCTCAGACAATGGCATGTTATTAGCAGCAGGCCGCGCCAGAGCATCAGCACTCCGGGCCACGGGTTCACCTGTGTGCACAGGCTCCATGTGTATCACTGGCTTCCCAACAGGGGAAGCGGGTTCAGAGGTTGACTCTACATCTACCTCCTCTAGCAACAGCTGGGCTAGGAAAGCACTATGTTTTAGGTCAACACAGCTGGGATCAACAGAGGGAATAGTGCTGGCGATCTCAGACAGTTGGTCGACAGCATCCTCCTTTACAGCTGCAGGTCCCAGATAGTCATGGGGAGACTCACACCCTGTAAGTGTGGCAGATAGGTGCTCAGGAGATCGATTTTTGAAACCACAAAGGGTCAGGCCACGATTTTCGGCCATGACCTCTTTCAGTAGCACCTGGTCTAGGTCACACAGGGGTACAGGATTGAGAGATCCATCGACGATGGACAGGAAACTGGCCCACTCAGGGGCCTGCATAGCTGTGTCTGAGTCCTCAGGCACATAGATGGGGCCGTCGGGGAGTTGCACTCTTCCCACGGTCATTCGATCTAGCATACGGCGCCAGTAAGCATGTTCACCAGAGCAACCCCAGTCAGGGGTGCACATAACAACCCTTCCTCCCTCATAAGCGATTTTGGTTAGAACCTTCGCGAGCAGGGAGAAGGGAGGGTTAGCATACGCTAGGCCCATTGCTTTCCAGAAGAAACGGAAAGCATTGTTCAGTTGTTTCGAGCAGTACAACTGCATGATGAGCTGTTGTTTGCTCGCAAACAATTCCACCTGGATCTCATCCAGGTTTACCTGAAGGGCCGCCAGTCCATTTTCAAGAACGTGACGGGCCAATTGGTAGTTTTCAGTACGATAGTTCGTCTTGGCTGCGTAGCGCAGCCCAGACTCTTTTCGTCCTGACAGCTCCAAAGGTACGGAGAATAGCCCACTGCCAAAGCCGCAGTGCAAAGAAGGGGGACGCTGTAGGGACAGCATTTTTACCTGGGGGTTTCTTCGTAGAAAGTCGGTGCCAATGACGATGTCAAAGGCGTCAGTGTCCAACACTCTGCAGTGTTGGGTCACGGTTTCGTCGCCCAGACATATAGTCACATCGACCCCCGCCAAGAAATGGATGGTACGCCCATCCCCTACTTTCATGGCCACGGTCTTAGTTTTCTTGAAAGTCTTCAGCAGGCGCCGGGCCACTATGGAAAGTGTTGCACCGGTATCAAGCACCGCTCGAAAAACCTGATCCCCGATTTTCACGAGGATCCAGAAAACCAAGTCCTCCTCTTCGGAGCCGCCCCCCCATTCCTCATCAGGGAACTTCACATCCACCCCTGCAGCCATGAGGGATTTGGCCATCCAGGCCAAGCGCCTCTTCTTGGAATCATTCCCCTCAGGGGTAGCGTTATCCCCTTGGGGGCGTTTCTTGGGGTCACCTGCGGCTGGAGCGGGTGTAGCAGAAGGAGTGGGTGTAGCAACGGGCGCTGATGAGCGCCTCTGGGGGTTAGGGGGTCCAGTTTTGCCACCCCCCTTGCCACCTCCTTTACCACCTTTATCCCCATTCTGGGGATTTCTGGCGGGCGTCTGGGTCTTCTGGCGTTCCGCCTCCTGACGCTTGAGTTTGTCACTCTCGCGTTTCTTGATGTGGCATTCGTCCTCGTAGTGACGACGTTTGCCACAGTAACCACAGGTGATGGTACACCTGAAATGGTCCTGATGGGTCACATTTTTCCCATCTTTGGTATGCTGCTGACGTTTCATCTGCAGCATACAGCCACTGCGGAGATCGCAGTCAGAGGCATGACAAGGTCCCCCCTTGTCATTGACAGGTCTGCAGTAGAACAGGGGGGGTGTACCTGCATCAGGTTTGACCTCATTCATGGCACGTAGGTTACCCCTCCCTTTACCACCTCCCTGGTTGGTGTTAGTGGGATTTTTATGCCCTTTCCCTTCGCCACGTTCGGGGGTAGGGGTACCACCTCGTCCCAAATGCTTCTTGAGGAATTTCTCCATGTGGGAGTCATTCTCTCTCTCAAGAGCTAGCTCAATCAAGAGATCCACCAGTTCATCGTACGAGTGGGTCCTGCTCTTCCTCTCAGAGGTGGAGCAGCAATCATCCCACGTACGTTGGGGGATCTTACTCATGAGCCACAGGTGGGGCTCAGTGCCTCCGTAGGAGCCCACGTTCATCCTCGAAAACAAGTACTCCAAGTCGCACACATATTCAGAAATTCGCGCAGCGGATGGAAACTCAGGGAGCATAGGTAGCTCCTCGATCTGTGTGCGTACGCTGAGGTCAGTCTCATAGACTGGGAATGTTTTCTCCAACCTCAGGAGTACCTCTGCCCAGGTAGAACAGGTTTTCACAATCTGTTTCATCTGTTTTTGCAAAAATTTCTTTTTGCATGAGCGTTTTAGCAGTGAACATTTGGTGGCCACATCCACATGGGATTGGCCAGTCAACAAAAGGAACTCTGCAAATTCTTCTGCCCATTCGGGCAGATTTTTGGGGTCGAACTCCGGCAGTTCCAGCTGGATGTTCGCCTGGGCAATTGGTCTGCCCGTCTTCCCACCCCCCGGAGTTAGGCCTGAAGGCGACACGCCGGCAAGAGGTGCCAGGGCTGACAGCCCTCTTCTCTCAATCTCTGTGACAGGCACGTCCTGTAGATCAGCCATAGGCACTGTCCTGGCACGGGGGTGAAAGGCGCTGGGGCAGGTGACCTTAGGCAACAGCCTTGAGACCCTTGATCTCTTGAGATCTTCGGCCAGGCTACTCAGTCCTGGAGAGAGAGGGGGCAACTCTGGCTTGGGTAAGGGTTCTGCAATACCCAGTTTAGCCTTAATGGCCTCCGATAGGGCCCTCACATCTGGATCTTCTGATCCAGACAGGAGTTTGGCCAACAGCTCGGCCGTATGATCCAGGGCACCGTAGGTTGGCCTTGGATGATGTTGTTCTTCGACTCGAGTCGGGCCCACTTCGGGAGCCCTTGGGGTTGGACAGCATGGTCTTGGATACTCAGGTCTTGGTCGTCTTGGCAGGGATGCAGTCTCGGCTCTGTCGGACGGCGGACCAGAGTGCGCGTAGGACCCTAGGTCTGTACGTGGTCTGGATCCATGTACAGCCAATGGCTCCTCTCCATCTTCCCCACGAATGGATTTGTAGTACTCCTCATGTAGGATGTACTCATCCATCTCCTTCCTCAGTTCCTCATACTCCTCAGGGCCTTCAATCGCTGTTGAGGATGAAGCCGGACAGTTGGATCTGGATACTGAGGCAGCTACACATCTGTGGAGGTGACTGAAGCTGTCTCCACCGTGTGCTGCTAAGGCCTCGGTGGTAAGGCCTATATTTTCTTCCGCCCTTCTGCGTTCTGGATCTCCTTGGGATCCAGATGCGCCACTGAGATGTTGTGGAGCTCGGTAAGGTGGTTCACTCATAGGGTGGGCCATGCTGCCCATTTGCACTCGGACAGTTCTGATGGGCCAGGTCCTGACGCTTGGCGTGGACATGATGAACTTGTTGTTGAGTTTTTGTGCTGCACTTCTTCTCAGGGTCGGTTCAAAAGGTCACAAGGGACTGTCTCTGCTACCGGAAAGATGTCCTTGCTTTATCCCCTAGATATTTTGATGTATTCCTGCAGGTTTTGTAGTTGAAAACCCAAACCAAAGCAGCAAGTAGAGCAAGAACAGGATGTGGATCGAATCAATGACTGGTTTTGGAATCCAGTGTAACACAGAAGGGCTGCAGATAGACAAAGCAGGTTTATACACAAAGATTCAATCACAAATGGATAATACAAAAGATTTGATATGAAAGTTGGTCTGACTCTTGCCTCAGAGATAGCATTAGGCACTTCATGTGCACTCCTTTGGGTGAAATGGTGCTGGTTAGGAATGTGGGGCATAGATGTCAGGACCACACAGAAAATGACTTGGCCAAGCAACTGAATTCAGAAACAGTTACAAAGTAGGACCACAATAAGTGGTAGAAACAATTGAGTATAGGGGTCTTGGGGTGGGAGACCACTAGGCTTAACCACCAAGGCCTAAGGCATGAAATGCCTCCTATATTTCGGTATATCCTCCATGAAGGAAGGTACCTCCGCTCAGTTGAGTGGTAGGGGTGAACTTCATGGGGGGCTAGGGTCACAACCCTAGTTACTTTGAGAATGTGTACTTTAGGCAACAAAAGAGAGATAAAAACACTTAAGTTTGTCTTAGCATCAACAAAAGGGTTTAAAGGGGGGCTTGGCCTGGATCAAGCCCTACAAGAAGGACATGGCAGTGACTTTTTCTTACTCCTCCCGTTCACCTTCGGCTGGCTGGTGGGGGACGCGGAGTGGGCCATGGGGGTCGTCGGCGGCGCCCATGACGGCGAATGAGGAGATTTCCTTCGATGCAGCAAGGCCCTGATCGAGGGGGCGCCCGAGAGGTTGATGGCGGCCTATCTCACGTGGAGGGGCATACCCCTCCCCCGCAGCCTCGCGCCATTGGCACAGCGCGCCCAACAGCCGCATGTCCCATCGCCGCGGCCGGGCACGTACGGCAATGCGGCGGTGGCCAGGATGATGGCCGGAGCTGCCCAGCACCACAGCTCCTCCTTCTCCCCCCGGAGAACCGCGACCATCACCACCCTTCCGCCCCGATCGCACGCGACAGCAGCAACCAAGGCGACAAATGTGCGCGCTCTGGCACCATCGGGGGTCGACGCGCCTCAAAGCCCAACGGCCTCCACGTCCTCCAGCCCGTCCACCTTCACCCCCCACGCAACCGTCAACTCACCACACCGACCGCAGGCCACCGACGCCACACGGACTACGGGCGTTCCGGCACCATCGGGGGCCGGCACGCCACAGAGCCCCCGACAAGGACGTGCATCCAAACGGGCGGCACAACGACACCAGCCACAACACCACGCAGCCACAGCGGTCGTGGAGCACCGGGCGTCACCTGCCGCCAGGGGAGCCGTACCCAGCTTCACGAATACGGCGGCAGTAGGCACCCGACCCGAGCAACCCCTTGGCACCGCACACCCGCAAATAGGCCCAACCCCGGACCCCACAGGCGACCCAGCTCCACAACCCCAACCCCCACCCAACGCGTCCACACGCGGCCGCCAGCGGGCAGCCCGCCAGGCAGCGGCGACACAAGCCCGTCCGGAGCCCCGCCCACACCACGGCACACCAATCCGGCCAACAGAGAGCCCGACACACGCAACACAGACCCGGACCCGACGCGTGCCACCGTCCCGGCTGACACCCCGCGGTCCACCGATGGGGGAGGCCAGCCCGGGCTGACGCCCGTGCCTGAAGGCCACACCCGAGAGTCGGTGCAACCGGCAGGCGGCGCAGCCACGCCGCCCGCGGCGCCCGCCCAGCCACAACCCCAGGAGCCCCGGTTGAACGCCAGGGAGGAAACGGCAGGACCCCCGCAGCGGACAGAAGCGCCACCACCAGCGGCGGACCTACCCGCCCGGTGACCACCCTTCACGGAGGTACCTAGCGGGGGGGCGGACCAGCCGGAAAACCAGCGTGCCAGCCCGCCGGACATGGCGGCAAGCGGATACGACGAGGCATCGAACGCTGGCCAACGTGGTACGGGACCTGATGAACCAGTGCTGGACACCGAGCATGCCGCCGGCCTCCCCCCCACAACGCCCACAGGGTGCAACCCGCTGGCCGCGCGGACGCCGCCCCCTTCGCGACCGCGGCGCATCACGTCGACGCAAGCGCGCCGGGGAAGGCGCCACCACGGAGCCCACCTGGATCCCGCGCAAAGTTCGAAGCCCGGGCCACCACACCAGACACGCCCCAGCGTGCAGCCGACAGGGAAACGTCGCCCGGCGGGCACAACCGAAACCAGGACTCTTCCGATGCCTTCATGGAGTCCTTCAGGAGTGACCTCCACGCGGACCCAGCACCGGCTGCCCCGCGCGTCTGCCCTCACGGTGTCACACCGGGCACACCTCCAGCGCGATTACACTGCCCTGGGGAAAACTGAGCATGCTACCGCCGCGGATGACCTGCCCGCGACCGCGAGCGGGGCAGCGGACCAGGCCCCCGACGAGCGCAGCGCCCCAGGGAGCGGGACGCGTGTGGAGGCGGGCAGCAACACCGATAGCCAGCCTACCAACCAGCCACCGGGGACCATTCCGTCCTGGGGACGGGGGCATCTGGATTGAGCGCGCTCGGAAGGCGACGCCCGCCACCCCAGCGCCCACGCGGAACAGGCGGCAGCCCAAGACCTGGGCCTCTGGATCGACAGGCTCACCACAGGGGAGCAGCTCGCCCTGGCGGTCAGCATCCGATGGCTGCTTACTTCGCGGTCCCGCCACCTCGCGGAGGGAACCCGCACCATGGCAGACATCCCCTTCGGCCTTCGGATGTGGCACACGCCCCCCGCCACCATGGACCACCCCGGCCAGTGGCACTATGTGGCCATCCGGCTCATGGCGCATATGGGGGCCCACGGCCTGGACGAAATGAACGGGCTATACTGGCAGTGGCACCAACACGCAGCCCTGCGCATCCGTGCAGCCATGCAAAGGCACAACATCTGGGACATTGCTGGATCCCCCGGCTACCAGCGGCACGCCTCAGGCCACCGGCTACCACGGTCCCAAAAGGTCCCGGAGCTCTCCAGGCAGGCGGCACGCCGTAACTCCCCGGGACGCCACCAGGGGCCACCACCGGGGTGGGTTCCCCCTCTGGAGGAGGAGGAGGAGGAGGAGCGCCTGCCGCGGTCCCACGTACGGTGAGCCTTGGCGTCGTCCCCCGGGGGCCCCACGCAGGCACAGCCGAGGGAGTCCTCCGTCTTACCTCCGCTAGAGTAAGACGAATCTCGTCGCACACCTGAGAACGCCCCTCCCAGCAGGCCGTCTGGGTCAAAGCGCCGGTGTAGGACAACGCTACGGTCCGATCTGCTCTCCGGTCCCGGCCACCGACCGCTCCGAACTGTCCTGGGTCCACCCGAGGTAGCGTCCCAGGATCAACGGGCACGGAAGGTGTGGGTCTCCCGGGGCATCACCCCCGACTTGAAAACGTCGCCGGGCTAAATAGAACGCGGCCCAGCACGACTATGCGCACTGCCGGCGGGCTGAGTACCGCCGGCGTCGCGAGTACGGTCACGCTACACGATCACGCGCACCGCCGGTGGCCTGGGTACCCCCGGGTTCTGTAAGTGCGGGACGTGCGTCACAGCCATAGCACCACGGTGGTGCACCGCCGTGGAGGTCACCGACGACGCCCGGCCGTAAAGGCCGAGCCCAAACGACGAGCCCTACGATACGTGCACCGAGACGGTACGTGACCGAGAAAGTGGCACCACGATGGTGCCCGAGCGAGACGGCGGCGTTCGCCGATCGCACGTGAGGCGGTGAGTACCGCCGATGACTCGTCACCTCTGCACGGGGTGTCACGGAGGGTGCGGAGCGCCAGGTGCAGACCCCGCCATGGTGCCTCGAGTATTGGCCTGGAGGACACACCATGGCCAGGCTGGCGCACGAAGACCGTTTGGGCAGCGCTACGGTGGCGCTCTGCCCTGAAGGTTGCGCCACGACGGCGCACGTGTACGTTGACTGCACCACGGTGGTGCCACGTCACTGAACTGGCGCCACGTCGGCGCAGGGCTGTCTAGGCAGCGCCGCGGTGGCGTTCTGCCCTTAGGATTGCGCCACGATGGCGCACATGTACGTTGGCGGCACCACGATGGCGCTCTGCCACTGAACTGGCGCCACGGAGGCATAGGGCTGTCTGGGCAGTGCCACGACGGCGCCGTGCCCCGAACACTGCGCCACGGCGGCACACGTGCACGTTGGCTGCACCACGGTGGTGTGATGCCACTGAAGTGGCGCCACGTTGGCGCTGGATTGTTTGGGCGGCGCCGTGGCGGCGCTCTGCCGAGAAAGCCGCGCCACGACGGCGCTCTGCCCAGAAGGCCGCGCCACGACGGCGCACGGGTACGTTCGCGGCACCACGATGGTGCCCTGCCACTGAGCCCGCGCCATGTCGGCGCAGAGCTGTCGGGGCAGGCGCCACGTTGGCGTCTGGCGGTCGGGGGGAGGCCACGTATGTGCATCTGTCCCCCACAGGACTGCATCTCTGGCCCAGGGAGGGGTCCTGGACGGTTGGCGGGCGGGGTGGGCCCGGCCTGACACAGGGAAGACGCACGAGAAATCGAGATGTATCACGACTGGCTTCGAGCGTGGCAGTGCGTGTGGGCAATCTGTCCCACAGCTACCATCCTGAGGGTTTTTAGACTGGTGCCAGGTCACCAGTCTGGCACGTACAGAAGCCCCCTCCGATCGTTCATCCCGCGGAGGGACCAAGGCAGTCCTCACACCTCAGAGGTGCAAGGCTACACGCCGGAGGTGCATCAGGAGACACGGAAACCTTGCCGCTCCCGGCGCCGCAGCCGCACACCGCCTCCTGCAGCACAGCGAGTCGTCTTCCACGAGGATATGGAAAGAGGCCATGGAGGTTCCAACGACCTCAACGCCCAACGAACATCATCTGCCACCGATCCCCGACGCCAGTCCAAGAGGCGCCGCTCCGAACGGGCGCACATCCCCACCATTCCCGAGCCAGCCAAGCGAGAGCGACAGGCAGCGCTTCACACGGACCCCGACCGGGCGGCAGACGGAACGTCCAGCTTGTCCGCCGCCTCCCTCCCAGGGGTGGCGTCCGGCGCGCTGCAGGGGGGACAGCGCGCAGCGGACACACGGCCAAGGGGACCCGTGGTCGACCAACGGCCTCCACAAGGGGTGGGGGGACAACCCCTCCAACGCCCCCCCCCGCGAGCGGGGCACGGTGACACCAGTCCGGGACACGGGCAACGGCCACCCGACCAACTGGGCCCGTACACCACGGGGTTCCCCACCCCAGCTGCAACACAGTCAAACCGCCGGGGCGCGGAGGGCGCACCGCGACAACCGGAGCACAACGCGAGCAGCCCAGGAGCGGACGAAGAAATGACAGAGAACTCCGGACCTCAGGAGTCCGGTGATTCACTGCCCATTGCCGTGGCCTGTTCGATGCCCCAGCAACGGGAGCCCTCCACAAGGAATGTGCCTGGGGGGCACCCTGGCACCATCCCAGGGCACCGCTCCCCGGCTGGCGCCACACCGGACCAGGACCGGGAGACCATGCCCCCCTCACACCCCAGACCACCGCAACGGAGGAGTACGGACCCCTTTGAGGACGCGGAACTGAGGGCGTTCTACGGCATCCACGCCACCGCACCCTCGAGCGGGCTGTGGGCAGCCCTCCGGGAACACCTCCAGGACGTCAACCCGAACAGGCTCTCCGCCTTGGTCCCTGACATCTTTGTGCGGCAGCTCCCGGCGCTCCTCATCACGGGATGCAGATCACGAACGACCTTGTTGAAGCGTGGATCTGGTGGTTAACCGCCCACCAGCCGGACCAGGAAGGCATATGGCTCCCACACCTGGCCTGGGCACATACGCTCATAGCGCCACTGACGGACCCCAGGCCCGCGCCCAGCACCGTCGGCCGGAAACGGGCCGCCCCGCAACCGAGAGCCGAAACCCTCAACATTCCACCGTACAAAGACGTGGCGGAATGGGATAGCAGGACAGCCCGTGATAGGGGGCGCAACCTGAAGAGCATGGTGGGGCTGTACCCGGAGACGGCACGCGCAGCACCCCCATCACGCGAAGGTGACCCCAGCACCATGGCCATGATCATGTTCGAAAGTGGCCGCTACTACCGAGTGCGGATCACCCCGCAACGCAGGAGCGCCACTGGAGCCTAGCTGGAAGGCGTCGACTCCATGCTCCCGGCGAATGCAGCCCTGCCAGACAGCCCCACCCCGCTGCCCAATGACCAGCCCCCGGACCCCCTAACGGCCATTGTGTCGGGGGCAGCCGGCAACTGGCACCCAGGCCATGCCCTCTATTGCCTCTGGCGGTGGGCACAGCGCCGCTGGTCGCACACCAGGGACTGGACGGCGATGTGGAGGTTCCACCTGGACGGGCAGCAGCAGCTGGAGGCCATCCCCCAGCACGAGCGGACGGCGGAGACCATAATAGCGACCAACCTGTGCCCCGTCTTCGCGATCCACCAGATCTGGGCGCTGGCGATGGGCGGGTAACTGCAGCCCGCCATCCGCAGTGAGACGGAAGCCCGGGCGGCACACGCAGCCCTTGTGCACGAGATCCTCAGTGTCCTCCGCAGCGCCCTCGCACGACGCGTGGGAAACCCCCCAGGGCCCTGAACCACCGCGAGCCGAAACCGGGAACATACCCCCATGAACACGCGGAGCGACACCATCAAGACCGCCCCGCCCCGCCCGACGCGGTTGATCCCCGGCAGTGCAACGACGACACGCTGCCGCGCACACGCGGCGCAAATCCCACACAGGCCAGCCGCAGATGAGGAGACGACACGGCAACCCCGGGATCACCTCGTCTCACCGGAGGCCCTGACGATGGACGTCAAACCAGTGGCTGCGGGACCGGCCGTAAACGAGGACGAGCCCAGGCAAGCCGACCTTGCCCAGGAGGACCCCCTCGTACAACCCGACAATCGCGACCGCGCAACACACTCCACCAACGCCCATCGGTCGGGCACGCCGGCGAGAAAGGCGTCAAACTGCTCGGCTCATGCAGCGGACACCCAACAAATGCGGGCTACCCTTGGCAGCCCTACGGCCCATGATGTCGAGCACCAACATTGACCCAACGAACCCGCCGAACCTCAATAAATTCCTCCCACATTTCCCGGGCAGGGGCCACACTCCCCGGACCCCCGCAATCCATCAACGTCAGAGAAGAGGACGGGGCCCGACACGGACCCGGCCTTCCGCCTAACCTTCCCCTCCCACAAGCCGGGCACACGATGAGCCGGGCCAGGGGGCAGCCAAACACGCGGGACCCACGGGCTCGCCGATGACCACGGGAATGTTATCAACAAGTCGTCAAGAACGTTACTTTCCAGGGCGAGGGTCAAGGGATACGTGCGCCACTGGAGCCGACACGCACCTCCTCCGACAAAGTTAAACTCCTGGGGCGCTGATGCGGCTTCGGCACTCGTAACTTGCGAGAATGATGCGCGGGACACGTTCCCCGCAGCTCAGAAAGCTAACAGCGTCAAGGTGCGAGAGGGGGGCCTCGACAGTGACCAGCATCCCTTTTTCCTCCTGCCCCCTATCAGGAACACGCAAGGGGCCAAGAGCTCACCGCGCGGGACCCAGAAGCCCGCTGGCTCCTGCAGGCGAACACGGGAGTGCTGCGCGGAGCCCAGCCCGACGCCCTGGACGGGACGCCCCGACACCAGAGCACAAGCCAGGCCACCCCAACCTCCAGAAACTGCACCGAGGCACCGACACGCACACCACTGGACCCGCAAGACACGGCACAATAGGGCACACGGCAGGCCGGCAAACACAAGCACGAGCACCTCACCACCGAGCAAGCGCAGCAACCTGGGGCTCTCATGGAGAGCACGGGGATGCACCGAGGGGGACCGAAGGGGCCTTGCCACCGATGGGTGTGTCAATATGATCAGCACAAGCGAAGCTGAAAGGACAGTCGAAGTACACTGCGAAAAAACAGATGAAGGTTTGTGCGTGCAACGATGCCTCTAGGGCGGGACAGGGCATGTCGTACCGAATTTCAAAACCTTTCTCAGCGGACATACCAATTGTCGCTACTTTTCTCCCCCTGAGGACCCGCCCCACCATGAGGGGGCGACTTACCGTCAAAACGTACAATTCCGGCCAAACGCAACTGGGACAACCGGGACAGACCCTACACGACCACCAGGGCCCAACGCATCCGACGGCAGGACAAGCCGACCATTGGGCGGCGAAGACGACGGCATACCAACCAACGTACTGGCAAGAACACAACAACCACACGCGCGGACGTCCCAAAACTGGGCAACCCACAAATAACAACCCCGACGGGGAAAAAATGACGTAGGGGACAGCTACAGCGACCAAACACGGCCGGCCAGGCCCATACGGACCACCACGCAACCCCGGAAGGGCCAACCACTGGCGGCCACGACACCGGCAAACCAACAGCGCGCATCGGGCGCGCCCCGGTCGCAACACATCCACCACACAGGACAGGCCGGCCACCGCAACCCTCAGAACAAACCGAGAAGACAACAAGGACAACATCCAGCCACACCGGCGCGGGCTGCAGCGCAATCAACCCCATGACGCACAGGCCGACCATAAGGCGGCTGACACAACCGGGTACCAACCAAACTGCTGCAGAAAAACGATCCGACAATGAACGGACCGCACGCAAGCCAGCCAACACCCAACCGGCCAGGCATGCAAGGGTCGAAACGGGGACGGCGTCCCATGGGTTGGTGACAACATCCTGCGCCACGCCTGCCGGCGACCATACCCACGAACGCACCACAACGCCGAGATCTCACCATTCGACAACCGACCAACCAAGCAAAACGTCCTACTTCGAAACCCCGACCCCAAGGCCACAACGACTCGCCATAACGGGCTGCGCACCCGCGGACCTTCGGACGAAAGAGCCCACTGCGCACACGTTGTCTGCACAACAGCCTATGACGGGACACCGCCGGTAGCAGCAGAAAAAAGACCAACGATGAAGGAGCTGACCATAAGGCGCTGACACACCCAAGCACCAACCATTCAGCTGCGGCAACGACGACGCAACCATAAACAGACCACACGCAAGCCGGCCAACATCGAACCAGCTGGACATGCAAGGGTCAATATGGGAACGGCGTCCCACGGGTTGGCGACACCACGTGAGCCAGGCCCGCCGACGACCATACCCACGGACACGACAGCACACCGCAACTTTATCATTACACAGCCGAACAACCTACGGCATTGACCTACTTCAAACTCCCGGGCCCCGGAAGAGCGCAAGCTCGACCGAGTAAGGAGGCGTGAGTGTGAGCCACGGCATGCGAGTCTCGTAGCACGTGCTTCTTCAAGTTGCCTCACGCCTACTGAAAACCAACCCAGGTGGGGGTGCCTGCAGGACAGGGCCTATGGCCTTGCTCCGGGCCCCTTGGCCCCATAATTCGGAGGTTGATGAGGATGTGCGATCGGACCCTCTCCCACGTATCATCCGCCCAAAGGGGAGGAATGTGAGATTTCGGTCGAACATGGGTTACCTCTCTGGGCAGAACCCGCCGTAGGGTACTGCTCGCGGCAACCGCGCCCTTCCCCCATGTGGGGGAGCCGCTTTGTGGGGGCACGTGCACTAGGGCCGTGGGTGGGTGAGCAAAAGCGCCTTGATAAGACGCCCCTGCCGGGCAACCCCAGTCCCGAGATGACCTACCTACCTACCTGAGTTCGAGGCTGTTTTCAGCTGAATTTGGCATCGGTACGGCGTTTTTTCCTCGGCCTCCCCTGAGGTCGCGACAAGGTATGGGGTGAGGTGGGCAGGAGGGCTCGGAAGGGAAACGGCGCGGGGGATTGTTAGAAGGTTGAAGGGAAGTACAGGGGAAGAAGGGAAGGTCCTTTGGGCCCGACCTGCCTGTTGGACCACAGACCCTTCAACGGGGGTCTAATGGTTTGTCCTCCTCCGAGTACAAGGCCACATACCGTTGCGGGTGGACCTAGCCTCATTGGTTGCCTCACCGCTTGCTAATTGTTTAGGACGCGGTGATACGGCCCTCAACCCACTAGGGGGGACCTAATGCTGTGTCAACCCCATATGCCGTAAGGCCTCATACCCCTAAGGGCGGGCCTGAAAAAACCTGGGTTTTTAAGTGTGCTATTCTCGGAGATGGATGACGGCTATGCTAGTCTTAACATAGTGCTAAGGCCCAGGACCTGGAAGGGGGCCTAAGTACACGTCTACCCTGCGCGTTAGGGCCAGGAAATCCTCGAGCGGGCCTAAATGCGTTATGGGTGCCCGCATGCAGGGCAGGTTCTGTTTTCTTGTTCCTACCACCTCTATGCTATACCATGCTAAACCATCATAAAGGGGCATGTCCGCTATTGACATTCCCATGTCCCACGCAAGAAGACAGTAACATAGCCGTACCGCAGGGTGCATTTCGTGGGAACCGGAGGACATGGGAGGGGAGGACATATGCCGGATACCCGCCTTGAGTGAAAGTGCTTTCACCTTGCCCAGGGACAAATTCACTTTGTGCAGTTTGTTGTACTTGACCCACTCGTCATTGAGATGGTGTACAAAGCACCTGGCCGGTTCCTGATGTTCCTCGGCATGTCCTTCATACTTAATCCGCCAGTTCATCACCTTGTTTCGCCTAATACGGAACTCTTGTTGTTTGGTGATGCACTCGACGACCCATTGGTCGTCTTCGACCAAAAATTCCACAACGACTTTGGAGTAGAGGGGTACCCGGTCCCGGTGTGGTTCGCGAGGTAGGGCTTGAAGCGGGCGTTGCTGAGCACCGTCAGGAAATCATTGAGGTACGAAATTTTGTACAGTTCGTCCGACACCACTTCCATTACGTGAAAGGGGCCCTGTCAGATTCGTTTGATGTTTGCCTCAGTGGACTTGGCATCAATATTGCGGACCCAGTCCCAATGACCCTGCAAGAAACGCTGGAAAGGATGCTTCTTGAGGATCTTTGCGTCTTCCTTCTTATGCAGTGCAGTCAATTTGAACAGGACATGCGTGCGTTCCTCGACCAATTGGTCAAAATTTTTTCCAGCGCCCTCAGCGCGATCAAACTCATCTACTAGTTGCACCACATCATCGAACCCAACGGGTTCGCAGTCAAACTGCAGCCTATACGGTGAAAACCCGCTTATAACGGCCGGATGTCATTCAGGCCCCAAAGAGCCATGGAGAGCAGTCGCGGCCAGGTAGAACCCTCGCGCCCGCTTTGTTTTAAAAAACTGTGCAGCCTGTTGGTGACAGTCTGCACTGCCCTCCCGGCCCTACCTTTGCTGCTGGGTCGATGAATTTCCATCGTACGTAGCTCAAATCCCCAGAGGGTGAACAAGGTGTCCCAAAACTTTCCATTTATAACACGGGCATTGTCGGCGGTAATATCCTTGTGCAAGCCAATGAGGAATACACACCGTTTCAGAAATAGCTCTGCGGCTTTCACCGCACTGCGCCCTTTTTTACGACAAGGCAGGGCCAACACGTAGTCTGTAAGCCTGTCGCCGATCACCATGAGGTGATCACATTTTTCACATCTCAACAGTGTTGCCGGTAATTCCACGAAATCGATGGCAATACTGGCAAACGGTATGTAGGTGCAGGACTGTCCTTAGCATCTGCAGCTCAACAAAGCCATCGTGAATGTCATAGAAGGGGCCTGTTGAAGACAGTAAATGTCCAACATGAAATCCTGCATCAAATCAACAAATACACAACAATCGGAGACTATTCGGCGATACACAAATACAAGCGCCTTAACCTCCCTAGGAATATACATGTGTGCACTGCACCTGTGCACTGTACTGCACCTGTGGTCTGATCTGCTGCACCCCCCTCCTAGGCTAGGCAACCGTCAGGGAGACAAACAGCCGATAAATACCAAAGATCTGACCACTGTGCACTGATGCAGAAACAGGCCATAAACACGACAAAACAATGCAAATCCAGGCTGAATTCCAGCTGAATCCTGTCTGAATTCTGGCTGAATCCTGTCTGATTTCTGAGGGAATCCTGTCTGACCTTTGTTAAAATTCTCCCAAATTCTGGGCCTGAACTTGACTGGGATTCTGGAATTCTGATCGGAATTCATCTGTGGGAGACAAAGAAATGGGGATGGATGGATGGCATAACAGCAAGGGAGAGAAATAGGGGGGCGTAAAAAAAACGCACTCACCCCACAGAAATCTGGATCCATACTTCACTGGACCTGCAGATTGAGCAGCTGGTCTATAGCATTCCTCCTAAGCTCCATATCACCGTCAGTCCTCTTCAGCACACGAACCAAATCATTCACTGATATATCCACACCATTAGCTTTGTTGTACCGGGCCCAGACGTTGTTCACACCACCGATGAACTTATCAATGGGCTCCCATGTAGCTTGCTCATGCCCACGCCATTTGGCATGCCACAGTCTCTTTCGATTACGTCCACTCCCTGACCACTTACAGTCCAGGATGTCTTCCAAAACATAGGAGTTATCAACTGGGGGCTTATCTCCCTCAACATAGTAATGGAAAGGGACCTTCTGTCCTCCGAAGGGGGCAATGTAAGGCTTAAGCCGAGTGGCAGGCAACACTTGTTCTCCTTTGGGCGTCGCAATCAGATAGCGTGCCTCACTGAGAACGTCAATCACCTCACAGGGACCAAACCAGAGACGCTGGATTTTGGTGACCTTATCAGTGGGTAGGTATCGGACCCAAACGTGATCTCCCACCGACAGACTCAGGGGGGGATGCTTAGCCATCCATTTTTTTCGTGCATCTGCATGAATCTTCGTCAGTCTCGTTTGGACAAGCTGACGCTCCTTGCTGACGCGGTCAAAAAACTGCAACGCATCCTCCTGTCCATATTCCAACTCATGCGGTGGACAGTCCCCAAAACCCGATTGGGTCTCTCCCAAACACCAGCCTATGGGGTGAATAGGGTGACACTACCCCAGGCAAGTCATTAAGGCACCACAATGCCAAAGGCAAAACATGCACCCAATTGCATTTTCGCTCAGCTAAATACCGCCTCAAGCTATTCACTACCAGTTTGACAGCAGCCTCGGCCCTGCCATTGGACTGTGGGCGATAAATAACCCCTTTGTGTTGTTCAACACCACTGAGTGCACACAAAGTCTCGAAAAACTGCTTGGACACGACCTTATCATTATCTGACATAATTTCTGTGGGCAGGCCTGTAAAAAAAACACATCTGTCTAAAAACAACTCCGCTGCCTTTTCAGCTGTCAGACCCTCTTCCAAACATGGTATACCCATGGTATACCCTGTGAGACGGTCCACAATTACAAAAATAAAATCAAACTCAGTTGCGCCCACCTTGGTGTGCGGCAACTTGACAAAGTCCATGGCCAAGCTGGCAAATGGGTAATCTGGGATTGGAAAATGATCCAAAGTGTCAGGAGAAGGGTGATTCCTGGCCTTGCATGTCTGACAGGTAGCACATCCTTGAATCAGAGACTGCACACGTGGACCTATATTGTCAGGGAAAGCAAATTTTCGCATGCACCACTCCTTCAGCTTATCCGCACAAGGATGGGAGTATGCATGCATGGCCAACACCACCTTATCAACTAAACTGGGGGGCACCAGGATCTTACCCTTACATCTGATTTCATTGCGATGTAAACCAAACCCAGAGCGCACATTACCTTTCCTTAAGTACTCAAACAGCTCCTTCAGCTCAGGATCTGCCTTGTATTCCTCTGTCCAGTCTGAAAACAAAACGGAGGTATCACCCTGGGGTGAAGGCAAAAACTGCTCTGAACCTGGTGGATCATGCGCATCATCACTTGCTGATGGTACAGCTGCCAAATTCAAATGGCCACCAGCTACACTATCACGACCCAAATCCTGATCCACGTGATGCTGTGCTGGAATACTCTCATGTGACTGGCCAGAGCGAGAGCGCGTGCGGTCTGAAATGCCACTGATGTGTGCAGGCAAGAAAGCTGACTCATAGCCCCAACACTGGGACTGCATCCGCTTAACTACACATTGCACACGCTTGATGTGATTCCTCGAAACTTTCTCAGGGATTGACAACATTCCTGCTAGGCGAGCAGAGAACTGGTTATCCTCTTTCAGGGCAATACCAGAGTGTTCCATCTGCTCATTGTCCCAAGAGGCACGCAATTGGCGAACACTGGCAAGTGCTGCCCTCTCCTCCCCAAACAGACGAAATATGCGTTCTGAAATAACTTTGTCTTCCCATTTTCGGGACTCTGACTCATCTCTGTGCACTCCCTCCCTGTCAGTCACAGAACCGTGCATTGTAGCATCCCCTGCATGCTCACACGCAGGATACGCCCATCTACTGAGTGTATCTGGCACTATATGTCCCTTTCCAGGAGCGTACTCCACCTGGATATTAAACTGGGACAAAAATTCGTGCCAGCGCCCTCTCCGGCCCACCGGCCCACTGATTGTACCCAGGTTCTCACGGAACCAGGATATCAGGGCCTGGTGATCCACTAAGGACCGCACCAACACTGTAGAGTGAATCCAGGAACGAAATTTGTGCAACGCCCCAATCAGAGCGTAGGTCTCCTTTTCACAGGTAGACCATGCACGTGGCCCTAAATTATCCTTGCCCTGGAGCTTCCGGCTGAAAAATGCCACTGGGCGAAAATTGCCCTGGTCATCCTCCTGCTCCAACGACGCCCCTACAGCATACTGACTGGCATCTGTACGAATCAGGAAAGGCTTCGTCACATCAGGAATCTGCAACATAACAGAATTTCGCATCAGTTCCTTGATTCGTTCAAACGCCTCAATCATCTCATCAGTCCATTTAATTCGCCTGTGCTGAATCTGACGCTTACTCTGCTTAACATTACACTCCATGCCTGTCAAAGAGTCACTGAGAATTGCAGCCCAGTGAGCATAATTGGGCATATAAATAGCATACCATTGGGTAAGGCCCAAAAATGCTTTCATGTGGGTGGGGGTACGTATATGCTCAGTAGACCATCGGTCTATGGGCTCTGTCTTACTCGGCGCTGCGCGTCTGGTGCCGGCCTCTAAAATATGGCCACAAAACTTTACACGTGTCATGAACATGTGACACTTCTCACGCTTGACTGTGAGCTTGTATTTCTGCAGGCACGCAAAAACTTTTCGTAACTGCTGATAGTGAGCTTCAATAACAGACTCATCTATCTCCCCTGTTGCATTGCCTGGGGTTCCCTCCAGCATATCATCAATGTATGGTTTTCCCTGGATATCTGGATCTTGGGACAGGCAATATTGCACCATGCGCTGATACGCCGCTGGGGCTGTTTTCAGACCCATGGGGAGTACCTCCCACTCAAATACTCCCCAAGGAGTCATAAAAGCTGTCAGCTTCTTTGACTCCTCAGTGAGGGGCATTTGGTGAAGGCCATCCTCTAGGTCGAAAATAGTCCAGAGGACATTTTTCCCCTCATCCACTAAACGATCCTCAATGTTTGGCAAAGGAAATTGCAGATCCTTAATCTGGGAGTTCAGATGGCGGTAGTCAATCACTAGCCGCCACTTACCCCCAGGTTTTGGAACTACAAATGCCCTCGACACCCATTCAGGATTATCCTCCTGGGCAGCGCGTAGCATGCCCCTGTCCCTGAACTTTTCAATCAAGGCCTTGAAGGCCGCTGCGCGGATACCTACGCACCGGTAAGGCTTCACAGCCTTAGGTTCAGGACTGGGCTTAAGCTCAATGTGGCAGACGCCATACGGTCCACGTAGATCCATATCTGCAGGATCTGACTGATTAATGGACTTAAAAGTGAAAACTGAAGAAAACTCCTCCTCCAGAAATTTTCTGTATTTGGTACATGCTGGATGGGCAAGGTCTGACTCAATAACAGAGCGAATGGTGCGGTTCCTTATATTACAAGGTGTTTTGCCTGGAGTGGCTGTGTGAACACACGCCCATTTTGACTGAACCTCACCATTCGCATTCTTCTCCTCAGAAGAACGAAACTCAGAATCACCCCATGCATAATCAGAAGCAGAATGGGCATCAAAGAGGACTACACGATGTGTGTAGTTACCCTTCTGCTCAAATTTCCTGCCTGAGGTATCCTGAAACAATCTGCAATCAGGAGGTAAATCCCACCAGTCCACTGCTGTCTCACCCATGGCCCAAAACCAGGACTCTGATTTGGCCACTGGGACCACAATTAAACCCCTGGCTTGGTCCAGTAAGATTTTGGTGATAACTTCTTTCATCTGGTGGTACTGAGGATGTAAGTATATAAAATCACGATTCCATGGGTTTTCCCAGGCCTTCGATCCCCAATACTTGGGAATCTGTTTCTGTCTCGTCGAAGACGTCCGAAAAACATCAACTGCTGGGCACTCACCTGCCCACTCAATAATAGAAGAGAAAATCTCAGGTGTCAGGGAATAGCGACCCCTGCGATGCTGCAAACCCAAAGCTCTCCTTTTGGCCCTCGACGAGATAGAATGGCGCAAAATTTTGCGCATAGACCTGAAACTGCCGGCCAGACTGCCTGCATTGGATTCTGGTGTTTTCCTCGATGTCTGTATATTGTGCGGGGGTTCAGGGTTGGGGTGTGTGTGATGGCTCACGCCATCTGGGTGATCCCTGGAATAGCCCCATCCTCCTGCAAAACAGTCTGGCCCTGCCTGTGCCTCAGGGCCCTCAGACTCAACATCCGAAATACCCTGTGACTCAGTATCAGAATCATATGTGACCGGCTCAACAACGCAAGAGGGTACAGTAACCTCCATAGAGCCTTCATCAACAGATCTCTCACTAGGGGGCCCAATAGGTCCCAGCTCGGAGGGCCGCACTGCCCGCAACTTGGTGCAGATGCAGTCCCCTCCTTGCAAAGAGCGACATACATTATTGTGGGACACCTGGGGCAGGTCAGGTCTCACTCCGGAGCTGCCAAACCCCTGGGCGCCCCGTACTGATGGTGGCAAGGAATATACTTCCACCACATTACAAATACTGTTGCGTTCAACAATAAGTTGGGCTATGTGATCTCCTTGTGATAACAAAAAGGGACTAGGGCCATTATTAACCAAGATAACGCCCAGATTTCCCCGGTAATCACGATCGACAACCCCTGCAGCAACGTCAATATCGTGCTTCACAGCCAAACCGGACCTAGAGGCAATTCTGGCATAGGTACCGGCTGGTGTCTGCACTGCCAAATCAGTCCGTACAAGGAGCCGACTCCAGGGCTCCATAATGGCATTCTCCGCCGAAGACAAATCAAGCCCAGCGGCTTCTGGCGACTGTCTGGACGGCAAAAGGGCCTTTTCACTTAACCTGTGTACCAAAATCTCAGCATCCATGATTCTGGCCTGAGTGTTACAGACCTTATCCTCATCAGGACCCCCCCCCCCTGGCTGAATTCATCCAACGACACTTGCAGGATCCATTCATGACAACCAGGAGTGGAGGCACCGGTGATGGGTTCCTTTGAGGCATAATTCTGGCGATCAGCTGCACATGCAGCATTGGAAGGGCAAACCCTGTGGGAGCCACAACTACCCACAGTTGAAGACTTCTGCAGTGCGGAATTACAGCCCCGCACGGGGCTGACAAATGTCTTTGGGGACGTCCAAACTCCAAAGCAACTTCTCCAAAGAGAACACGAGCAGCACTGCCCATCCGGAATCACTGGCATTGATGAATGTCCTTCCAGCAGTGGGGCATGCCAAATCGGCGCAATGCCCGAATCACTGCATTGCCGATGACACGCACATGCGTTAGTACACACACACCCACACTGAAAACCTGTAGAGCATTCATCGCCACTCTCCTGTGTCGCTGCTGCACTTTTCGGCGCCTGTAGCCGCGAACTGTTGAGGAGAAATAATAAAAAAATCGGGAGAGAGAATAACAGCGAGGCACAAACGTAATGCTGCGTGCGACAAACTGGGGTTGCCGCTGGATTACGTGGCCGTGCCTGGTCAACTGTATGTGTGGTCTTTTTGATGGCACCAACGTAAGGAATTTCCAGTCTGGATCGATCACTAACGAGCTTATCCGGATGAACCGTCACGCACTCACGTGGCATGAGACATCCTGCCACTGGGCAAACCATCAACCCAAATGCCTTTAGAAACGGGTATCCAAATATCAGCTCATCAGATATTTCAGCACAGTAAATGAAAACTCGTGGGCACTGTACCCACTCGCCACCAAATTCACTGCAAATTGGCACAAGTACATCTGACCATGCCCCATATTTGCCCCCTTCCACTCTTCCTGACGTAATTGTGGACAGAGACAGTGGCGTGCGCGCTGGTTCCAACACTCCTGCAGGAAAAAACTTCCTCGGTGCAGCAGCAAAATCCGTCGCCCCTGAATCAACCAGGGCAGCTGGGGTTACCACAACTCTCTCCGAAAAAGTGACCTTGATCTGCAGAATGAGTTCCACGTTCAGATCAGGCCTAGTGCGGCCTGTTGCTCGCAAACGAGTCCTCTCCAGGACTCGATAAACTGGCGCCGGCATCTGAGGGCCAGCCACGCCTGGTACTTGGGAACTTACGGACATGCCAGGGAGTGTCCGACTCCCTTACTTACTGGTACCCCGTCCTTTCGGTTCAGGTTTCAGTTCTGGATGAAGAGTCCAGCACTCCTTCTCCGCATGTCCTTGTTTACCACAGTGACTACATTTGTCCTTGTGTGTCTGGTTCCCCTTTTCTGCCTGTTTGCCCTTTCGCCGTCCCCCATCCTTTTCTTTCTGGGACGGTCTCTCCTTACACCTCACTCCCTTCAAATGAGGGGGGCCTCCACACCACAAGCACTTACCTGCCTTCAGGCGTCCTTGCACCGTCTGCTGGGCCAACTTTTTTTTCTTGACACCCTCGGCCAGCCACTTGGGCCAGTTTGAAGCGCTGTCAGCCCAACAGGATTCCAGCTTATGTGGTCCCTTGCACTTAGGACATACAATTGAGGACGGCGGGGCAGAACCAGCCCTGGGTGTACCATCATGCAGACCTCTGACCTGTCTATCCGCATAACGTCCCCGTATGGCCTCCGCCCTGTGCTGAGTGAGCAATTTAGGCACGAGCCACTTATTACACTCCTCATAGGTGAATTCACGCAGGGCTTCCACCTCAGCTTCCAGGAGTTCCTCAATTAAGTCATTAAAAAACCAACTCCTGGTTAATGCCCTCATGAAAATCTTCTTGGCATGGGCAGCCGTGACCTCCCCCACCCTCTGCAAAAGTACACGCCACTGCAAATACCATTTGCGATATGACCTGTAATTTCCTGCAGGGGGGGTGTGGTCCTCCCACTCATCTTCAACGACATTGTCATCAGCACATTCACGTGCCTCATCCAAAAACTCCTCATGCATGTCCTGATATGTCCATTTCAGTTCATACATAAGTTCGAGATACAATTCAGCATATTCATCGGGAAAAGAAGTCAAAAAAGTGAGAGCCTTGAGTTCGGGGCTCAATATCTTTCCCCAATAACCCAAATAAAATTCGCATTGGCGCAAGTACCCACGCAGCGTTTTCCAGCTGCCATCCCAGTGTGGGCGCTTAACAAAGCGCTTCACATCACGTTTGGTGTCCTCGTCCATGATCTTGAAATCAACGTCCTCCAACTCCCTGGAGAGCAAACCACGAATTCTACTCACCCTCCCTCTCTCGGCCCCTTCACTGGGATGGAATCGTAATTCACCCTCTAGGTGTTTAAAAAACTCATGCAGTTTAACACCCGCACGCGCAGAGCCCTCAGGTGTTGGGGTGTGGGTTCGTTCCGCTGGTGTGTCACTCATGCTGGTGCTTGCCATAGCCGACAATTTTTTTATAGGCGGTCCACCCACCAATGCACTCAGTGTACTATGTACCTCATGCTCGTCATCCCGGGTCTTACCAGGCTTCCCGAGGGTGGAAGGGTTCTCCAATTTTATCCCTTCACTCACTGAATGCGAATACGGTGTATGCACACACAATGTCGTACCTCTTGTACTGGCCGTACCTGGCTTTACCTCTTCTGTGGGATCATCGCCCGTGAGGATTTCAGCCGTCAGCTCGGCAATCGCAAGCTGTATAGGCGAAAGAGAGTCCTCAACGAATGACCGCAAAACGGCCATAGTAACGGGCGAATCACAGACAAAAGACTCACCACAATTCAACCGTTGAGACGTGTGTGTATTCCTCCCATATGTGCGCAATGCATTGATTTGTTCCCAAACCTCATGAGAGAAATTTTTGAATGAGCGTTCCAAGCGGAAAACTTCACCCTTCAACGCTTGTAATGCCAAGTGTGGTAAAGAATCTAATTCTTGATCGGATTCCTCTCCCACATTAAAGTTCAACCGGCGTTCTACGCTCTTGTCTTCCAATGATTGAACCCGCAAGCAAAGAGTCGTTAGCCTATCAACAAATGAGTCTACACCCGCCACCTTGGTTGCGAGTGTGTTTACCTGTTTTCGCAACGACTCAATTTGAGCCTCATCCTGCATATCACGAGAGGGATTTGCAAATGATGTATCTCGGGCCGAGGCATCACACCTCGCTCTTTGATCATCACCCGCTGGTTCTCCACTCCCGGCTCTCGAATTTTTCGTTGATTTAGCTTCGTACTCCTTGCTCTTCGACTCTACCAATTCAAGTCGAAAAGTGTTGAGACGAGCTTCCACAACGTCGAGTGTACAACAATGAGCTATTACCTTATCCACGCGTGAAAAGCGGTCATTAATTCTATCGAGTTGCAACGCAATCGAATTCGAATCATGACCCTGCTCCCAAGAAGTAGAAATAGGGGAGGACCGAAGTTTGGAAATGGAATCTTGCATCTCCCGAACTTGCCTCTCCAATGCTCTTCTATGTTGCTCTTCCTCACTGCAAGAATAATTGACAAATTGTTTGATGTCATGAATACTCGAGTCCAAACGCTCAGCGGATGCACATACTTTCACCAATCCCTCAAGTTTGGATACTCGGTCCATGACACCATCCCATTTTTTTGATTCTTCTCGTTTGAATTCATTAATGCGCTTATCAACCTCTAAAGCAACAAGATGAGATAAAATGGGCGTTGGTTGAGGACATTTAAACTCGTCCCGAATCCACCCCATTTCGGTCGTGAAATGTCGATGATACTCCTCAAGAGTGGACCGAAATTGCTTGCGAACCGATTGCAAGGCGGTGTCTAGTTCATTAGAAAATTGAGAAATCCTACGTTCCATTACACTCAATCGGTCGGCAAGTTCATCATGCCTAGATTGCAAAGTATGAATGGAAGAATGAATTTTATATTTTTTTTGATAATTCTCAATCTCAACATTCACCACCTTGTTCAATGATTCTCCAAACACCCCAACTTGGTGACTCAATGTCCCAACCTCACCTTGTAAGGCATTAAAGCGACCATGCAACCGAGAATATAAATCACTAAAATGGCGAAATTCTTGGTGCAAATCTTCCACTTCGGAACTCACCTTCAAGGAATGTTTGAAAGTGTTCTCAATGTGAGTACTCAATTGTGTAGCAAATGCACCAAGACGATCACCCTCACGCACAACAACTTGCATTCGTCCCTCAATGTTGAGTAAATATTGATCCACGTTCACATTAAAAGAAACTACATCAGACATGAGTTGTCCTAAGACATGAACACGTTCCTCAATTTCCTCAATGCGTGGGGCTTCATCAATAGTTCTACTCGCACGAAGGATCTCCAATGCTGCCCCATCGGGTCGGACCATCCGAATTCTCTCCACTCGCTCAGATCCAAATACAAAACCTTCATGTTGAAAGTCGGGCTGTCTGAACCTTGGTTCTCTACTCGGAGATTCCGACTTTACGAGCGCATTTATGCCCACTAATTGTCCTTCGTGACGAGGATCATGACGAAATTCGATGGACTTCCTCTCCATTTGCAATGTTGTACGTGGCCTGAAGGACGATCACTAAATCGATGAGCTCGACGACGAATATCTACCAATGCGATAAAGACGTCCACAAATCAAAAAATGTCATTCCCTATGTCGACTGACCCTGAATCTTGGAAATCCTGATTGGAACGGGAATTCTGTTCAGTCGCGCAGGATCGAAAGCAGTCTGCTACCATGCAGGACTGTCCTTAGCATCTGCAGCTCAACAAAGCCATCGTGAATATCATAGAAGGGGCCTGTTGAAGACAGTAAATGCCCAACATGATATCCTGCATCAAATCAACAAATACACAACAATCGGAGACTATTCAGCGATACACAAATACAAGCGCCTTAACCTCCCTAGGAATATACATGTGTGCACTGCACCTGTGCACTGTACTGCACCTGTGGTCTGATCTGCTGCAGTAGGTACGGGGAAAGACTTCTGATTGTCCCAATGTGTGCAATGTCGGGGCTTAGTGGTGGGGTATTTGCATCCTTGGACAACTTTTTGTGCCCTCTCGCGGAGTGTTGCCTGAGTAGGTGGAGTGTAAAATTTGCGGTGGAAGGCCTCTACTGTGCTACTCACCCCTGGATGCATGTAAGTATGCACCGCCTCTATGACTGTATCCACGAGGCTGTCTGGTACCCATACCTATCCATCACGACAAATTTTACCGTCATGCATGCCTATGCGGTAGTCCTGCATGTGCAAAAAACTTTCTTGCTCAAGGTACGTCCAGTAGGGAGCAGTAGTGGGATCGGCTTCGTAGTCGGGAGTCCAATCATGGTACAGCACGGCTACAGAAGCGGGGACTTTTTTCCGCAAGAAGGCATTAAACATGAGAAGAGACTCCCTATCCAATGAGAGCTTTGGAACTGTCTGTAACTTATGGCGCGCCTTCCGCCTCTGCTGTTTGTCTGCCCGCCCCCCCCTAGCTAAATCTTTTTTGTCCGAAGGGCTGTGCTCGTCCCGCCAGCCCTTGTTGAAGGCCTCGAGTACGGGCCGGTCCAAACGCGCCTGAAGGCGGCGGAGGTACCGGGAAGGGAGGGGATCTGAAGAACCATAATCGACCTTTGATGCTGGTGTGATATGAAAAAGGCCCCTCGAGAAATGAGAGGGGTCTCTGACGGGTGGTTCGCCATCTGCCAACTATTGTAGAGTGCCCTTTCTGCCTCCCACTGCATCGACATGTAGGTAACCCAGTCGGCACGGAGCTGGCATAGTGCCACTTCTTCGCCATGCTGCACATAGGCCCTAGGCTCACTGGCTTCTCTATCAGTCTCCTTCGATTCGCCCCAGAGCCACCGCTCCTGACTAACAGCACTACCATGCATGGTGGTGTCCTCTCTGACCCCTGCTGGGTAGGCCCACCTACTCATGACGTTCCCATGGACATTGTCTTCTCCCTTGGTATAGTTCAACCTAATGTCGAACCCCCTCAGAAACGCGTGCCAGCGCCTCCGAAGCCCGAGGGGCCCTGACAAGGTACACAGGTCTTCCCAGTACCGTTTCAACAGATGTCAGTGTTGACAACAACAACGTGGTCCCCACGCACCCATGGCTCAAACTTTAGTAGGGCGGTCACCAAGGCATACGTTTCCTCCTCCTGCATCGACCAGTTGACTTGCCCATTTTGGAGTTTACGAGAGAAGTACGCTATGACTTTCCGCACCCCAGGAGAAATTTCCTGTTCCAGGACTGCACCCACAGCAAGGTCACTGGCATCCGTGTGCATCCGGTATGCGTCACCGGGCGCAGGAATGTGAATGACGACATCTTCACTGACCAGTACCTGCTTTATTGCCTCAAATACAACTTCCATTTTGTTCGTCCACCGTATGGTATTGTTTTCCGGCTTTACTTTTATTTTGTCGCCCTTCCGCCCTTGAGGCCGTGGCTCAGAGTACTTTCCTTTCAAAGACTTCATCATTGGGGCAGCATGTTGGGCAAAATACTTCAGGTAAATGGCGTACGGATTGGCAAGCCCAAGGAAGTCCTTCATTTGTTTTCCGGGGTCTTGATCATTTCGTTGGTCCCCCCAGTTATGGCCTTGACCTTAGATTTGGCCGGACGCCGGGTGCCCCCTTCAAGGATATGACCACAATATTTGACCTGTGTGAGAAAGCGATGGCACTTATCAGGCTTGACTGTCAAAAAACGTTCATGCAGCCGTTGAAACAGCCGCTGGACTTGCTCCCAGTGCAGGTCAAGTGTGTTTTGGTAAATGTCATTGTCCACCGCCGGTGTGCCATTCAGGATATCATCAATGTCCGGCTCGAACGCCATGTCACCTTCCCGCTGAAGACAGTCTGCGACCACGCATTGAAAGGCCAGAGGAGCAGTTTTGATATCCATTGGCAAGACGTTCCATTGGAAATTTGCAAAAGGCGTCGAGAATGTGGTTTTTTTCTCGCTGTCCTCGTGCAGGGGCATTGGATGAAACCCATCCTCCAACCCAACAATGGTTCCGAGGTGGTTCTGGTACTATTTGATAAGTTGGTCCTCAATGACCGCCAATGTAGAATATTGATTTCTAATTTGCGTATTGACATAGCGGTAGTCTATGACAACACGCCATTTGCCGTTTGTCTTGGGCACCGAAAAGGCACGGGAACACCACCCAGACCCCGCATCTGTGAACGCCTCAAAAACCCCATTGCGTATAAATTCATCAATTTTGTCATGGAGGGCCTGGTGTTGGTGTCGTACCGCCCGAGCCACCCCGAACTCCCTGGGAATAGCCCAGGAATTTCTTGGATCTTACAAAGCCCATATTTACCTCGTTTGAGGTGGTTATCCATACTATCCTTGTATGTCTTAGACTCAAAGACTTTGCCAAAAAAAATTGGGGAGCTTGCGTTGATATTCAGGTTCCAAGGAATGATCATGTTCGGCCTCAGAGCCCACCACGGACCGAATCTGGCGCCCTCTAAAATAATGAGGCAGGACACCTGTAGTCCACATCCGGTAGGCATCCTCAGACAAGGACAAGTGGTGTAGAATACGCCACAGTCATCTAGGGGCTCCTCTGTGTCAGTGCTCTCTCCTCCCAACACATTGGAGGTGGGTGGCACACAAGACTTCCCCTCTTCGGCTATAGTTTTGTCAGGTCTTTCGAAAACATGGTATGGGTCATAAGGGGCAGCAAAACATGCATCGAACAGCACCACAGGGATGCTCTACTCTCTTTGTGGATATACAGTTCCGGAATCATCCTGAAAAACTGGTATGTTGCGCCGGAAGGCCACCCAGTCAATGGCAGCCTGGCCCAGAGCTCAATACCAATCTTGTCGCTCCCACCTGGGGACTAGAGCTATCCGCCTAGCTCCCTGTAGAAAGATCTTCCCCACCACTTGCGGATATAGACTTAAGGGAGGGTTAAGCGAGAGGCATTCCTCCTCAATCGAATCTTGTAGCAACGCATTGTCCTTTTTGAACCAATAGCGTCTAAACTGTCCATTTGCCCCTGATGCAGAAGCATCTATAGTGGGCAGAAACGGTGGACGCTTTTTCGCCCCAGTGTCCTGGGCAGGGCGGTTAGCCCATTGCAATATCGACTCTCGTAACTACGGAACAGCAATATATGCTTCCTCCTTATCCCTGATGGTATGGGCCCGATGTGTAGAACATGGGATACGTGGAGGACCATTCGCAATGGCCTCCTGTCATACCTCCAACCAAGCGCTACGCTTGGGTCGTTGGCGCTGGTGATGTTTGTGAGAATTTCGCTTGTCACACCCCTCCAAGGTGCTGCTTATGCCAGTTGGGTATGACCGGAATGTTCAGCAGGTGCGCTTTTTCTGCCCCTTTTTCTCCTTTTGTTTTGCGCATTTTGCCTCTTTTGCATGCTGAAGGATAGGATCACTCGTCCTGTTTGAAAGGTGTGAGTGAGCCTCGAGGTCGGATCAGGGGGACTCGCTGCCCGAAAAGGTTAGAGCCAAAAGCACCTGGACTAGTCGGTGGGAAGACCAGTCTTAAAGTTCTGTAAGACTGGCTCGTTGCGCGCCATCCGAGTCCTCAGACATTCCCTCATCCAACAGTGTGCATTCACTCTCCTCGTCTGGCGCGGGTTAGGATGATAATGCCCCAAGGGCCCAAAAGGGTATGTCCTCCAGTACTGGTCTTTCAGTTTCCAGGGGAGGGTGCAATAGCCTGCCAGGAGCAGTTGGCTCTGGCGGGGAGGTGTGAATTTCGTCCAGGTAATGTGCAAATTGCCCGCAAGACTCATCAAGAGCCCCAGGGCTATGGGCTGGTTGTATTGAAGGGTTCCAGGCAGAGTTTTGTGGCATTTGCAGCTGCGCCTCACGCTTGCCAAGTAGGCAGGACAGGGCAGCAAACATGCACCCATAGAGGCTCATTATGTAGTGGTTGTCCACCGTAACCATGGTACTGCTAGCTTGCTCTTTCATCCTCGGCCCGGTACAGAGTCCGTCCCTATGTGACGCAGGAGTGTCGAAGCATGTATGAAGTATGGTTTTCCAGGCAGTTTGGCCTTTTTCCGGACCCGACGGACATGTGCTATACACTGCTTAGTGGTATATTCACACCCATCACTGCCACGACACTCACTATACTCAGGGTTCAACTCCAACGTGGCATCGTCCGGGCTATGGATGGACTCATTAGACAAATATCCCCACACTGGAGCTCCAACACTGTACTCTACTCCATATGTGGGACCTTTTGGTATTCCTATACCTTGTACCGCTGCCGCGGCTTTACCTGAACCTGAAACCTGTGCCAACGTGACGACCTGTCTGGTTCGGGCTGTGAAGTCTGAACCCTGTACGGATCCTGGCTTCTGGCTGAGGGATAGGTTAGATACGGAAGGCTGTGCCACTACACCCGCGTGTTCCATCGGCTCTCCGTGGGAATGACCCTCTACCCTTGGTTTATGAATATGCGGTCGCTGAGTAGCCGGTATCTACACTAATTGCAGCGGTTCTGAATGTGCGGGAGGAAGAGGGCTGGAAAGAGGGAAAGAGGAGGAGGTGGAAGCAATCGAAGGGAGGGGAGAGAGGTGACAAGCCGGTATGATTGTGGTGTGAGCTGGTGAAGAGGTCTCCCAACGGCAATGTGCCTGTACCCGGGAATACATTGCCTGCACAGGGGGAAGTGGTACATGCCGCACACATGCACGCAGGCATTCCTCGCATACCAGGTTCTTGCCCGAGGCGAGGAGTGCGAACACATACCTGGCGGGGAATTGCAAAATTAATATCATACGAGGTCCTATGTCCGCCTCAATTATAAGGTGATCGTTACAGTATGCCGTCGTGACTTCGTTCCCTTGTACCGCCGGCAGCTTCATACGTACCCAATGCCCCCTGTGACCCTCTCGTAGCTGAGTGGGCCCCACCACCATGAGTGCGAATTTATGAGGCGCCTGTGTGCGAAGCAGACCAGGAATGACGCCGAATCCGGCAACCGCTAAAACCTGACTACCTGAGTCCATAAGTACCTTGGTGCTCCTACCGGGGTCGTCCGCTAATGTAATCTTGACCAGAACCTTGAGCTCAATGTCACGCTTGTAGGCTTTTCCCCCACATGGTGCGTGTGGAACTTCAGGTCCTACCCCAACCTGGAGGGTGCACAGTTGTCTATCGAGGGCTGCACACAAACTGCGGACTCGTAAAGGGCATAACCACACGGAGGACGGTGCGGCGCTTGGGCCTCAAGACCCAACCACCTCCCGCAGCTCACCTGCCCCTTGCCCCTACTGACGCCTCTGCCCTTGCCGGCCTTACCAGCCCGCATTGCGGCGTGAGGCAGCTCCGGGTGCTTTTGCCACCAGAGCTCTGGTGGTTGACGTGCCTTGCCACAATCAGGGCAGTATGGAATCTGGGGATTTGGCCCCCCCGGCGGCGGCTTTCGGGGTGCCGGTGGGATGCTGTTGGGCGGTGCAGCCCCTGTCCCTCTGCCTTTGCCCCTAGGCATCAAATGTGGGGGTCGCTCCCAACACTGAGCCTCTTTGTGGCCTGAGCGACCGCACGCCGTGTACTGGAGTGGGTTGGGTTTGTCAATCCCCCCAATCGCCTGGTGTAGCCTCCGGAGCTGGGTTGGGTGTTCCGGTGGCAGCACCGCCCTTCTCTTTGTCACGTCCGCGGGGCTGGCCCCGGCCATGCGGCTGCATAGCCTTGACTGCACGCGCCTCGCCGACAATGTTTTGCTTCATCACCTTGGCCTGCTTTTTGCTGACCAGACGTGGCAAAATGAAGCAGAAGGCCTCCAGATAGGAGAACTTGGCTTTCTGCTTGGCCTCCTCGAAAGGCAGTGCGTCCAAATGCCCTCCATAAGCATTCGACACATACAGAGCCTTGAAGAACTGCCTCTGGGTCATGTGGTGACTCACTCCACCAGGAACACGGCCCCCCCCTGGCACCAATCATCGAACCACTCAGTGACTGAGTCGGCCGTGGCGGGGTGATGTGGCACAATGTCCTCCCAGGACTTGAAGGCACTATGATTTGCTAGTGCCCCGTTTATTTGCGTTTTGACCAGGGCTTTCAGCTCCCGGTAATCGACGAGGCAGCGAGTGCATGGCTTCCTGAAGACGTTTTGTCTCGGGATGGGCAAGCTTTGTAGCAGAGCCTCCTGTTGGAGGTGCTCAGACTGCATATGGTTCGGATTGTTTTCATAAAAGAGCCAATATCGCCAATAGGTGCTGGCAGTGGCCCCCTCACCATCCCAGGGCGGACGATGGCTGTTAGCCTAGGTGGCCTTCAATTGGTTGGGGTCCAACAATGCTGCGAGCTGTGGGCCCAAAAGGCCCGCCAACAGGCCGCCAGGGGCAGTTGTTGAGTTTGTTGACGGGATGGCGACAAGCAATGCTTTTTCGAATGCTCTCCCATTATCTGGGAATCCAGATGGCCTGACCTTAAGGGATACACCAACTTCGCCATCCCCCACCTTTCCCGGGTAATCGAGGAAGGCGAAGGGGTTGAATTTTTGCCGGGTATCAAGCCAATCACACAGACAGAAAAATGGAATCTGGCCTATGTGGCAAACACCCCCCGCCCACGACTCTACGCCCAGGTGCGGCGGAGCTGTGGGTTGGGGCATGGGCTGCCTCTCAGGGTTCTCATACCTGTGCAGGGGAAGCGCTGTCGAATCTCTCTGGCGTACCATGCGGCGTGGACGCCACGACACGTACCAGCCTCTGCCATAGTAGTAGGGCTCGCTGATGGCACTTCTGCCCTCACAGGAGCCCTCCTATTCACGGGTGCTCCCAGTCCCACCACCTGGGCGGCGCTTGCCGTTGGTTCCCCTGGCGACCTGGACAAGGGAACAAATCCCCCTACTGTGGCATGGGGTTGCCACAGGTCGTCTTCAACTTCGGTCACCCGAGAGTCCAACTCGCACACTCGGTATTCCAGGGTTGCATAGCTGCTGCCACGTGCCGGGTACGGAGGAGGGGCAACCTCCCGTTTGGCCTGCCAGGTGGCCTGGGTTAACTCTATCGATCTGACGCGTCGGGATGCCTGTTGCTCGAGGGATGTGAATCTCTCATGGAGCATTGTGTAGTGCTGACTACAAAGTGCTCTGCGGCAGCATGCATGCGCCCCTCAGCTTTGAGAAGCTTGGACAAAGCATCTGTAGCACCCCGTGTAGTCAGCGTGGCCGAATGCACGGCGTTTGGTACACGTTCCAACTGTGCTGCCTTGTTTTCGACGGACTGCAGGCGGATGTTGTAATCCGCAGTAGGGTCTGGCGCTACCCTGGCCCGTGCATCAGATCCTTTCAGGGCGTAGACGCGTGCTTGCAGATCTGTCTGGTTTTCTGAAACGCCCCTAATGCGGCTCAAAAAATGCTGTATGGCCGCAACTTTCCGCATGTGCTCCTGGAGGCTCTGCTGAACCTGACGCTGGTTAGCGGTTGCGGTGAGTTCCCCCTCCTCCACTCGGCCACGCAGACCTCCCAGGGCAGTGTCCAGATTATTCACTCTGGATTCCAGTGTGGTGCCCCGCTCCTCAAATTTACCCACTGCGTGCACAAGACTATCCTGGTGAGCCTGCAGGGTGGCCCTAACCTGGGCGACCGTAGACTCCAAGGCCAAGCCAGTGGCCTGAATATGTTCTCGTGCCGTGGCAGCCTGGCAGAGGTTGGCCGTAAGGTCATCAAGGGCCTTGACTAACTCGTTGACTATACCACCTATGGCCCACGTTTGCCCATGGCAGTGTTCCCACTGGGTGCGTATCTCACCCGCCGCTCGCACCGGGTCTGAACCTAGCCCCAGCAACTGCTAGTCTGCCTGGCCAATGTCACTCAGGCGTTCTGCCAGCTGGGGGTCCTGGGGCATCACGTCCGACCACTCAAACCGGCGAAATTGCTCTGCCGGTATTGCTAACTCGGTAACCCACCTAACCTGTTCTGTAGCAACAAACGGGGGAGGGGCTCTTATTGTCGGCATCCATTGGGACCGAGGCTGCGGGGCTTGTGTCAGCCATACTGTTGAAGTAGCTCACTAAATGACTCACCGGCCCTTGTGGTTCTTGTGGGTCCGGGAGTTGTTTTCTGGTGTGAGTGTGCCCCCACACGGCCGGCATTGAAGCAAAGGGGGGAGAAACGTTGTTAATAAGCAAACTTCGGCCCCCTGAGTTCTACATGGTTCAAGTATAAGAAAATGAACAATTAGTCTTGTCGATGATTAGAGATCCTTGTAGCTTCAAATGTGGGACTCAGAAGGGAAAGCCGCGTGTAGCCCGGAATTTAACCCTCGAAGCTTCAAAGTATAAAAAAAAGGAACCGATGAGCCGTGTAGTCTTGGCTGTGGGGCCTCAAAGTATCAAGTACAAAAACCTGACCGATGAGTCTTGTAGTGGATTGTGTCACCTCAAAGCTTCAAGGTACAAGGAAACAGACCAATGAGTCTTGTAACCTTGATTGTGCAACCTCAAAGTTTCAAAGTATAAAGACTTCACCAATGAGTCCTGTAGTTGACCGTGGAACCTCAAACCTTCAAAGTACAGAACAAATTGACCAATGAGCCTTGTAGTCTTGATTGTGGGAACTCAAAGTTTCAAGTCTCAATCCCAAGAAAGAAGGATGACCTTTGCAATCTCAGAGGTTCACACCTTCCACATCAATCAACTCCTAAGCCGCAGGGCCACCCCACAGCTCCACCCCTCCAGGATAGAACTATCAATCGCGTCGTGGGACACCCTGGACACCCCCCCCCCAACAACCCGCCATCCACATCCACAAAGCGGACACCCAGTGGTGGGTCCTCCACTGGGCAAACGGAGTCCTCATGGCGGCCCAGGCCTACTGCCCGGAAATAGACCCAGAAGACCCCCCACGAGGCCGGCAGCAACTTCTCCAGGCCACCACCCTCACAGGCCGCAAAGGCGCCCCGTGGGAAGCCCTCCACACAGCACTCTACTGGGCTCAAGGGTCCCCCAGCGGCCCAGACACACCAGAACCCAAGGAGGCCCGGGTCATGCAGGCCAAGGCCACGAGGAACTACCACCTCCACCACCCCTTCGACGACAGCCCGTCAGCACCGCCATGGCCAACCAACCCCCCGAAGACCGTGCGCAAGCTCGCCGACCTCACGCGCAGCCACGCGAAAGCGACCAGGCAAAAGCCGGCAAAACCCTCGCTAAGGGATCCGGGCCAGCAGGCAACGCACCCCTTCTTCAAACCCCACGCCCCCCAGGCCCCACCACCTCCAGTCCCACCCAAGCGAGTAAGTAAGTAAGTAAGTAAGGGCGGCCGCGTCCGCAGCCTCATCTGACTTCTGCTTGTTTGTTTTACATGGTGGCCGCCTCTGGCGGGAAGGAGAGCTCTCCACCATCAGTTCCCCTAGCGACCCCTGTCTCACCTCATGGCTGAGAAGTTCAACCAGATTCCTTTGGGGCATGACCGGCGGTCTCCCTTCAGTCGCTGCCCGAACGGTTTCAGCTCCTTCCGGTCACCCTTTGAAGGATCCTTCGGCCTTCCCCCCCTAGCACAGCCTTTTGGGCGCCTGCAGGCGGGCTTCCTGTGGATAGCCCTCGCCGACAGCGGAGCATTTCTCTCTGTCAACCACATTCCACCGCTCCCCATCCCTCACGGGTTGGAGTACCCACTCAGCTCTCGGATGCACTTGGGTGTCGTCCATCCACCGCTGGTGGCAAGGGGGCGACCCTTTCCACGTTCCCCCTGGTTCCGCTCACGCGTGAACCTACGTGTACTCAAGCCATTGACCCGGGGATCTCAAGGTCAACCCTCACCCCTGCGGACACCTCACGGCCGTCCCGGAGTTGAGGGCATTTTCCCGACTTCCCGTGGTCAGGTTCCCCATGGTTGGCCCATGGTTCACCACTCCATGGCGACTGGTTTCCCAATCCCATGGGGCTGTTGCTTGGCGCTTTCGGCCTCCCCACCCATCCCATGTCCCATTCCCCTTGGCCTCATCACGGCACCGGCCCGTTCCCAGCGTCCCATGGACTCCCTAACCTGTCGGGCCGTTGTCTGGCTCTAGCCACACGCCCTTCCCCGCCCCATCCCCTTGTCCCTTCATCCCGTGTTTATACCCCACCAGGTCGCCAGCAACCCTGTGGCGCGGGCCCTCTGGAACCTCTTCCATCCGGGGACCGCTTCGTGCGCTTAGCACGGGTCGCTCCCTTCCCGCCCCCGTCCCCCTCCCCTGTGCCGGGGCCCCGGCCTATTCCCCTGGGCTGTCGTGCGGCCCCATCCCATCTCTTTTCCCGTGTTTATACCCCACCGGGCCGCCAGCAACCCTGTGGCGCGGGCCCACTGGATCCTCATCCATCCGGGGACCGTTTCGTGCGCCTAGCACGGGTCGCTCCCTTCCCGCCCTGTTCCCCTGTGCCGCGTTCTGGCCCAGCTCCTCCTGGGCGGTGTTCTGGGCCTCCGGTGTGCACGCTCTGTGTGTGGTGTTGCGTGTACGGTGTCCTGGGCCTCCTGGCCCCTGTTCACCGGCGTGCACGCTCTGTGTGTGGTGTTGCGTGTACGGCGTCCTGGGCCTCCTGGCCCCTGTTCACCGGTGTGCACGCTCTGTGTGTGGTGTTGCGTGTACGGTGTCCTGGGCCTCCTGGCTCCTGTTCACCGGTGTGCACGCTCTGTGTGTGGTGTTGCGGGTGCGGTGTCCTGGGCCGCTTGGCTCCTGTTCACTGGTGTGCACGCTCTCTGTGTGGTGTTGTGTGCGCGGTGTCCTGGGCCGCTTGGCTCCTGTTCACCGGTGTGCCTGCTTTGGTGTGCTGTGTCGTGTGTACTAGGGATGCAGGTTCGAATTCGCACAAATTCGCTCGAAATGGAATTCGCCCCGAATTCGCACGAATTCGTGGACCGCTCCGAACTCGAACTCGCAACTTCAAATTCGAACCCTCCCTGATTCGCTTGATTGAATCCATAGGCACCTACAATTTACCTTCTAGGTTGCAATTCACCTGTTTACATATGGGTATGCGACTACGCAGTACCATATCGCATAAAAGATTTCCCAAAAGCTTCCGTAACTTTGCAATTTTTGTTGTTTGTTGTTGCTTGCACTTACCATGCTGAAACGATTTGACGATTTGACAAAAATAAAGCAAATCAAAACCAAGAATTCCAAAGTTCCTTGATTCTTTCAAATGCCTTTTGGAAAAGAAGCAGCAACGAAGCATGCAAGATCACCGATCCGCACACAAACCATCACATGTGAACCACTTGGTGCCCTTATTGGGCCTTCATTCATTGCATTGTTGAATTAGATCGTTGGACTTGAAGTCATCTAAGAGAGAGCATACACGGCACCGGGAAGGGTAAGGAGGGTACCGCTGTCAAGGATACGCAAGGGCTACAAGGGGCTATGTACATAGCTTATGGGGAGGTTGGAGCACGTGCTCCGGAGCAGCTCCGTGCACATCATTAGCTCAGTGCACGTCGTTGTGGGTGCCCAGGGCCTCACTGCGGCTGCGTCGGGCTGCTCTCGGCTGCTTCTCCTTCCACACAACACAGGGCAACACGTTTGGACTGTCAAAAGTCAGAAAAAAAAAGTCGAAAATTAAAAGTTGGGGACGGGTTTTTCTCCAAACTGGTGGACCTCTGGGCAGAATGGAGGGTACCGCCGTGTTCGGTGGAGCTAGGCGGACACAGCGGTGTGTTCAAAACTAAAAAGTAAATTTTGTTTTCGAAAACGGGTAAGCAGGCACCGGACAAGAAAATCAACGGCTCAATCGGAGCAGAGTCATCAGAGTTTTCATTGTATCAAGTCAAAAAAATTATTGCATCGCACAGTTCAAAGTTAGTTTTTCATCTGGAGAAAAGACGGCGCACGCGTGAGCATTTTGCCGTCGCCTGCAAATTCGCAGCGCGAATTCGCCCCGAATTCCCAGTACTAGGAATTTCAGGCCGAATTCGCAGCGAATTCGCGCTGCGAACGAATTCGCAGCGAATTCGGCGAATTGAAATCGAATTCGCTGCGAATCTGCATCCCTAGTGTGTACAGTGCCCTGGGCCCCTTGGCTCCGGTTCACCGGTGTGCACGCTCTGCGTGCGGTGTTGTATGTGCGGCGTCCTGGGCCACTTGGCTCCTGTTCACCGGTGCGCGTGCTCGCTGTGTGCTCCTCGCATGCGTCCTATCCCCCTCCCTCATTCTTGCTTGTTCTTGTGCCTGCTCTCCTTGACCGCCCTCCTGCATTTTCTCGCCGCCGCCATCTCGTCCTCGTGGCGCCCTTGGCGTTCGCGTTCCAGTCTCCGTCTGTGTTAGTCCGCTCTTTCGGCCTCTCCTTCTCCTCTTTCCTCCTGGCTCTTGTCCTCCTTGTCCTCCCTCCCCACCTCACCTTGCTCTTGCCTCTCCTTTCCGCCATCGTGTCCCCTCCGTACGCAGCCTCGGACGTTCCTCTCCGCGCCTACCCCGGACGCCCTAGTCTGTTCTGGTCCGGGCTCCATGTGCCCATCCGCCTCTCTTTCTTCTCCTTCTCCTCTCGCTTCCTGCCTCTTGCTGTTTCTCCTCCCGCTTCGCGTCTTCTCTCCTTCTTGTCCTCCCCCTTCCGTTCTCTGCTCTTGTTCTTGTTCTCCTCTCCGTGTCGCTCCGCCGCCGCCTCCTTCTCCTTGTTTGCTGCCCCGGACATTCCATTCCCGGGCCGCTTTGTCCCCGGATGTTCCAGGCCGGGTGCGATGTGTTCCCGGATGATCCAGTCCGCGGCACCAGGTGCGACCCCGGACGATCCAGTCTGGGGGCTCGGGCCGTGCTTCATTCCGCCCCGGATGCTCCAATCCAGGGCGTCTTTTTGTCGTATTCCCTCCGTTGCCCCGGACGCTCCAGTCCATGGCACCGGGTTCACCCCCGGACGATCCAGTCCGGGGGCTCGGGCCGTGCTTCTTTCCGCCCCGGATGCTCCAATCCGGGGCGTCTTTTTGTCGTATTCTCTCCGCTGCCTCGGACGCTCCAGTCCATGGCACCGGGTTCACCCCCAGACGATCCAGTCCGGGGGCTCGGGCCTTGCCTCTTTCCGCCCCGGATGCTCCAATCCGGGGCGTCTTTTTGTCGTATTCTCTCCGGTGCCTCGGACGCTCCAGTCCGTGGCACCGGGTTCACCCCCGGACGATCAAGTCCGGGGGCTCGGGCCGTGCTTCTTTCCGCCCCGGATGCTCCAATCCGGGGCGTCTTTTTGTCGTATTCTCTCCGCTGCCTCGGACGCTCCAGTCCGTGGCACCGGGTTCGGCCCCGGACGATCCAGTCCGGGGGCTAGTGCCGTGCTTTGTTCCGCCTCGGATGCTCTTTTCCGGGGCGTCTGGATTTTGTTTTCTCTCCGTTGCCCCGGACGCTCCAGTCCGTAGCACCTGGTTCTCCCCCGGACGATCCAGTCTGGGGGCTCGGGCCGCGCTCCACTCCGCCCCGGATGCTCCAATCCTGGGCGTCTTTTTGTCGCATGCTCTCCGTTGCCTCGGACGCTCCAGTCCGTGGCACCGGGTTCACCCCCGGACGATCCAGTCCGGGGGCTAGTGCTGTGCATCATTTCACCCCGGATGCTCCGATCCGGGGCGTCTTTTTATCGTATTCTCTCCGTTGCCTCCAGGACACCATCGCAGACATGGACCCGGTGGACCTCATCATCGCCTCCCTCGACGTCAAAGGAGCCTTCCCGAACACCCCCTGGCTCCTTCTAGAAGCGGTGTGGAAATGCCTAGGCCTCCCCTTCTACAACTTCGCCTCCGGCTACATCCGCACCCGCAAATACACGGTCCGCACTGGAGCAGGCCTCACCCCCTTCCCGGAGCCAGGCAGCGGGGTCCCCCGAGGGGGAGCAGAGGGCCCCTTCCTGTACCTTCTAGTGACGCTCCCCCTGGCCCTCGCAATCGAGCAGGATTACCCGGCCTTCGCACCCTACCCCCTCCTCTCCCCCCTGGTGTGCTTCGCGGACGACACCAACCTCACGGTCGCGCACACCCCACACGAACCCCATGCCCCGGACCCCGGGCCAACGGTCACCCAACAGGCCAATGACTTACTGGACGTGACCATCTCCTACCTCTCCCACAACAACCTCATCGTCCACCCCACAAATTCAGTGGCCATGATCAAGGGGTCTGCCACCACCCCCACCTTAGGGCAACAAGGGCCCCCCATGCAAGTCGTGACAACCACCACCCACCTGGGGGTAATCCAGGCCGCCAACCCTGAGGACGCCACCCTCCCTCCCAAGTTGCAGTCACACCTCGCCCATCTCCCCAGATATGCGTCCCCGACCACCAAGGCCCTCTCCCTGTCCCACCAGGGCCTGGCGTACTTCCTCACCGGGGTCTTGAACGCCTCCATAGGCTTCCAAGCACTCCACCTGACACACCCCACCACCGCCCTCCAGCCGGCCACACGCGCCGTGACCAAGGCATGGGCAGCACAAGGGGGCTGGCCCACCTCCATACCCACCCGCGCCATCCGAGCGGCATGGCCCCACTATGGGGACGCCATAGCGGACGAGGTGAAAGCGGCCTACACCAGACACACCGCCCTCCTCCTCCACCGCATGACCCACAACCACTGACCGGAGGTCCGCAAGGTCAGCGCAATCCGCCTCCAAGCCGCACAACGGGCCCGCAACACATGCCCGCGCTGGGTACTCCACCAGACGGGCATGCCCACCAACATGAACACGCGCCTGTGGAACCACCTGCAGCTTCTCCTCCCATCCCCACAGCACGCCATACTCACCAACCACACGTGCCCAGACGAAGGGCCTCTAGCGGTCCTCTGCGGGGACCTCCACCATCACCCCAAGGGCATCATCCGCACCATAGACCTTGTCGGGGCCTCCATCACCGTAGTATACGTCACCCTCCCCCAAATGCGGGTCCTGCACCACAGCGGGGCATACCACACCCCTTTTCTACAGCTTCCCGAATGGCCTCAATACCGCCACTTCCACCAGTACCTCACGCAGACGGCACGAGCAGCGGGGCACACTCTACCAGGAAGCAAAGGCATGCACACAGCCTACCGAGAATTCACAAAGCAACACCCCCGACCCATCCCAGCGACACCGCCCTACGAACCCACCGGCTCCAAAAACGAACCCGTCCCACCGGTGACGGGCCCAGTCCCACCACTAACCCTACTACTGGCCCCGAATGAAGCCAAACCCACGCAGACTACCGTCATCCACCACGGGGCAAAATGGCGCATACCGAAACACCACATGACCGCCCGAGACCTACCACGGGTCCCCCATGACTCCCAGAGCATACCACGCACATGTTGGGCCTGTGACCCCGAGGCACCAACCACAGTAAGTAAGTAAGTAAGTAAGGGCGGCCGCGTCCGCAGCCGCATCTGACATCTCCTTGTTTGGTTTACATGGTGGCCGCCTCTGGCGGGAAGGAGTGCTCCCCACCATCAGTTCCCCTGGCGACCCCTGTCTCACCTCACGGCCGAGAACTTCGACCAGGTTCCCTTGGGGCATGACCGGTGGTAGGCTCCCTTCAGTCGCTGCCCTCACGGTTTCAGCTCCTTCTGGTCACCCTTCGAAGGATCCCCCGTCCTTCCCCCCCAAAGCACAGCCTATTGTGCGCCTGCAGGTGGGTTTCCTGTGGATAGCCCTCGCCGACAGCGGAGCATTTCTCTCTGTCAACCACATTCCACCGCTCCCCATCCCTCACGGGCTGGAGTACCCACTCGGCTCTCGGATGCACTTGGTTGTCGTCCATCCACAGCTGGAGGCCAGGGGGCGACCCTTTCCACGTTCCCCCTGGTCCCGCTCACGCGTGAACCTACGTGTACTCAGGCCATTGACCTGGGGATCTCAAGGTCAACCCTCACCCCTGCGGACACCTCACGGCCGTCCCGGAGTTCAGGGCATTTTCCGGACTTCCCGTGGCCAGGCTCCCCATGGTTGGCCCATGGTTCACCACTCCATGGCGACTGGTTTCCCAATCCCATGGGGCTGTTGCTTGGCGCTCTCGGCCTCCCTGCCCTTCCCATGTCCCATTCCCCTTTGCCTCATCCCTGCACCGGCCCGTTCCCAGCGTCCCATGGACTCCCTACCCCGTCGGGCCGTTGTGCGGCCCTAGCCACACGCCCTTCCCCGCCCCGTCCCCTTGTCCCTTCATCCCGTGTTTATACCCCACCGGGTCGCCTACTACCCTGTGGCGCTGGCCCACTGGGGCCTCTTCCTTCAGGGGACCGCTTCGTGCGCTTAGCACGGGTCGCTCCCTTCCCGGCCTAATCCCCTGTGCTGTCTTACGGCCCCATCCCATCCCTCATCCCGTGTTCATACCCCACCGGGCCACCAGCAACCCCGTGGCGCGGGCCCACTGGATCCTCATCTATCCGGGGACCGTTTCGTGCGCCTAGCACGGGTTGCTCCCTTCCCGCCCCCTTCCCCAGTGCCGCGGCCCCGGACTGTTGCGTGTTCGGTGTCCTGGGCCCCCTGGCTCCTGTTCACCGGTGTGCTCGCTCTGTGTGTGGTTTTGGGTGGACGGCGTCCTGGGCCTCCTGGCTCCTGTTCACCGCTGTGCACGCCCTGTGTGTGGTGTTGCGTGCACGGTTTACTGGGCCTCCTGGCTCCTGCTCACTGGCGTGCGAGCTCTGTGTGTGGTGTTGCGGGTGCGGTGTCCTGGGCCGCTTGGTCCCTGTTCACCGGTGTGCACGCTCGCTGTGTGTTGTTGCGTGCGCGGTCTTCTGGGCCGCTTGGCTCCTGTTCACCGGTGTGCCTGCCTCGGTGCGCTGTGTTGTGTGTACGGTGTCCTGGGCCCCTTGGCTCCTGTACACCGGTGTGCACGCTTTGTGTGCGGTGTTGTATGTGCGGCGTCCTGGGCCTCCTGGCTCCTGTTCATCGGTGCGCGTGCTCGCTGTGTGCTCCTCGCATGCTTCCTATCCCCCTCCCTCATCCTCGCTTGTACTAGCGCATGCTCTCCGTGTCTGCCCTCCTGCTTTTTCCTGCTGCCGCCTTCTCGTCCTCGTGGCGCCCCTGGCGTTTGCATTCGAGTCTCCGTCCGTGTTAGTCCGCTCTTTCGGCCTCTCCGGACTGGTGGAGTGGTGGAGTGGTGGAGTGGTGGAGTGGTGGAGTGGTGCAGTGGTGGTGTGGTGGAGTGGTGGAGTGGTGCAGTGGTGGAGTGGTGGAGTGGTGGATTGGCGGAGTGGCGGAGTGGCGCAGTGGTGGAGTGGTGGAGTGGTGGAGTGGTGGAGTGGTGGAGTGGTGGAGTGGTGGAGTGTTGCAGTGGTGGAGTGGTGGAGTGGTGCTGTGGGGGGAGGAGGAGGAGGAGGAGGAGGAGGAGGAGGAGGAGCGCCTGCCGCGGTCCCACGTACGGTGAGCCTTGGCGTCGTCCCTCGGGGGCCAAACGCAGGCTCTGCCGAGGGAGTCCTCCGTCTTACCTCCGCTAGAGCAAGACGAATCTCGTCGCACACCTGAGAACGCCCCTCCCAGCAGGCCGTCTGGGTCTAAGCGCCGGTGTACGACCACGCTACGGTCCGATCTGCTCTCCGGTCCCGGCCACCGACCGCTCCGAACTGTCCTGGATAACACCCGAGGAGATGTCCCAGGATCAACGGGCACGGAAGGTGTGGGTCTCCCGGGGCATCACCCCCGACTTGAAAACGTCGCCGGGCTAAATAGAACGCGGCCCAGCACGACTATGCGCACTGCCGGCGGGCTGAGTACCGCCGGCGGCGCGAGTACGGTCACGTTACACGATCACGCGCACCGCCGGGGGCCTGGGTACCCCCGGGTTCTGTGAGTGCGGGACGTGCGTCACAGCCATAGCACCACGGTGGTGCACCGCCGTGGAGGTCCCTGACGACGCCCGGCCGCAAAGGCCGAGCCCAAACGACGAGCCCCACGATACGTGCACTGAGACGGCACGTGACCGAGAAAATGGCACCACGATGGTGCCCGAGCGAGACGGCGACGTTCGCCGATGGCACGTGAGGCGGTGAGTACCGCCGATGACACGTCACCTCAGCACGGGGTGTCACGGGGGTTGGCGGAGCGCCAGGTGCAGACCTCGCCATGGTGCCTCGTGTATCGGCCTGGAGGATACACCATGGCCAGGCTGGCGCACGAAGACCGTCTGGGCAGCACCACGGTGGCGCTCTGCCCTGAAGATTGCGCCACGACGGCGCATGTGGACGTCGATTGCACCACGGTGGTGCCATGTCACTGAACTGGCGCCACGTCGGCACAGAGCTGTCTGGGCAGCGCCGCGGTGGCGCTCTGCCCTGAGAATTGCGCCACGACGGCGCACGTGTTCGTTGGCGGCACCACGATGGCGCTCTGCCGCTGAACCGGCGCCACGGAGGCATAGGGCGGCACCACGATGGTGCCCCGCCATTGAGCCCGCGCCATGTCGGCGCAGAGCTGTCGGGGCGCGGGCCACGGTGGCGCACTGCCCTGAAGGTTGCGCAGCAACGGCATACCTGTACGTTGGCTGCACCACGGCAGCGCTCTGCCACTGAGTAGGCGCCATGGTGGCGCTATGCCATGAGGGCGGCGCCACGACGGCGCATTTGTGCGCAGGCTGTACCACGGAGGCGCTCTGCTGCTGACCTGGCGCCATTCCCGTCAACATGGCCCTAGAGGAGGCACAGCAATGGCATACCTGTGCTTCAGCCGCGCCACGATGGCGCACGTGCACGCTGGCGGCACCACGATGGCGCTTCGCCACTGGACTGGCGTCACGGCTGGGCAGTGCCACGACGGCGCTCTGCCCCGAAGATCGTGCCACGGCGGCGCACGTATTCGTCGACGGCACCACGGTGGTACCCTGCCAGTGAGCCGGCGCGTGAAGGGGGAGCGTGGGTGGGCCTGGGCGGCTGGGGGGCCCTCGGCGGGTGGCAGGGGTGGGCCCTGGGCTGACGCGGGTGAGTGAGCGAGTGAGTGAGTGAGTGAGTGAGTGAGTGAGTGAGTGAGTAAATACGTGGCCGTTGCCTGGCTGTGCTTGTGGGCAATCCGTCCCACAGCTACCATCCTGGGGGTTTTTATCCTGGTGCCAGGCCACCAGATATCGAGCAGGTGCACTGTGTGTGGCAGTGGTGCATCTGCCCCTCACAGGCTGCACCTCTGGCCCAGGGAGGAGTCCTGGACGGGTGGCGGGCGGGGTGGGCCCGGCCTGTGGTGGAGTGGTGGAGTGGTGGAGTGGTGGAGTGGTGGAGTGGTGCAGTGGTGGAGTGGTGGAGTGGTGGAGTGGTGGAGTGGTGGAGTGGTGGAGTGGTGGAGTGGTGCAGTGGTGGAGTGGTGGAGTGGTGGAGTGGTGGAGTGGTGGAGTGGTGGAGTGGTGGAGTGGTGGAGTGGTCGAGTGGTCGAGTGGTGGAGTGGTGGAGTGGGTGAGTGGGTGAGTGGGTGAGTGGCGGAGTGGTGGAGTGGTGGAGTGGTGGAGTGGGTGAGTGGGTCAGTGGGTCAGTGGGTGAGTGGGTGAGTGGGTGAGTGGGTGAGTGGGTCAGTGGGTGAGTGGGTGAGGAGGAGGAGGAGGAGGAGGAGTGCCTGCCGCGGTCCCACGTACAGTGAGCCTTGGCGTCGTCCCTCGGGGGCCCCACGCAGGCTCTGCCGAGGGAGTCCTCCGTCTTACCTCCGCTAGAGCAAGACGAATCTCGTCGCACACCTGAGAACGCTCCTCCCAGCAGGCCGTCTGGGTCACAACGTCAGTGTACGACAACGCTACGGCTCGATCTGCTCTCCGGTCCCGGCCACCAACCGCTCCGAACTGTCCTGGATCCACCCGAGTAAGCGTTCCAAGATCAACGTGCACGGAAGATGTGGGTCTCCCGGGGCATCACCTCCGACTTAGAACGCCGCCAGACAAGGAGCGCGGTCCGGCACGACTGCGCGCAGCACCGGAGCGGTCCGGGCGCGTGAGGTCGAGGACGGGTCACGGGCGGGGACAGGGCCACGGGGCGGGCCGACCCATGGCCACCTGCATGTCCTTAAAGACTGTGCGGGGTCCTTGGGAAGCCGCAGTGAGGATGGCAGAGAACGCAGAATGTAGTGCGGCACACCACGAGGGGATCACATCTCCACAGAGGCCGGCTTCCAGGCTCCGTCCATTGCCACCGTAATGGATGGCCCAGAGGCGGCGTCGATCTGGGAGATGAGGGGCAAGCCCGTGCCGTCCAAGACTGTCCAAGATGATCACGTCATGGGGATTCTGCTCAATCTCCTGCCACATGGTCGGCGGAATCTGGTTCGACCCGTTGTACACATACAGGACGCGGTACGGACTGTGCTTGCTCCGGGTGGAGATGACGGACTTCACCTTAGGGGCCAGGAGGAGGTCCCCTGATAGCCAGAGTCCTAGGAGGACGTCCCAGGCCGGCCACCTGCCCGAGCCGGGCGTTGGGGCCCAGTTGGCTACGTGATACCACTCTGGCGGTGGGTCGTTGGCGAGGGACTGGTTAACGGGGGCCCGCGGTAGGGGAGAGAGGTGGTCGGCAAGAGGTAGAACGGGCACCGCGTGCCGCTTATGTAGGAGAACGGTAGTGAGAACGACATCGCAGAGTAGGCGACGGAGACGCGCAGGACGCAGACCTCTGTGCAGCAGGGCATCCCTGTGTGGCGTGGAGATGGCTCCGAGACGACCAACAGTGTAGGTTGCGATGGTGTGGTGGGCCGGGGAGCCATCCACAGCCAGTATGAACGGCTCGTCCCCCCAAAGGACGAGGGTGCCCCAAGCAGTGGGCGTACAGTGGCGCCAGGCATGGCACCTCTGAGAGAGTCGGGCCGCAAGCCACCGATGGTAGTGGGCGCGGATGAGCGGGTCTAGCGGGCACGAGAGGATATGGTCCCCGGAGGCGGGCATGGTGCAGAGGGGGCAGGACGTATCTCTTGGGGGGAACAGGGAGAGGCGGATGCCGGTGACCGTGAGGTGGTCCCCCCATGTGACGAGACCGTGGCTGACGATGTTGGCGTACTCGTTGAGGTCGGGGAGGCGTTGTGGCGGGGGGGACGCAGAGAAGGCGTGGTGGGAGGCGAGCAAGGCGCGGCGCGCGTGGGGCACGGCGTCGTGGACCTGGAGGCCCGCGTGGGAGAAGCAGACGCGGGGTTTCTGTAGGGGGCCGAGCCATCCCACGGCGTCCGGGCAAGTGTCCGCAGCTTGCCCTGCCGCTTCGTCCACCCGCTCCAGCAGGGTATCGAGCCAGGTGCCGGCGATATGGGAATAGAGGTGATGGGGAGGGGCATGACCGTGGGCCATGTCGCGACACGATCTTATGAGATCTCCCTGCAGCGAGTCTTCCGGCTCGCGGCGCCCTTCCTGCGCCGTGATGTACCCTTTGCAGTCCGCGAAGTGCCACGCACCGGATCGGAAGCCGATGGCAGGGTCGGCTGAGGGCCCCTTGGCGGTGAGGGCCACCCATGCCGTGTACAGCTCCGCCTTGTAGGCGTTGTCCAGCCTCAAGGGGATGGGGACGGGGTACACCTGGTACCGGAGGGTGACGGGGCAGAACACCGCCACTGCCCCGCCGCAGCGCCGGGTCTTCGGGCACCACGACGCGTCGTGGAGGATCCCATAGTTCTCAGGGAGCCAGGAGAACGTGGGGACGGTCGCAGTCACCGCTTGGCAGCGTCTAACCGGGGGGACGGTGCCGACCGGCGGAGTGGGGCGGGGCGAGGCCCGGGGCCACCCCTTGCGTTGCGCGTCCTCTGTACTGCGATGGCCCGCAAGCATCCACGCGTGGGTGTCCTGGACCTCGAGTCCGGGTGACGACAGGGCCAGCACATGGGGGGTGTGGTGTGGCAGATGGCTGTCAGGGGGTAAGCGGATGGCGATGTCGCACCGGTGGCACAGGGCAACAAATAGATCGTGGTCCGTGGGGTGTGCGGTGCACCGGAGCCCGAGCTCCGGGGTGAGGCAGGGCTGGGAAGGATGGAACCGCCAGAGGGCAGTGAGGAGCCCGTGGCGCGTGGACCGGCAGACCAGGGAGTTGGGGTGGTTCAGGTGTCGGATGTAGACGCCGAAGAAGTTAGTAAACCCAACGACCGGTGCCGGGGGTATACCGACTCCCCCTTCGGGGACCTCACGGAGGAAGTGAGCAGAGGCGGAGAGGGTCCACCCAGCGGTGGCGCGCATGGCCGAGGCGGTCATGGCGTCCAGCACGCGCAGGGCCCCGTAGGAGGGGGGGCGGACACTGGTAAACCAGTTGACCGTCCCATGACACTTGGCAGTATACATGGCGAGGGGGTAGTGGGCGGGGAGTCGTGGGGCGCGGAGCGCCCGGCACGCAGCGCGGGCGCCCGAGAACAGGCGCCGGGAGTCGACGGGATGGAAGAGGTGGGGAAGGGCATGGCGGCCAAGGACGCGGACGTAGTCCTGGCTCGTGGCACATCGCACGGGGTGACCATTGAGGTATACCGTGTCGTTGAGGAAATAGACCTGACCATCGCGCATGTCGGTGCCGATCAAGACCGTTTTTGTTGGGTCTGAATGGAGGTTGGTGAGGCGGCCCGCTCTCTCAATGCCGCTGGCGAGGGCGGGCAAATGGCAACGGTCGCCGGGCAGCCACTGGGTGTCATCCATCAGGAGAACCCGGTTCAGCGGGCCCGCGGGGGTGTCGGTGGGGGGGACGGAACGGCAGGCCTCGTGCCCCCGAACTTCGCCATATATGCAGTACTTCATGCCGGACACGGGGCACCCTTGCCCCGTGCCGGCCCCCAGCCGGGTGGAGGACGGAGAGCGTCCGTCAGCTCCCCCCATGTGCACCTCAAGGGCGCGGTCATGGTGCTGAAGGGTCGCGGCGTCGGCTGGGGAGATCCCTGCGGCGGTGAGGACGGCGTACTCGGTGGTGTGGTTGATGGAGCCATACGCGTGGCCGACATCGTCCGACAGGACCCACGCTTCGAGGCGTCTGCGCCAGCGGTCCCACCATACATCGTGTAGGACGCGGAGTAGCTCCACGGAGGAGCAGTGCGGGGACATCCCGAACTGGTAGGGCGGCAGGATGCCGTTCTGAACCAGGCGGGGCTGGTAGTGGTCTTTGATGAGGGCAGCCGTGAGTTTCCATATCGTGGCCAGATTGGTCAGCGGCCTGCCGTTTGCAATGGGGCCGTGCGGCGTCTTTTTCGGAAGGTTGATGAAGTCTGCAGAGTGTGCCTGGGGCACGGGCACCCCACGGAGAATACTGTTGATCAGGCTCACGATCGCCGCAAACTGGGCATCCTCCAATTGTCCGAACAGCCGGTACTCCAGTAAGTCGTGGTACGGCACAGTGGCCGCCGACCGGCGGATGATGGCCCGCAGGTTTGCGGTGGTGGCGTTGGGTGGTGGGCCGAGCGGCCTTTCCTCCCATCCCGTGATGGTCCGGACGCGCGCGAGTGAGAGCGCCTCAAGGGGGGCAAGGTGCCTTTGGCGCAGCTGGTCCAACGCAACGGCGGCCTGTTGATGAAGAGGTACTGGGACGCCCACCACGTAGACCGGATCCGCTGGGGGTACGTAGCGCGCCCCCAACGTGCGGCGGTAGTCCACTTTGGTGGGTTGGCCAGGGGCAGCGGGTAGGGGCGCCAGCCCTACATCCTTCTCCAGAAGGAGAACGTCCCAGGCCGCTCGGATGCGTTCTTTGAGGCGGGCGACCTCCACGAGGTGTGACGATTGGGACGCCCAATCCGGGTAGGCGAGCGTGTAGCGTTGAAGGTTGGTGACGTGGACACGTACCGTCGACGGTACCGGCTGGCTGGGGACGGGGGGCCCGTAGGCAGCCGTAGCCGCGGCGTATAGCGCTGAGGTCACCTCGGTATAGCGTGGCTGTGCTTCGGGCGCGCCCGGGGGCGGCGTAGCGAGTTCGGCCCGAAAGGTGTCGTTGAGGGTGCGGAGCTGGCTGGCGAGGGGCTCCCGCGGGATGGGGAAGCGGCCCTTTTTCGAAGGGCATACCAATTGGGGCGCTGGCGGGAGGTCATGGAGGGTGGCAGTCACGGGTAGGTGGTCAGATGGGAAACTGGAATCGGAGCGCACCTCCGTGGTGTGGGCTGCTTCCGAAGGGGTGCGGAGGAAGATGTGGTCCAGGGCACCGGCGAAACCTTGCGGGCTCACCCACGTGGGGGCCTCCGCAAGGGGGCGTAGACGGCGCATCCCAAGGCGCGTGAGCGTGGGGAGGACGAGGTCACAGAGGGAGGCAGGGGAGACAGGGAGGTGCGAGACCCAGCGGCAGTTGGCGTTCAGGTCCCCTGTCAGGACAACCACTCTAGCCGGGGTGAGGAGGAGGTACGGGTACACCCAATCCAGGATTTCTTGGAGGGTGTCGAGGTTCCCGTCGGCGGGGAAATACACGTTGGCGTGGCAGTGGGTCACGCCAGCCATGGTGAAGTGCGTGACGAGGGCTCGTCCCGACGGGTGGGCGCTGTGGCCGGTCACGACCAGGTCCGGGGTCCTGTAGAGGAGAGTGGCACATCCCCCAGCTATTCTTGCAGGTGCCTGGATGGTGTGGTACAGGGGGTGCACCCGTTGGATGATCAGGGGCCCCGCTTCTTGAACATGCAGGGTTAGCGGGTACTGGCACTCGCGCACCAGGACGTCCAGGGCGCGGAGCTTGGGTCGCAGGGACATCTGCACGTTGAGGGTCATCACGTCTGGGCGGGGCGACACGTGGCCGGTGGGGGGGAGACCAGGGCAGGAGCCGGCGGCGGTGGAGTGCTGGGTTAGCTTGCGGTCCACGGCTGCGGGGAGGGCGCAAGGTAGGCCTCGCACCCACTTGCGGAGGTGCCGGTGGTGGTACGTGGCCGCCATCGCCAAGACACTGGCCCGGGTGAGGCCTGTGGCTGTGATGGAGACGCGGCTGTGTAGGGATTGTGGGAGGACCACGTGGTGATGCTCGGGCAAGATGAAGGTGGTAGGTGGCAGGCCCTTGCGGCAGAGCTGCAACTGATGGGAGCCCGTCACCTGCACACAGTGCACGGCGCCCACTAACGACAGAACGTTACGGGGCCAGGGGTCCGCCCCGCTGCACGCCCGGTAGTAGTGCACACCCACCGGCAGGTGCAGGCACATTTCGAGGGCGTAGGGGGGCGTGATGAACTGGGCAGTGCCCGAGGCCGGTACCGGTACCAGGCCCCACTCTCTGGGGGGGGAGCTGGGAGTGTATGCGCCCAGGTGCAGGTTCCGGACATGGGGGACGCCGTCGAGGTGGGAGTGGCGGAGCTGAGACACGGCGGCAGGGATGTCCTCGTTGCGCCCCGCCATGTCCCGGGTTACCGGTCCCGCGGACGCCGACCGAAGTACGGCTGGTAGCGTTGGGGGTCGGCTGGGGGGCTCCAGGGCGGGGGAGCGTAGGGGTTGTGGGCCATGGCCACTCGGGGGTCGTGGGGCCCCCCCGAGTACGGGTAGGGCAGGAGGGGGGCTGCTGCATGGTGGTCGTGGCGGCTGGAAAGCGCTTGTGGCTCATCGCGGTACGCGCTGCGACGCCTCGGCGGCGGGCTGTCGCGGCGATGGCCTGGGCTGCGGCGGCGGGACGGGGACCGGTCCGAGCGGCGGGGGCTGTACCTGCGCTGATATTTGGAGTCTGGTTCTCCGTCCGATCCCGACGTTGCCGTAAGGTCCACCTGATCGTCAGGGTCCCGTGGACGGCGCTGCTTCCCGCGGCTTCCCCGATGAGTCTTCCGGGGCGGATGGTCTCCGTCAGGGTCAGGCACCCAGGGCGTGAACGGTTGTTTCTTCGATTCGGCCCACGTCACTCGCCAGCCACGACCCGTGTGTTGCCTCGTCAGTCGCATGCCGCGCTCGTACTCTGCTGGTCGAATTCCGACGATTGTGAACTTGGATGTATGGTTCAATTGTTCTTCAGTAATGGAGGAAAGGCCTGCACCAAATTTATCCCGAAGGATACCACCGAGGAGTCCTGCATCAACTTCACCGGACGGCGGATCGTCCACTTCTTGCCAGCCGACCCACAGGGCTTTCGAGTAAACTTGCGGATCGATTTTTTGGGGTGTATACCCCCTCTTTTTTGCTGCGCCCTGTGCCTGGTTGGCGGCTGCAGCTTCTGATGGGGAGGTGGCTGGGCTGGCGGAAACCCGCTGGACTGCAGGGGGGTTGGAGAGGAAGGAGCGCAGGACTTCCGCGATGCCGGGCAGGCTGGGCGCGTGGCTGTGGACCCAGGCCCACTGCTCCCAAATCGGCGACTGCGGGAGGGTGTTGACCTTCGCGCCGTACTGGCGGAAGAGCTGGAGGTGGAGCGCGTGCGCAACCTCGTCCTCACAGTCCTTGGGGATCTCCGGGATCCGGTCCAGCAGGTCGGTCAGGGCGGCATGCGCAGGCGACGGCAGAGACGGCGGCGGCTGGGCGGTCGCGCCCGGTGCCCGAAAGGCAGAGACCGCCCTCGGCTTAGGGATCGGGTCCGGGACTGCGAACGACAGTTCGGGCGCACGCGCAGGGGCCTCCGGGACCGGCACGGCGCCTGGCGCGGCCATAGCCCTACGGAGGACGTCGGCCAATTCCTCGAGGTTGGGTGCCTGGGGCGAGGTGAGAACTGCTGCGGCGAGGATGACCGGCACGAGGACCAGGAACTGCTGAGAGCCGGGGGGGGGGGCAGCTCGAATGAAGCCGGAACGGTACTGCGCACGGCGTTGGCGAATGCCGGCGGCGTGGACTGGAGGCCGTGGAGTCTGGTGGCGATGGACAGGAGGGGGGGTACCGACCTGATGAAGCTGTTGAGCCTAACGGCTTCGGTCTGCCGCTGTGCCGCGGCGCAACGCTGGGCCTGCTGCCCGGCATTATCCCGTTCGGTGCGCACCGCGTCCAGATCCTGCGTGAGGGACTCCAGGTCGCCCCGTGCCACGGCCAGCTCCCGTCGTTGGGCCTCATACTCGTCATGCAATTGAGCGTAGTCGGTGGAGTAGGCCGTGACATCCAGGTCCGGGACGAAAGGCTCCCCCACCTGGGAGGGGCTGGGGGGGGCCGACTCGACGGCCGGGGCCGGTGACTCCGGAGGCGTGGGGTCTGCGGCAGCCGGTGGTACCTGGGAGGCAGGCTCTGGGAGATTGAAAGAAAGCCTTGTCTGTTCGGGCAACAGTGATGAAGGCGATGGTTCGGACCCTGAGGGGGTGGGCTTGCCCTGGGCCTTGTACAGGGCTGACGCTGGGGTGAACGCCGCCGTGGCGAACAGAGTGCCGGCGGGGCTGGGCGCTGCTTGCCCTTTGGTGAGGTAAGGTGCGTGGCTGGGCGGCGTGAGCGGGGGCGGGTTGGCGGTGTCGGCGATGCCGGCCTGCAGCAGGGCGAAAGTGGGGGCTGTGGCCCAGGAGTGCTCGCCAGCCTGCTCGATCTGATGCAGCAGCTCCACGCTGCGGATCGGCAAGATCGAGCACTCGAGCAGCGGCCGCAGCTGCTCGGGGGTCCACATGCCCTTGTTGGCCAGGGCGGGGGGTGCGGGAACGGGGGCTGGCGTGTACTGTCCTGTGAGGCAGACGGAGGAGGCCCACGCTAGGAGCCCGAACTTCAGCGGGACGAGGTCTGCTGTCGGGATGTGGGCTGCCTGCAGGACCGCATGCACGTCGTTGGGTAGCGCCCAAAAGGCCGCAACTACCTCTCGGGTGCGGAGGCGGTCCCATGACGGTCTGAGGTGGGGGGCAAGGAACTGGCTGATGGGCTTGTGGATCTTGTGGGAGACCTTCTGGCTTTGGATGTCCGGAGGGCCGGCAGTGTCGACGGGCGGTGGCTGTTCGCAGGCTGTGTACAGGCCCTTGAAGACTTGGTTGCGGAGGCGTGACGCCGAGATTGGGGCATGGCTTGGGCTCCACCGCGTGACGAGAGCCGCTGTGAGGGCCTCAGGGTCCTTGGAGATATACTCCAGCAGTGGGCCTCCTTGTACCAGCGACAGGGGGACGTGTTCGATGACCTTCGTGTCAGACGGGCCTGCGGCGACCGTTACGGTGGCTGTGAGCAGGAGCCCCCGCGGCGTCCACACCCCCGTCACCGCTGTAATAGCCTGGATGTCGCCGTTGGCAGCCGTCCATCGCAGGGCATCACACAAGTCAGCCAGGGCGGGGTCGGTGGCCTGGATAGCCGTATCTGCCGCTTCCAGTGCGTCATCCTTCAGCATGTCCAGTTCTCGCAGCAGACGGTCAGCATCGTCGGACTGGGCGATGTCCATCAGAAACATGGGGAACGGCCCCCGACGAATGGCGCCGCCTCGACCGGTGTCGGGGGCGGGAGAGGGGGTGTCCTGGGACGGTGTTGAGCGGTCTGACATGGTAGCTGTGGCGAGAAAAGAGCGGGTGGCCTGTGGCCGCAATATGTTGGGGGGGGGGAGCAGATCGAGGTGTCGGCAAACGGAGGTGCACTGACATCATAGGCAGCCCCAGTCGGATGGGGCGCGCAGGAGAGAAACAAGGGGTACCACGAGCGTGGCCATAGTGTGACAAAACAAAGAGCATGGCGCGATGGCGCGGAGTATCATGGGGCCGCCTGGCGGACCGGGTCGGTGAGCGGGGGTCCCAGGACACACAGGGCGGGGGTGCGAGGGGAGCACCGCGCTGGCGCGTGGTGCTGCAACCCTAGTGGCGCACGGGAGCGAGGGGCCCCACGTTGGGATGACGAATCGGACGACTGATGATACCCCTGCACAAGGCGTCACGCTTGAGCGGCGGATACGTCGAATGCAGTCCCCGTCGCGGCTCCCCGCGTAGCGGCCTGGAAGATTGCCACGGCGAGGTCGACGTCTTGCCAGAGCCGAACGTATAACGACGTGCCCACTATGAGCATGAAACGGCTTGCAAGGGGGAGGGACGCACTTGAGGTGCGGCACTCAGCCCTTGGAGACACGGGATGAAGAGGGAGAGAGAGAGTGCACCATACGGGTGGAGTTGAGCGGAGAGGGGGCCAAGATGGCAGAGCTGAGTCACGTGGTGGCACGACTATCACGACGATTCACGATTGGTGTCGAGCGTGGCAGTGCGTGTAGGCAATCCGTCCTACAGCTACCATCCTGAGGGTTTTTAGACTGGTGCCAGGTCACCAGGGGTGAGTGGGTGAGTGGGTGAGTGGGTGAGTGGGTGAGTGGGTGAGTGGGTGAGTGGGTGAGTGGGTGAGTGGGTGAGTGGGTGAGTGGGTGAGTGGGTGAGTGGGTGAGTGGGTGAGTGGGTGAGTGGGTGAGTGGGTGAGTGGGTGAGTGGGTGAGTGGGTGAGTGGGTGAGTGGGTGAGTGGGTGAGTGGGTGAGTGGGTGAGTGGGCGAGTGGGTGAGTGGGTGAGTGGGTGAGTGGGTGAGTGGGTGAGTGGGTGAGTGGGTGAGTGGGTGAGTGGGTGAGCGGGTGAGTGGGTGAGTGGGTGAGTGGGTGAGTGGGTCAGTGGGTGAGTGGGTGAGTGGGTGAGTGGGTGAGTGGGTGAGTGGGTGAGTGGGTGAGTGGGTGAGTGGGTGAGTGGATGAGTGGGTGAGTGGGTGAGTGGGTGAGTGGGTGAGTGGGTGAGTGGGTGAGTGGGTGAGTGGGTGAGTGGTTGAGTGGGTGAGTGGGTGAGTGGGTGGGTGGGTGAGTGGGTGAGTGGGTGAGTGGGTGAGTGGGTGAGTGGGTGAGTGGGTGAGTGGGTGAGTGGATGAGTGGGTGAGTGGGTGAGTGGGTGAGTGGGTGAGTGGGTGAGTGGGTGAGTGGCTGAGTGGGTGAGTGGGTGAGTGGGTGAGTGGGTGAGTGGGTGAGTGGGTGAGTGGCTGAGTGGGTGAGTGGGTGAGTGGGTGAGTGGGTGAGTGGGTGAGTGGGTGAGTGGGTGAGTGGGTGAGTGGGTGAGTGGGTGAGTGGGTGAGTGGGTGAGTGGGTGAGTGGGTGAGTGGGTGAGTGGGTGAGTGGATGAGTGGGTGAGTGGGTGAGTGGGTGAGTGGGTGAGTGGGTGAGTGGGTGAGTGGGTGAGTGGGTGAGTGGGTGAGTGGGTGAGTGGGTGAGTGGGTGAGTGGGTGAGTGGGTGAGTGGGTGAGTGGGTGAGGAGGTGAGTGGGTGAGTGATTGAGTGGGTGAGTGGGTGAGTGGGTGAGCGGGTGAGCGGGTGAGTGGAGGAGGAGGAGGAGGAGGAGGAGGAGCGCCTGCCGCGGTCCCACGTACGGTGAGCCTTGGCGTCGTCCCTCGGGGGCCCCACGCAGGCTCTGCCGAGGGAGTCCTCCGTCTTACCTCCGCTAGAGCAAGACGAATCTCGTCGCACACCTGAGAACGCTCCTCCCAGCAGGCCGTCTGGGTCACAACGTCAGTGTACGACAACGCTACGGCTCGATCTGCTCTCCGGTCCCGCCCACCAACCGCTCCGAACTGTCCTGGATCCACCCGAGTAAGCGTTCCAAGATCAACGTGCACGGAAGATGTGGGTCTCCCGGGGCATCACCTCCGACTTAGAACGCCGCCAGACAAGGAGCGCGGTCCGGCACGACTGCGCGCAGCACCGGAGCGGTCCGGGCGCGTGAGGTCGAGGACGGGTCACGGGCGGGGACAGGGCCACGGGGCGGGCCGACCCATGGCCACCTGCATGTCCTTAAAGACCGTGCGGGGTCCTTGGGAAGCCGCAGTGAGGATGGCCGAGAACGCAGAATGTAGTGCGGCACACCACGAGGGGATCACATCTCCACAGAGGCCGGCTTCCAGGCTCCGTCCATTGCCACCGTAATGGATGGCCCAGAGGCGGCGTCGATCTGGGAGATGAGGGGCAAGCCCGTGCCGTCCGAGACTGTCCAAGATGATCACGTCATGGGGATTCTGCTCAATCTCCTGCCACATGGTCGGCGGAATCTGGTTCGACCCGTTGTACACATACAGGACGCGGTACGGACTGTGCTTGCTCCGGGTGGAGATGACGGACTTCACCTTAGGGGCCAGGAGGAGGTCCCCTGATAGCCAGAGTCCTAGGAGGACGTCCCAGGCCGGCCACCTGCCCGAGCCGGGCGTTGGGGCCCAGTTGGCTACGTGATACCACTCTGGCGGTGGGTCGTTGGCGAGGGACTGGTTAACGGGGGCCCGCGGTAGGGGAGAGAGGTGGTCGGCAAGAGGTAGAACGGGCACCGCGTGCCGCTTATGTAGGAGAACGGTAGTGAGAACGACATCGCAGAGTAGGCGACGGAGACGCGCAGGACGCAGACCTCTGTGCAGCAGGGCATCCCTGTGTGGCGTGGAGATGGCTCCGAGACGACCAACAGTGTAGGTTGCGATGGTGTGGTGGGCCGGGGAGCCATCCACAGCCAGTATGAACGGCTCGTCCCCCCAAAGGACGAGGGTGCCCCAAGCAGTGGGCGTACAGTGGCGCTAGGCATGGCACCTCTGAGAGAGTCGGGCCGCAAGCCACCGATGGTAGTGGGCGCGGATGAGCGGGTCTAGCGGGCACGAGAGGATATGGTCCCCGGAGGCGGGCATGGTGCAGAGGGGGCAGGACGTATCTCTTGGGGGGAACAGGGAGAGGCGGATGCCGGTGACCGTGAGGTGGTCCCCCCATGTGACGAGACCGTGGCTGACGATGTTGGCGTACTCGTTGAGGTCGGGGAGGCGTTGTGGCGGGGGGGACGCAGAGAAGGCGTGGTGGGAGGCGAGCAAGGCGCGGCGCGCGTGGGGCACGGCGTCGTGGACCTGGAGGCCTGCGTGGGAGAAGCAGACGCGGGGTTTCTGTAGGGGGCCGAGCCATCCCACGGCGTCCGGGCAAGTGTCCGCAGCTTGCCCTGCCGCTTCGTCCACCCGGTCCAGCAGGGTATCGAGCCAGGTGCCGGCGATATGGGAATAGAGGTGATGGGGAGGGGCATGACCGTGGGCCATGTCGCGACACGATCTTATGAGATCTCCCTGCAGCGAGTCTTCCGGCTCGCGGCGCCCTTCCTGCGCCGTGATGTACCCTTTGCAGTCCGCGAAGTGCCACGCACCGGATCGGAAGCCGATGGCAGGGTCGGCTGAGGGCCCCTTGGCGGTGAGGGCCACCCATGCCGTGTACAGCTCCGCCGTGTAGGCGTTGTCCAGCCTCAAGGGGATGGGGACGGGGTACACCTGGTACCGGAGGGTGACAGGGCAGAACACCGCCACTGCCCCGCCGCAGCGCCGGGTCTTCGGGCACCACGACGCGTCGTGGAGGATCCCATAGTTCTCAGGGAGCCAGGAGAACGTGGGGACGGTCGCAGTCACCGCTTGGCAGCGTCTAACCGGGGGGACGGTGCCGACCGGCGGAGTGGGGCGGGGCGAGGCATGGGGCCACCCCTTGCGTCGCGCGTCCTCTGTACTGCGATGGCCCGCAAGCATCCACGCGTGGGTGTCCTGGACCTCGAGTCCGGGTGACGACAGGGCCAGCACATGGGGGGTGTGGTGTGGCAGATGGCTGTCAGGGGGTAAGCGGATGGCGATGTCGCACCGGTGGCACAGGGCAACAAATAGATCGTGGTCCGTGGGGTGTGCGGTGCACCGGAGCCCGAGCTCCGGGGTGAGGCAGGGCTGGGAAGGATGGAACCGCCAGAGGGCAGTGAGGAGCCCGTGGCGCGTGGACCGGCAGACCAGGGAGTTGGGGTGGTTCAGGTGTCGGATGTAGACGCCGAAGAAGTTAGTAAACCCAACGACCGGTGCCGGGGGTATACCGACTCCCCCTTCGGGGACCTCACGGAGGAAGTGAGCAGAGGCGGAGAGGGTCCACCCAGCGGTGGCGCGCATGGCCGAGGCGGTCATGGCGTCCAGCACGCGCAGGGCCCCGTAGGAGGGGGGGCGGCCACTGGTAAACCAGTTGACCGTCCCATGACACTTGGCAGTATACATGGCGAGGGGGTAGTGGGCGGGGAGTCGTGGGGCGCGGAGCGCCCGGCACGCAGCGCGGGCGCCCGAGAACAGGCGCCGGGAGTCGACGGGATGGAAGAGGTGGGGAAGGGCATGGCGGCCAAGGACGCGGACGTAGTCCTGGCTCGTGGCACATCGCACGGGGTGACCATTGAGGTATACCGTGTCGTTGAGGAAATAGACCTGACCATCGCGCATGTCGGTGCCGATCAAGACCGTTTTTGTTGGGTCTGAATGGAGGTTGGTGAGGCGGCCCGCTCTCTCAATGCCGCTGGCGAGGGCGGGCAAATGGCAACGGTCGCCGGGCAGCCACTGGGTGTCATCCATCAGGAGAACCCGGTTCAGCGGGCCCGCGGGGGTGTCGGTGGGGGGGACGGAACGGCAGGCCTCGTGCCCCCGAACTTCGCCATATATGCAGTACTTCATGCCGGACACGGGGCACCCTTGCCCCGTGCCGGCCCCCAGCCGGGTGGAGGACGGAGAGCGTCCGTCAGCTCCCCCCATGTGCACCTCAAGGGCGCGGTCATGGTGCTGAAGGGTCGCGGCGTCGGCTGGGGAGATCCCTGCGGCGGTGAGGACGGCGTACTCGGTGGTGTGGTTGATGGAGCCATACGCGTGGCGGACATCGTCCGACAGGACCCACGCTTCGAGGCGTCTGCGCCAGCGGTCCCACCATACATCGTGTAGGACGCGGAGTAGCTCCACGGAGGAGCAGTGCGGGGACATCCCGAACTGGTAGGGCGGCAGGATGCCGTTCTGAACCAGGCGGGGCTGGTAGTGGTCTTTGATGAGGGCAGCCGTGAGTTTCCATATCGTGGCCAGATTGGTCAGCGGCCTGCCGTTTGCAATGGGGCCGTGCGGCGTCTTTTTCGGAAGGTTGATGAAGTCTGCAGAGTGTGCCTGGGGCACGGGCACCCCACGGAGAATACTGTTGATCAGGCTCACGATCGCCGCAAACTGGGCATCCTCCAATTGTCCGAACAGCCGGTACTCCAGTAAGTCGTGGTACGGCACAGTGGCCGCCGCCCGGCGGATGATGGCCCGCAGGTTTGCGGTGGTGGCGTTGGGTGGTGGGCCGAGCGGCCTTTCCTCCCATCCCGTGATGGTCCGGACGCGCGCGAGTGAGAGCGCCTCAAGGGGGGCAAGGTGCCTTTGGCGCAGCTGGTCCAACGCAACGGCGGCTTGTTGATGAAGAGGTACTGGGAGGCCACCACGTAGACCGGATCCGCTGGGGGTACGTAGCGCGCCCCCAACGTGCGGCGGTAGTCCACTTTGGTGGGTTGGCCAGGGGCAGCGGGTAGGGGCGCCAGCCCTACATCCTTCTCCAGAAGGAGAACGTCCCAGGCCGCTCGGATGCGTTCTTTGAGGCGGGCGACCTCCACGAGGTGTGACGATTGGGACGCCCAATCCGGGTAGGCGAGCGTGTAGCGTTGAAGGTTGGTGACGTGGACACGTACCGTCGACGGTACCGGCTGGCTGGGGACAGGGGGCCCGTAGGCAGCCGTAGCCGCGGCGTATAGCGCTGAGGTCACCTCGGTATAGCGTGGCTGTGCTTCGGGCGCGCCCGGGGGCGGCGTAGCGAGTTCGGCCCGAAAGGTGTCGTTGAGGGTGCGGAGCTGGCTGGCGAGGGGCTCCCGCGGGATGGGGAAGCGGCCCTTTTTCGAAGGGCATACCAATTGGGGCGCTGGCGGGAGGTCATGGAGGGTGGCAGTCACGGGTAGGTGGTCAGATGGGAAACTGGAATCGGAGCGCACCTCCGTGGTGTGGGCTGCTTCCGAAGGGGTGCGGAGGAAGATGTGGTCCAGGGCACCGGCGAAACCTTGCGGGCTCACCCACGTGGGGGCCTCCGCAAGGGGGCGTAGACGGCGCATCCCAAGGCGCGTGAGCGTGGGGAGGACGAGGTCACAGAGGGAGGCAGGGGAGACAGGGAGGTGCGAGACCCAGCGGCAGTTGGCGTTCAGGTCCCCTGTCAGGACAACCACTCTAGCCGGGGTGAGGAGGAGGTACGGGTACACCCAATCCAGGATTTCTTGGAGGGTGTCGAGGTTCCCGTCGGCGGGGAAATACACGTTGGCGTGGCAGTGGGTCACGCCAGCCATGGTGAAGTGCGTGACGAGGGCTCGTCCCGACGGGTGGGCGCTGTGGCCGGTCACGACCAGGTCCGGGGTCCTGTAGAGGAGAGTGGCACATCCCCCAGCTATTCTTGCAGGTGCCTGGATGGTGTGGTACAGGGGGTGCACCCGTTGGATGATCAGGGGCCCCGCTTCGGGAACATGCAGGGTTAGCGGGTACTGGCACTCGCGCACCAGGACGTCCAGGGCGCGGAGCTTGGGTCGCAGGGACATCTGCACGTTGAGGGTCATCACGTCTGGGCGGGGCGACACGTGGCCGGTGGGGGGGGGACCAGGGCAGGAGCCGGCGGCGGTGGAGTGCTGGGTTAGCTTGCGGTCCACGGCTGCGGGGAGGGCGCAAGGTAGGCCTCGCACCCACTTGCGGAGGTGCCGGTGGTGGTACGTGGCCGCCATTGCCAAGACACTGGCCCGGGTGAGGCCTGTGGCTATGATGGAGACGCGGCTGTGTAGGGATTGTGGGAGGACCACGTGGTGATGCTCGGGCAAGATGAAGGAGGTGGGTGGCAGGCCCTTGCGGCAGAGCTGCAACTGATGGGAGCCCGTCACGTGCACACAGTGCACGGCGCCCACTAACGACAGAACGTTACGGGGCCAGGGGTCCGCCCCGCTGCACGCCCGGTAGTAGTGCACACCCACCAGCAGGTGCAGGCACATTTCGAGGGCGTAGGGGGGCGTGATGAACTGGGCAGTGCCCGAGGCCGGTACCGGTACCAGGCCCCACTCTCTGGGGGGGGAGCTGGGAGTGTATGCGCCCAGGTGCAGGTTCCGGACATGGGGGACGCCGTCGAGGTGGGAGTGGCGGAGCTGAGACACGGCGGCAGGGATGTCCTCGTTGCGCCCCGCCATGTCCCGGGTTACCGGTCCCGCGGACGCCGACCGAAGTACGGCTGGTAGCAGTGGGGGTCGGCTGGGGGGCTCCAGGGCGGGGGAGCGTAGGGGTTGTGGGCCATGGCCACTCCGGGGTCGTGGGGGTCCCCCGAGTACGGGTAGGGCAGGAGGGGGGCTGCTGCATGGTGGTCGTGGCGGCTGGAAAGCGCTTGTGGCTCATCGCGGTACGCGCTGCGACGCCTCGGCGGCGGGCTGTCGCGGCGATGGCCTGGGCTGCGGCGGCGGGACGGGGACCGGTCCGAGCGGCGGGGGCTGTACCTGCGCTGATATTTGGAGTCTGGTTCTCCGTCCGATCCCGACGTTGCCGTAAGGTCACCTGATCGTCAGGGTCCCGTGGACGGCGCTGCTTCCCGCGGCTTCCCCGATGAGTCTTCCGGGGCGGATGGTCTCGGTCAGGGTCAGGCACCCAGGGCGTCAACGGTTGTTTCTTCGATTCGGCCCACGTCACTCGCCAGCCACGAGCCGTGTGTTGCCTCGTCAGTCGCATGCCGCGCTCGTACTCTGCTGGTCGGATTCCGACGATTGTGAACTTGGATGTATGGTTCAATTGTTCTTCAGTAATGGAGGAAAGGCCTGCACCAAATTTATCCCGAAGGATACCACCGAGGAGTCCTGCATCAACTTCACCGGACGGCGGATCGTCGACTTCTTGCCAGCCGACCCACAGGGCTTTCGAGTAAACTTGCGGATCGATTTTTTGGGGTGTATACCCCTTCTTTTTCGCTGCGCCCTGTGCCTGGTTGGCGGCTGCAGCTTCTGATGGGGAGGTGGCTGGGCTGGCGGAAACCCGCTGGACTGCAGGGGGGTTGGAGAGGAAGGAGCGCAGGACTTCCGCGATGCCGGGCAGGCTGGGCGCGTGGCTGTGGACCCAGGCCCACTGCTCCCGGATCGGCGACTGCGGGAGGGTGTTGACCTTCGCGCCGTACTGGCGGAAGAGCTGGAGGTGGAGCGCGTGCGCAACCTCGTCCTCACAGCCCTTGGGGATCTCCGGGATCCACTCCAGCAGGTCAGTCCGGGCGGCATCGGCAGGCGACGGCAGAGACAGCGGCGGCTGGGCGGTCGCGCCCGGTGCCCGAAAGGCAGAGACCGCCCTCGGCTTAGGGATCGGGTCCGGGACTGCGAACGACAGTTCGGGCGCACGCGCAGGGGCCTCCGGGACCGGCACGGCGCCTGGCGCGGCCATAGCCCTACGGAGGACGTCGGCCAATTCCTCGAGGTTGGGTGCCTGGGGCGAGGTGAGAACTGCTGCGGCGAGGATGACCGGCACGAGGACCAGGAACTGCTGAGAGCCGGGGGGGGGCAGCTCGAATGAAGCCGGAACGGTACTGCGCACGGCGTTGGCGAATGCCGGCGGCGTGGACTGGAGGCCGTGGAGTCTGGTGGCGATGGACAGGAGGGGGGGTACCGACCTGATGAAGCTGTTGAGCCTAACGGCTTCGGTCTGCCGCTGTGCCGCGGCGCAACGCTGGGCCTGCTGCTGGGCATTATCCCGTTCGGTGCGCACCGCGTCCAGATCCCGCGTGAGGGACTCCAGGTCGCCCCGTGCCACGGCCAGCTCCCGTCGTCGGGCCTCATACTCGTCATGCAATTGAGCGTAGTCGGTGGAGTAGGCCGTGACATCCAGGTCCGGGACGAAAGGCTCCCCCACCTGGGAGGGGCTGGGGGGGGCCGACTCGACGGCCGGGGCCGGTGACTCCGGAGGCGTGGGGTCTGCGGCAGCCGGTGGTACCTGGGAGGCAGGCTCTGGAAGATTGAAAGAAAGCCTTGTCTGTTCGGGCAACAGTGATGAAGGCGATGGTTCGGACCCTGAGGGGGTGGGCTTGCCCTGGGCCTTGTACAGGGCTGACGCTGGGGTGAACGCCGCCGTGGCGAACAGAGTGCCGGCGGGGCTGGGCGCTGCTTGCCCTTTGGTGAGGTAAGGTGCGTGGCTGGGCGGCGTGAGCGGGGGCGGGTTGGCGGTGTCGGCGATGTCGGCCTGCAGCAGGGCGAAAGTGGGGGCTGTGGCCCAGGAGTGCTCGCCAGCCTGCTCGATCTGATGCAGCAGCTCCACGCTGCGGATCGGCAAGATCGAGCACTCGAGCAGCGGCCGCAGCTGCTCGGGGGTCCACATGCCCTTGTTGGCCAGGGCGGGGGGTGTGGGAACGGGGGCTGGCGTGTACTGTCCTGTGAGGCAGACGGAGGAGGCCCACGCTAGGAGCCCGAACTTCAGCGGGACGAGGTCTGCTGTCGGGATGTGGGCTGCCTGCAGGACCGCATGCACGTCGTTGGGTAGCGCCCAAAAGGCCGCAACTACCTCTCGGGTGCGGAGGCGGTCCCATGACGGTCTGAGGTGGGGGGCAAGGAACTGGCTGATGGGCTTGTGGATCTTGTGGGAGACCTTCTGGCTTTGGATGTCCGGAGGGCCGGCAGTGTCGACGGGCGGTGGCTGTTCGCGGGCTGTGTACAGGCCCTTGAAGACTTGGTTGCGGAGGCGTGACGCCGAGATTGGGGCATAGCTTGGGCTCCACCGCGTGACGAGAGCCGCTGTGAGGGCCTCAGGGTCCTTGGAGATATACTCCAGCAGTGGGCCTCCTTGTACCAGCGACAGGGGGACGTGTTCGATGACCTTCGTGTCAGACGGGCCTGCGGCGACCGTTACGGTGGCTGTGAGCAGGAGCCCCCGCGGCGTCCACACCCCCGTCACCGCTGTAATAGCCTGGATGTCGCCGTTGGCAGCCGTCCATCGCAGGGCATCACACAAGTCAGCCAGGGCGGGGTCGGTGGCCTGGATAGCCGTATCTGCCGCTTCCAGTGCGTCATCCTTCAGCATGTCCAGTTCTCGCAGCAGACGGTCAGCATCGTCGGACTGGGCGATGTCCATCAGAAACATGGGGAACGGCCCCCGACGAATGGCGCCGCCTCGACCGGTGTCGGGGGCGGGAGAGGGGGTGTCCTGGGACGGTGTTGAGCGGTCTGACATGGTAGCTGTGGCGAGAAAAGAGCGGGTGGCCTGTGGCCGCAATATGTTGGGGGGGGGGAGCAGATCGAGGTGTCGGCAAACGGAGGTGCACTGACATCATAGGCAGCCCCAGTCGGATGGGGCGCGCAGGAGAGAAACAAGGGGTACCACGAGCGTGGCCATAGTGTGACAAAACAAAGAGCATGGCGCGATGGCGCGGAGTAACATGGGGCCGCCTGGCGGACCGGGTCGGTGAGCGGGGGTCCCAGGACACACAGGGCGGGGGTGCGAGGGGAGCACCGCGCTGGCGCGTGGTGCTGCAACCCTAGTGGCGCACGGGAGCGAGGGGCCCCACGTTGGGACGACGAATCGGACGACTGATGATACCCCTGCACAAGGCGTCACGCTTGAGCGGCGGATACGTCGAATGCAGTCCCCGTCGCGGCTCCCCGCGTAGCGGCCTGGAAGATTGCCACGGCGAGGTCGACGTCTTGCCAGAGCCGAACGTATAACGACGTGCCCACTGTGAGCAGGAAACGGCTTGCAAGGGGGAGGGACGCACTTGAGGTGCGGCACTCAGCCCTTGGAGACACGGGATGAAGAGGGAGAGAGAGAGTGCACCATACGGGTGGAGTTGAGCGGAGAGGGGGCCACGATGGCAGAGCTGAGTCACGTGGTGGCACAACTATCACGACAATTCACGATTGGTGTCGAGCGTGGCAGTGCGTGTAGGCAATCCGTCCTACAGCTACCATCCTGAGGGTTTTTAGACTGGTGCCAGGTCACCAGGTGAGTGGGTGAGTGGGTGAGTGGGTGAGTGGGTGAGTGGGTGAGTGGGTGAGTGGGTGAGTGGGTGAGTGGGTGAGTGGGTGAGTGGGTGAGTGGGTGAGTGGGTGAGTGGGTGAGTGGGTGAGTGGCTGAGTGGGTGAGTGGGTGTGTGGGTGAGTGCGTGAGTGGGTGAGTGGGTGAGTGGGTGAGTGGGTGAGTGGGTGTGTGGGTGAGTGGGTGAGTGGGTGAGTGGGTGAGTGGGTGAGTGGGTGAGTGAATGAGTGGGTGAGTGGGTGAGTGGGTGAGTGGGTGAGTGGGTGGGTGGGTGGGTGAGCGGGTGAGCGGGTGAGCGGGTGAGCGGATGAGCGGGTTAGCGGGTGAGCGGGGCAGCGGGTGAGCGGGTGAGTGGCTGAGTGGGTGAGTGGGTGAGTTGGTGAGTGGGTGAGTGAGTGAGTGGGTGAGTGGGTGAGTGGGTGAGTGGGTGAGTGGGTGAGTGGGTGAGTGGGTGAGTGGGTGAGTGGGTGAGTGGGTGAGCGGGTGAGTGGGTGAGTGGGTGAGTGGGTGAGTGGCTGAGTGGGTGAGTGGGTGAGTGGGTGAGTGGGTGAGTGCGTGAGTGGGTGAGTGGGTGAGTGGGTGAGTGGGTGAGTGGGTGAGTGGGTGAGTGGGTGATTGGGTGAGTGGGTGAGTGGGTGAGTGGGTGAGTGGGTGAGTGGGTGAGTGGGTGAGTGGGTGAGTGGGTGAGTGGGTGAGTGGGTGAGTGGGTGAGTGGGTGAGTGGGTGAGTGGGTGAGTGGGTGAGTGGGTGAGTGGGTGAGTGGGTGAGTGGGTGAGTGGGTGAGTGGGTGAGTGGGTGAGTGGGTGAGTGGGCGAGTGGGTGAGTGGGTGAGCCGGTGAGTGGGTGAGTGGGTGAGTGGCCGAGAGGGTGAGTGGGTGAGTGGGTGAGTGGGTGAGTGGGTGAGTGGGTGTGTGGGTGAGTGGGTGAGTGGGTGAGTGGGTGAGTGGGTGAGTGGGTGAGTGGGTGTGTGGGTGAGTGGGTGAGTGGGTGAGTGGGTGAGTGGGTGAGTGGGTGAGTGGGTGAGTGGGTGAGTGGGTGAGTGGGTGAGTGGTTGAGTGGGTGAGTGGTGGAGTGGTGGAGTGGGTGAGTGGGTGAGTGGGTGAGTGGGTGAGTGTGTGAGTGGGTGAGTGGGTGAGTGGGTGAGTGGGTGACTGGGTGAGTGGGTGACTGGGTGAGTGGGTGAGTGGGTGAGTGGGTGAGTGGGTGAGTGGGTGAGTGGGTGAGTGGGTGAGTGGGTGAGTGGGTGAGTGGGTGAGTGGGTGGGTGGGTAAGTGGGTGAGTGGGTGAGTGGGTGAGTGGGTGAGTGGGTGAGTGGGTGAGTGGGTGAGTGCGTGAGTGGGTGAGTGGCTGAGTGGGTGAGTGGGTGTGTGGGTGAGTGGGTGAGTGGGTGAGTGGGTGAGTGGGTGAGTGGGTGAGTTGGTGAGTGGGTGAGTGGGTGAGTGGGTGAGTGGGTGAGTGAATGAGTGGGTGAGTGGGTGAGTGGGTGAGTGGGTGAGTGGGTGAGTGGGTGAGTGGGTGAGTGGGTGAGTGGGTGAGTGGGTGAGTGGGTGAGTGGGTGAGTTGGTGAGTGGGTGAGTGGGTGAGTGGGTGAGTGGGTGAGTGGGTGAGTGGGTGAGTGGGTGAGTGGGTGAGTGGGTGAGTGGGTGAGTGGGTGAGTGGGTGAGTGGGTGAGTGGGTGAGTGGGTGAGTGCCTGAGTGGGTGAGTGGGTGAGAGGGTGAGTGGGTGAGTGGGTGAGTGGGTGAGTGGGTGAGTGGGTGAGTGGGTGAGTGGGTGAGTGGGTGAGTGGGCAAGTTGGTGAGTCGGTGAGTGGGTGAGTGGGTGAGTGGGTGGGTGGGTGAGTGGATGAGTGGGTGAGTGGGTGAGTGGGTGAGTGGGTGAGTGGGTGAGTGGGTGAGTGGGTGAGTGGGTGAGTGGGTGAGTGGGTGAGTGGGTGAGTGGTTGAGTGGGTGAGTGGGTGAGTGGGTGAGTGGGTGAGTGGGTGAGTGGGTGAGTGGGTGAGTTAGTGAGTGGGTGAGTGGGTGAGTGGGTGAGTGGGTGACTGGGTGAGTGGGTGAGTGGGTGAGTGGATGAGTGGGTGAGTGGGTGAGTGGGTGAGTGAGTGAGTGGGTGAGTGGATGAGTGGGTGAGTGGGTGAGTGGGTGTGTGGGTGAGTGGGTGAGTGGATGAGTGGGTGAGTGGGTGAGTGGGTGAGTGGTTGAGTGGGTGAGTGGGTGAGTGGCTGAGTGGCTGAGTGGGTGAGTGGGTGAGTGGGTGAGTGGGTGAGTGGGTGAGTGGGTGAGTGGGTGAGTGGGTGAGTGGGTGAGTGGGTGAGTGGGTGAGTGGGTGAGTGGGTGAGTGGGTGAGTGGGTGAGTGGGTGAGTGGGTGAGTTGGTGAGTGGTTGAGTGGGTGAGTGGGTGAGTCGGTGAGTGGGTGAGTGGGTGAGTGGGTGAGTGGGTGAGTGGCTGAGTGGGTGAGTGGGTGAGTGGTGAGTGGGTGAGTGGGTGAGTGGGTGAGTGGGTGAGTGGGTGAGTGGGTGAGTGGGTGAGTGGGTGAGTGGGTGAGTGGGTGAGTGGGTGAGTGGGTGAGTGGGTGAGTGGTCGAGTGGGTGAGTGGGTGTGTGGGTGAGTGGGTGAGTGGGTGAGTGGGTGAGTGGGTGAGTGGGTGACTGGGTGAGTGGGTGAGTGGGTGCTCGGGTGAGTGGGTGAGTGGGTGGGTGGGTGGGTGAGCGGGTGAGCGGGTGAGCGGGTGAGCGGGTGAGTGGCTGAGTGGGTGAGTGGGTGAGTTGGTGAGCGGGTGAGTCGGTGAGTGGGTGAGTGGGTGAGTTGGTGAGTGGGTGAGTGAGTGAGTGGGTGCGTGGGTGAGTGGGTGAGTGGGTGAGTGGGTGAGTGGGTGAGTGGGTGAGTGGGTGAGTGGGTGGGTGGGTGAGCGGGTGAGTGGGTGAGTGGGTGAGTGGGTGAGTGGGTGAGTGGGTGAGTGGGTGAGTGGGTGAGTGGGTGAGTGGGTGAGTGGGTGAGTGGGTGAGTGGGTGAGTGGGTGAGTGGGTGAGTGGGTGAGTGGGTGAGTGGGTGAGTGGGTGAGTGGGTGAGTGGGTGAGTTGGTGAGTGGGTGAGTGGGTGAGTGGGTGAGTGGGTGAGTGGGTGAGTGGGTGAGTGGGTGAGTGGGTGAGTGGGTGAGTGGGTGAGTGGGTGAGTGGGTGACGTGGGTGAGTGGGTGAGTGGGTGAGTGGGTGAGTGGGTGAGTGGGTGAGTGGGTGAGTGGGTGAGTGGGTGAGTGGGTGAGTGGGTGAGTGGGTGAGTGGGTGAGTGGGTGAGTGGGTGAGTGGGTGAGTGGGTGAGTGGGTGAGTGCGTGAGTGGGTGAGTGGCTGAGTGGGTGAGTGGGTGAGTGGGTGAGTGGGTGAGTGGGTGAGTGGGTGAGTGGGTGTATGGGTGAGTGGGTGAGTGGGTGAGTGGGTGAGTGGGTGAGTGGGTGAGTGGGTGAGTGGGTGAGTGGGTGAGTGGGTGAGTGGGTGAGTGGGTGAGTGGGTGAGTGGGTGAGTGGGTGAGTGGGTGAGTGGGTGAGTGCCTGAGTGGGTGAGTGGGTGAGAGGGTGAGTGGGTGAGTGGGTGAGTGGGTGAGTGGGTGAGTGGGTGAGTGGGTGAGTGGGTGAGTGGGTGAGTGGGCAAGTTGGTGAGTCGGTGAGTGGGTGAGTGGGTGAGTGGGTGGGTGGGTGAGTGGATGAGTGGGTGAGTGGGTGAGTGGGTGAGTGGGTGAGTGGGTGAGTGGGTGAGTGGGTGAGTGGGTGAGTGGGTGAGTGGGTGAGTGGGTGAGTGGTTGAGTGGGTGAGTGGGTGAGTGGGTGAGTGGGTGAGTGGGTGAGTGGGTGAGTGGGTGAGTTAGTGAGTGGGTGAGTGGGTGAGTGGGTGAGTGGGTGAGTGGGTGAGTGGGTGAGTGGGTGAGTGGATGAGTGGGTGAGTGGGTGAGTGGGTGAGTGAGTGAGTGGGTGAGTGGATGAGTGGGTGAGTGGGTGAGTGGGTGTGTGGGTGAGTGGGTGAGTGGATGAGTGGGTGAGTGGGTGAGTGGGTGAGTGGTTGAGTGGGTGAGTGGGTGAGTGGCTGAGTGGGTGAGTGGGTGAGTGGGTGAGTGGGTGAGTGGGTGAGTGGGTGAGTGGGTGAGTGGGTGAGTGGGTGAGTGGGTGAGTGGGTGAGTGGGTGAGTGGGTGAGTGGGTGAGTGGGTGAGTGGGTGAGTGGGTGAGTGGGTGAGTTGGTGAGTGGTTGAGTGGGTGAGTGGGTGAGTGGGTGAGTGGGTGAGTGGGTGAGTGGGTGAGTGGGTGAGTGGGTGAGTGGGTGAGTGGGTGAGTGGGTGAGTGGGTGAGTGGGTGAGTGGGTGAGTGGGTGAGTGGGTGAGTGGGTGAGTGGGTGAGTGGGTGAGTGGGTGAGTGGGTGAGTGGGTGAGTGGGTGAGTGGGTGAGTGGGTGAGTGGGTGAGTGGGTGTGTGGGTGAGTGGGTGTGTGGGTGAGTGGGTGAGTGGGTGAGTGGCTGAGTGGGTGAGTGGGTGACTGGGTGAGTGGGTGAGTGGGTGAGTGGGTGAGTGGGTGAGTGGGTGGGTGGGTGGGTGAGCGGGTGAGCGGGTGAGCGGCTGAGCGGGTGAGTGGCTGAGTGGGTGAGTGGGTGAGTTGGTGAGCGGGTGAGTGGGTGAGTGGGTGAGTGGGTGAGTTGGTGAGTGGGTGAGTGAGTGAGTGGGTGCGTGGGTGAGTGGGTGAGTGGGTGAGTGGGTGAGTGGGTGAGTGGGTGAGTGGGTGAGTGGGTAGGTGGGTGAGCGGGTGAGTGGGTGAGTGGGTGAGTGGGTGAGTGGGTGAGTGGGTGAGTGGGTGAGGGGGTGAGTGGGTGAGTGGGTGAGTGGGTGAGTGGGTGAGTGGGTGAGTGGGTGAGTGGGTGAGTGGGTGAGTGGGTGAGTGGGTGAGTCAGTGAGTGGGTGAGTGGGTGAGTGGGTGAGTGGGTGAGTGGGTGAGTGGGTGAGTGGGTGAGTGGGTGAGTGGGTGAGTGGGTGAGTGGGTGAGTGGGTGAGTGGTGAGTGGGTGAGTGGGTGAGTGGGTGAGTGCGGTGAGTGTGAGTGGGTGAGGTGGTGGGTGAGTGGGTGAGTGGGTGAGTGGGTGAGTGGGTGAGTGGGTGAGTGGGTGAGTGGGTGAGTGGGTGAGTGGGTGAGTGGGTGAGTGGGTGAGTGGGTGAGTGGGTGAGTGGGTGAGTGGGTGAGTGGGTGAGTGGGTGAGTGGGTGAGTGGGTGAGTGGGTGAGTGGGTGAGTGGGTGAGTGGGTGTATGGGTGAGTGGGTGAGTGGGTGAGTGGGTGAGTGGGTGAGTGGGTGAGTGGGTGAGTGGGTGAGTGGGTGAGTGGGTGCGTGGGTGAGTGGGTGAGTGGGTGAGTGGGTGAGTGGGTGATGGGTGAGTGGGTGAGTGGGTGAGTGGGTGAGTCAGTGAGTGGGTGAGTGGGTGAGTGGGTGAGTGGGTGAGTGGGTGAGTGGGTGAGTGGGTGAGTGGGTGAGTGGGTGAGTGGGTGAGTGGGTGAGTGGGTGAGTGGGTGAGTGGGTGAGTGGGTGAGTGGCTGAGTTAGTGAGTGGGTGAGTGCGTGAGTGGCTGAGTTGGTGAGTGGGTGATTGGGTGAGTGGGTGGAGTTGGGTGAGTGGGTGAGTGGGTGAGTGGGTGAGTGGGTGAGTTGGTGAGTGGGTGAGTGGGTGAGTGGGTTTGAGGGTGAGTGGGTGAGTGGGTGAGTGGGTGAGTGGGTGGAGTGGGTGAGTGGTGAGTGGGTGAGTGGGTGAGTGGGGTGAGTGGGTGAGTGGGTGAGTGGGTGAGTGGGTGAGTGGGTGAGTGGGTGAGTGGGTGAGTGGGTGAGTGGGTGAGTGGGTGAGTGGGTGAGTGGGTGAGTGGGAGTGGGTGAGTGGGTGAGTGGGTGAGTGGTGAGTGGGTGAGTGGGTGAGTGGGTGAGGTGGGTGAGTGGGGAGTGGGTGAGTGGGTGAGTGGGTGAGGTGGGTGAGTGGGTGAGTGGGTGAGCTGGGTGAGTGGGTGAGTGGGTGAGTGGGTGAGTGGGTGAGTGGGTGAGTGGTGAGTGGGTGAGTGGTTGAGTGGGTGAGTGGGTGAGTGGGTGAGTGGGTGAGTGGGGTGAGTGGGTGAGGTGGGTGAGTGGGTGAGTGGGTGAGGAGGTGAGTGGGGAGTGGTTGAGTGGGGTGAGTGGGTGAGTGGTGAGTGGGTGAGTGGGTGAGTGGGTAGGTGGGTGAGTGGGTGAGTGGGTGAGTGGTGAGTGGGTGAGTGGGTGAGTGGGTGAGTGGGTGAGTGGGTGAGTGGGTGAGTGGGTGAGTGGGTGAGTGGGTGAGTGGGTGAGTGGGTGAGTGGTGAGTGGGTGAGAGGGTGAGTGGGTGAGTGGGTGAGTGGGTGAGTGGGTGAGTGGGTGAGTGGGTGAGTGGGTGAGTGGGTGAGTGGGTGAGTGAGGTGAGTGGGTGAGTGGCTGAGTGGGTGAGTGGGTGAGTGGGTGAGTGGGTGAGTGGGTGAGTGGGTGAGTGGGTGAGTGGTGAGTGGGTGAGTGGCTGAGTGGGTGAGTGGGTGAGTGGATGAGTGGGTGAGTGGGTGAGTGGGTGAGGGGTGAGTGGGTGAGTGGGTGAGTGGGTGAGCTGGGTGAGTGGGTGAGTGGGTGAGTGGGTGAGTGGGTGAGTGGGTGAGTGGGTGAGTGGGTGAGTGGGTGAGTGGGTGAGGAGGTGAGTGGCTGAGTGGTTGAGTGGGTGAGTGGGTGAGTGGGTGAGTGGGTGAGTGGGTGAGTGGGTGAGTGGGTGAGTGGGTGAGTGGGTGAGTGGGTGAGTGGCTGAGTGGGTGAGTGGGTGAGTGGGTGAGTGGGTGAGTGGGTGAGTGGGTGAGTGGGTGACTGGGTGAGTGGCTGAGTGGGTGAGTGGGTGAGGGGTGAGTGGGTGAGTGGGTGAGTGGGTGAGTGGGTGAGTCGGTGAGTGGGTGAGTGGGGGGGGGGGGTGAGTGGCTGAGTGGGCTGAGTGGGTGAGTGGGTGAGTGGGTGAGTGGGTGAGTGGGTGAGTGGGTGAGTGGGTGAGTGGGTGAGTGGGTGAGTGGGTGAGTGGGTGTGTGGGTGAGTGGGTGAGTGGATGAGGGGTGAGGTAGATAGTGGGTGAGTGGTTGAGTGGGTGAGTGGGTGAGTGGGTGAGTGGGTGAGTGGGTGAGTGGGTGAGTGGGTGAGTGGTGAGTGGGTGAGTGGGTGAGTGGGTGAGTGGGTGGAGTGGGTGAGTGGGTGAGTGGGTGAGTGGGTGAGTGGGGGTGGGTGAGTGGGTGAGAGGTGAGTGGGTGAGTGGTTGAGTGGGTGAGTGGGTGAGTGGGTGAGTGGGTGAGTGGCTGAGTGGGTGAGTGGGTGAGTGGGTGAGTGGGTGAGTGGGTGAGTGGGTGAGTGGGGAGTGGGTGAGGTGGGTGAGTGGGTGAGTGGGTGAGTGGGTGAGTGGGTGAGTGGGTGAGTGGGTGAGTGGGTGGTGGGTGAGTGGGTGAGTGGTGGTGTGTGGGTGAGTGGGTGAGTGGGTGAGTGGGTGAGTGGGTGAGTGGGTGAGTGGGTGTGTGGGTGAGTGGGTGAGTGGGTGAGTGGGTGAGTGGGTGAGTGGGTGAGTGGGTGAGTGGGTGAGTGGATGAGTGGGTGAGTGGGTGAGTGGGTGAGTGGGTGAGTGGGTGAGTGGGTGAGTGGGTGAGTGGGTGGGTGAGCGGGTGAGCGGGTGAGCGGGTGAGTGGGTGAGTGGCTGAGTGGCTGAGTGGGTTAGTTGGTGAGCGGGTGAGTGGTGAGTGGGTGAGTGGGTGAGTTGGTGAGTGGGTGAGTGAGTGAGTGGGTGCGTGGGTGAGTGGGTGAGTGGGTGAGTGGGTGAGTGGGTGAGTGGGTGAGTGGGTGAGTGGGTGAGTGGGTGAGTGGGTGAGTGGGTGAGTGGGTGAGTGGGTGAGTGGGTGAGTGGGTGAGTGGGTGAGTGGGTGAGTGGGTGAGTGGGTGAGTGGGTGAGTGGGTGAGTGGGTGAGTGGGTGAGTGGGTGACTGGGTGAGTGGGTGAGTGGGTGAGTGGGTGAGTGGGTGAGTGGGTGAGTGGGAGTGGGTGAGTGGGTGAGTGGGTGAGTGGGTGAGTGAGGTGAACTGGGTGAGTGGGTGAGTGGGTGAGTGGGGAGTGGGTGACTGGGTGAGTGGGTGAGTGGGTGAGTGGGTGAGTGGGTGAGTGGGTGAGTGGGTGAGTGTTGAGTGGGTGAGTGGGAGAGTGGTGTGTGGGTGAGTGGGTGAGTGGGTGAGTTGGGTGAGGGGGTGAGTGGTGAGTGGCGTGAGTGGTGAGTGGGTGAGTGGGTGAGTGGGTGAGTGGGTGAGGGGGTGAGTGGCGTGTTTAAGTGGTGTGAGTGGGTGAGTGG